>JBBHKE010001275.1:64902-303331 GCA_037447655.1 Zygnema cylindricum | reverse complement strand
TACACTATTTAAGCCTTGACACTAATAACGATGCGCGGTGTACAGTACACCGCGAATCGTTATTAGCCTTATGTACGCTATATCGGCACCCCAAAATTTTAACATTGATACCTTAAATATAATAAATTACACTATTTAAGAACGTGGACCATAATCTGCCACGTCTCCTGACACTAAATTAGAATGAATGACGCTAATTTTTTCTTTACACTAATAATTTCTATACGCTAATAACGATTCAAGGTGTACTGTACTGCGATTACCAGTAATCGCCTACATGTGCCATACCTCACAGATTTCCAGACATAGGTGATTATTTTCTTTTTCTGTTTTCCTACTTGCTTATCGTTTCGGTATCCTCCCTTTCCTTTCCCTCGTGTATTTGTATATTTTCCTTTCTATCCTCTTTCCTCTCTCCTCCGGCCCCTCTGTTCCTCCCGGATCCGTAGTGTCCTGTTTAATGGATGGCGTCAGAAAGAGGCCACGTGTCGATTACGCCGGCGCCCTTGTGGACCATCTTGATGACGCGTGTCTCACTCGAATATTCGCCTTTCTGACGCCTATGCCAGGTGGACCTTCTGATTCTCTCTCTCTCTCTCTCTCTCTCTCTCTCTCACTCTCCTCTCTCTCTCTCCCCCTTTTTTTCTCTCTCTCCTCTTCCTCCTCTCTCTCCCTTTCTTGCTCTCTTTCCTTTTACTCCTCGCTCTCCTCGTCCTCGTCTCTTTTCCCTCGCTGCTCTCCCCTTTATATACTTCTATGGTCTCCTCCTTAGTCTACTTCACCCACTCCCTCCACATTGCTTTTGTGCATACACTTTTTCTTCCTTTCTTTTTCCATCTCCTGGCCCTCTCTCTCCTATTTTTCGTTCACCTTTCACTCATTTCTTCCTCCCATTTTCTCTCTTTTTCCATTTTTTGACACATTTTGGAGCCACCTCATATGGTTTGAATTGAAAGAGTTATTTGCAAATTTTGGGGAAATTGGTTTTTTTCTCCTTTTTTTTTTACTTTTTACTGGTTTGCAAAAAGAAAATTGAATTAGTGTGTTTCAACTTTAATTCACACATGTTTCCCAGGAAGAGGTGAAGATTTGAGGAAATTTTGGCGGTTCTGATTTATTTCAGCCGTTCGTTGTCAATATTCGCAAATCCAGCAGGGTGTACCACTTAAAAATTATTTTTTGTTCCAAGCTTTTGTTTACGTCAACTACTTTCATTTCAAGCTGTGTAAAGTCCCAGATTTTTTTTCTTTGGAAAGTCTGATTAAGATCTATGAATCAAAACATGTATCGAATCGATTGATTTTGTTTTTATTACTAGTATCGTGGTCTTTTATTATTGTTAATATTATTGTTATTATTATTTTTATTATTATTAGCATTGTTATTATTAGTATTGTAATATCATTATCATTGTCAGGATTTTTCTACTTATGTATAGCATCTGTACAAGTCTTTTAAGATTAACGGCGAATGGATTTTAATATTAGGTGTCACGTCACGATCACTGGGACCCACAGAGTTAAAAGTGGAGATTGGTTGTAATTCTTCGTGTATCACTATCAGTGTTAACGTTTTTTTCGGTTTTTAAACTCACTTTTCTCCAGTACACTTGTTGGATTAGTAATTTGATGGCTGCGATGGAAAGGTAAGATTTGTACCTTTCGATTGGCAGACTCCAAATGAAAATCGGACACATGTACACAGAGAAAAACGATTTAAGTGGCAAAAAAACACGAATGTAGTGACACCTGGGGTAGGTAAAAAGAGAGCAAGCAATTGTGTCGAGTTCGAAGCTCCGGGAGAATACACTGTGAATCTGTATTACCGTCAATAAGACTAATTTGGTCCTGATGTTTTTGACCTCGGAACACAAAATAGCGCGAAGAATACGAATTGTTTTTTTTTTTAAGCAATTATTACGTTTCTGGTCGTCCACGTCATTTGGACCGGTAATCATCAACAGTACAATAGTTATACTAATTATTCTTTATGCTAATAGGAATTCATGGTGTAGTTTAGTGCAGAGAGAGAGAGATAGAGAGATAGTGAGAGAGAGAGAGGGAGAGGAGTGACCACTCTCTGTTTGTTGGTGTGAGAGAGAGAGTGAGAGGAGTGACCACTGTTTCTGTTTGTTGGTGTGATCTAAAGCATTCTCTGCCTTGGTCAATTGTCAAGTGCCGATTTCTGATTGGACTGGGTTGATTGGAACAGGTAGAATATCTGACTAATGGTGATTTTCCCCACAGTCTGGATTATCCACAGCTGTGATGGGAGCAAAAAACCTTGCTTTTCTGAGTTAGAAGCGTAATAAACACATGGGATAATTTGATTTCCGATTAACAATATGTCTCCCAAATTTTGATTTTTTTTTAGCTCAAATAAAATATGTCCTCAGCTGGTACCTTTTGATTTTGGTGTACGCTTTTTAAATTGGGGCTTCATGTTGTAGCGGTTGTTTAGTAATGGATCCATGATCGTGATATTTATCGTGGTAGCTGATAAATGTCGATAACCGATTAGAGGGAGTGAGAGAGTGATAATGGGGGTGTTATTGGAGATAACACTATTTGTGATAACTCTGAATCTTAACACCCCAGTCTTATCATTGTGTTGTCGGCTTGTCTCTTGTAAGGTCACAGCCGATGGCTCTGGGTCAATGACAATCACTCTCACATGAATACCAAACTCTCTCTTTCTCCCTCTCTCCCTCTCTCTCTGTCTCTCTCTCTGCAGATCGCTTCAATGCCCGGTCTGTCTGTCGGCGATGGCAATCATTGGCCGGAGACAGCCGCATGTGGCTGCGAGTGGAGTCAGCGCCAGCTGGCACTCCGGGAGCCTTCGGCAGCTTGCAGGAGGCAGTCCAAGCGGCCAGGTGGGTCCAATGCGTATCTTTCTTGAAATGGTCTATGGTAACTGTTGGCCAGTCTTATGTCCTTTTGCAACGTAGTATCATGACACTGGAAAGGACTCTCTCTCTCTCTCTCTCTCTCTGTCTCTCTCTCTCTCTCTCTCTCTCTCTCTCTCCCTCTCTCTCTCTCTCTCTCTCTCTCTCTCTCTCTCTCTCTCCCCCTCTCTCTCTCTCTCCCTCTCTCTCTCCCCCTCTCTCTCCCTCTCCCTCTCTCTCTCTCTCTCTCTCTCTCTTTCTCTCTCTCTCTCTGTCTCTCTCTCTCTCTCTCACACACACACACACACACACACTTTGTCTGCGTCTCTCTGTTTCTGGTTGTCATCTGTCGAAGGGGAACCGAATGGTTTATTGACCCTTTGTTTTGTCAAGATCCATAATTGTTGGGACACAATTAGGGTTGTTATTGTGCCTGCAATCCTGCAATTAGGATTGTGTTTTGACCATGTCATGAATCTTCATTGTGGGGCGAGGTTTCAGACCCGGAGACACTATCCTCATTTCTGCAGGAGAGCCCCATCATGTCGCGTCGGTGGTCATTGACAAACCCTTGTGTCTGGTATGGCATTCAATTTATTTTTCAACGTTATATATTGCTTCTTTAATAGTCCATCACTTCTGCGCACTCTCCCTCTCCCTCTCTCTTTCCTATCCCTCACCCTCTCCCTCTCCCTGTTCTTCTCCCTCTCTCTCTCCTTTGACTTCTTTATCGGTTTTATTTGCATTGACTTTTTTTTAACTTTCTTACAGATGGGGGCGGGAGCGATGGAAGACGATACTCTTCTTCTTTGTGCCCGAGGGGCAGAAGGGTTAGTCATTCAGGGAACTCTGCTTGGGAATGTTCCAGCAAAATTCTGGCTGTGGCTCTAAAAAAAACAGCAAAGATGTTCACAAAAATGACTAAAGTAACAAAGTGGAACTGATAACTATTAGTTGCTAGGTTTTCACAAAAAACTTGAGGTCATCCTTCCTTTCAAATTTAAGCTGGACGATCTAGGAATACAGAGTATTTCACTTTTTTGCAGATCCTTGGCATTCTTGTTTTTCTGCGTTTTACAATTTCTCAAGCGTTTTGTCACACTAAAAAAAAAAAAAAAAAACAGGAAATCAAAAAGTTCCCTCAAATTTGGTTTTTGTAGAGCTCTGTCTCAGGCTCATTTTGTCACACATTTTTTTAAAACTTAACAAAACTGATTGTTGCTCTGCCGTGTAGTATCTCTTATACTTGATTCGCCGGATTAAAGTAAAAACCCTAATTAAAAAATCCTAATAGTTTTTGCCGAACAATTCCTCGTGCTGGTTTGGTCAGACTAAAGAGAATTCCCTACAATTCCGCAACTGTTTTGTCGTACAATATGTCATGCTGGTTTTGCCAGATCAAAGAGGAAATACTAACTGAACCCGATTTTTTTTGGCTTTTGCAGTGCTTTGGAGTTCCATGCGAATGCCCGTGTGACCAATCTGACAGTGAGAGCGGAGCTGGGCTCCTGTCTCCTTCACAAAAGTGGTCGACTTGTGGTCGAAAATTGTGCCTTAGAATGTTCGGAACATCCTTTAGAACATCTTGTTTGTCCTATTGTTTCTACAGCTCCAGCTTATGGGTCTTTTCGACTTGGACCACACACGAGCGTTCCAGGATCATCACCTCTCCCTCTCCCTCTCCCTCTACCTCTACCTCCAGCCATCAGCGCCTCTCTCTCTGTCTCTCCCTCTCCGGTGGTAACAGGAGTCAAATCCTTAGCGATCACGAGTGGGAATATGGAAGTTAGGAAGGAACATGGAATGTCGAATATGGAACTTGGTCATCGAGTTTTAGAGAAAGGAGATTGTGAAGCCTTGGGGCTGCAAAAAAGTCTTGCGACCGTTTTTGAAACTGAAGTATCGGAGGGAGGGAGTATCAGTTGTTTGGAGACTCGAGGAGGGGAGTTGTCTCGAGTCGGGAAAGCGAAAAATGGGGTAGTGGTGGTAGAGACTAGAATCGAGGGAGGGGAGAAAGCGGTACGGACGAGTGGAGGACTCTCTTTGCAGCAGGTAAGGAGGATGCTTGAAGTCGAAAAAAAGTGATGTTTTTTTTCCTGTTTTGTTTTTCGGCTGGACTAATTCTTGTAAGAGATTTAGATCATTCTTGTAAGATTATTCTGATGAGATTTTTCTGATTTGACTTCTTTTATGATATTCTTCTTATGTTTGAAATGTTTTTTGTTTTGTGTGAACAGGTTCGTGTGATGTATTCCCGGGCAGCTCTGTTCTTTTGGTTCACTGTAGCTCAAACACAAAAAAATCCAAAAGACCCAAAAGACTTTTCATGTTTGGGAGACGATTTAGGTTCACACAGTAACAGCCTTTAACATGATCTTATCATGTCGCTTTTACCATTTTTAATTCAAATCCTTATAAATGTCAAAATTGATAGGTGGTGTTAGGAGCACAAATTAGTTGACTTTCTAAGCATTGTTAAAGATTGAAAACATAGTGACTATTACGTAGTTACTCTCTTACCCTAACAGGTTCATATGCTCAGGTAGGTTGTCCGATTCTACATGTACTAATTTGCGACGCCATTTATGTGTATATAATCTTTTTTTTTCGCCCTGACCTAATTCCACAATTGCTTTATGTATGTTGGAGTTTGACGGTGCTCTGATGCAAATCTCAAAATAGTGTTGGACAGATAAGGGTTTCAATTGGAGTTTTTTTTCACTCTTACAGTTATGTATGGAGTTTAGTGTTGTGGAAGTTGGTATTGCACTTCTCTTTAAAAAAAGAGATAAATGGTGGTCATAAAAAACCTTCAACGAGTTGCTGAAAATAGAAATCACAGTGCATTTGAGAAGGAAAGAGAAATAGAAAGCAAAAGTGGAAGAGAGAGAGAGAGAGAGAGAGAGAGAGAGAGAGAGAGAGAGAGTACGTGAGAGAGATAGAGAGACAGATAAAGAGAGAGAGAGACAGATAAAGAGAGAGAGTGAAACAAATCCACCAACAATACCCTCGTCTAAATGAACAAAAACAGACAAACATTCCTGCCAGCTTTACCAAGAAGCAAGTTGAATCTTGACTATATTGGAATAGTAGTATGGTGACATTACAGAATTGAGCAAACTGGTTTTTTGCAACTATGATCTGCGAATAGTAATCTTAGATTGATGTGAATTCGAATACAGGACTTTTTTTTTTTTTACCATCTTCAATGATTGGCTTGGAGCCACCCTTAGCTGAATCCTGACAGCAATTCCCTATGCTGTTTTTATTTTCAACGGTGCATTTGCCAGCTGTCATCATTGTCCTTCTCAAAGTGGTTGCTAGACAAACAGAAACGCCAAAAAACAGGGGCTATTATTGCATTTACATAGGTAGCGCTCATCTTTTTTGTTTTTTCCTGGTCTTTTCATTTACTAATCCACAACAAAATAGGCTTCTAAAAAGACCTAAACAAACCCTTAAAAACCTAATTTACAACTGCGTGCATGCCACAAGGATGCTCCGCAGAGCTAACAAAATTATCGGAAAGTAAAGTCTAGCCAATAATTCTACATATGACTGACTCCTGAACGAGCGGATTTTGAGACGGATTTCTTGACGAAGTTTGTTGTTTTGAAGCGTTTTTGTATTATTTTATACAAGTTCACCTTGCAACACGGCAGCTGAGCGGTCTACCGCTCGTGCGACACGGAAAATTTCATGCTGCAGAAGTGCCACGTGGACAGCATCCGGCGTCTCTCTGTATGCACTCATTGCGTCGGCGATGCCCGGAAATGCCACCGACGCATATCCATCATCCACTGCAGGCGCGTAGACCTGTATGCATAAAAAGTTAACCAATATGACAGGAACGAGCGTTATAGTATTGTACTTGTCTGAAGCGCGTGATTCACTGCAAACTGCAGTACTGTAACTGCATAGATTCTCTCACGCGCGAATGAAATGCGTGGATCCCCAGCTACTGTACTTTCCGCACTTTTGAGGTACAGGACTCCATTGAGGCATTTGTAAGAAGTAAACCAATATAAGATAAGAATAATTTAACAAAACAAAGAATTTGGTTTCAACTTGCTTGCCTTTCGACATCTATAAGAATTAAAAAATGTTCAGGAAACTAGAACGATCTAAGGTATGTCTATCCACACACAAAACGTCCTTATTGTACATCACAATACTTACCTTGCATGCTTTCCAAGTCTTTCATTCCTACACCTATTCCCCACACTTCAACCGGTCCTCACCATATGACGATACCACGATCTCTTCCCTCCCAGTCCCTCCGGATCAAGCATCGCTCTCTCAGCCATCAGCATGCGGTCGTTCAGCTCCCTCTGTGAAGCCGTCACCCGCAGCGAGTAGCTCATAGCTTTCAAAACCTGCAAACACTCCAACCGTAAGGCGCCACATTAAAAACCTGATTAGGCCATCAACCCAAATTTTTGCCGAGCGTAAACACCAATTCTGCCAATGAGCGAGCTTTGCATTCTTGCAGCGCTGAATTGCAGGCTCTAAAGTGCGGGAAACTCTGTCCATGTCATAAGTGGTTTGTGCGCAGTATAGGCGTGTTTTAACCTTTTTCTATGGCTTTTTTGTTAAAACTAGGTTAAAAAAACTAATAATCTGCCCGCTTTTTCTGCAGTTTATGGTATTAACAGTTAAGAGGTCCCACCGTGGCCTCGGTCATGAAATGGTTGGCCGCTGCCTGGAAGCGTGCCACAGCTTGCCAGAGTGCTGCCGGTGAAGCTGTGTTCCCACTCATGGAGTCCTGTAGAGCGGCTGAGTATTGCTGCAGAACATATAGACAGAGAGAGGAACTCAGGTGACTTCTGTAAGGAGACCGAGTATTGATGCACAATATGTAGAGAGAGAGGGGAACTCGGACAAAATCTTATAGCCTGGTTCTACCAAAGATTACTCACGTCCTTGTGAGGAAATGTACAGGATTCTGGGTAACCATACATAGGAATGAACTGTACAAATTTATGTTTTCACTCACAAAACAAGCAATTTTCGATAGTTAACCAATATATTGCAGATGCTCAAAAGAGGAACATGGAGAGAGAGAGTGATACAGGTGACAATGGTTGAATGTTACCATGAGTTCTTCACTGTAACGGTCGTAGGAGAAAGGCAAAACCGGATCGTCTGCAAGACGGAGCGCTAGAAGACCCCACAGCTGGCTGCATGCGACGTGACGGTGAAATCCAGGGTCGCCAAATTTGCTCATCCAGTTGTAGTTATCGTATAGTGAGTGGTACATAGGGTAATCTGTTAGACGAAGGACAGAAAAGATAAGCTAGTCAATTCTGGAACAAGCAGACACACGCAGAATCAAGGGAATCTGTTCTCAAAAAACAAAAGGGGGAATTACTGACCATGCGCCACCTCAGCGCCAAAACCAAAGTCGACAGCTGTCACACCGACGTGTTGAAGAAAGGCGGCGAAGTCGCTTCCAGCACCACCGAGGCGACCGACCTAGAGAACCATTTCCAGACAAGTTTACACTTTTTAGAATTGCTAAACGCCACAGCATACATTAAGTAGACCAGAAACACAGAAAAAAAAGGGCAACTGCACAAAATAACAAAAGGGTAAAATGGCAAAAGTTCTAAAGGATGTAAAGGCAGTAGGACAAAAGGACGAAAGATAAAAAACCTGAGGAATGCCACTGCCAGGTATATCTCTCCGAGTGAGCTCCAGCCATGTGTCATACACAGTCAGACCTTCTTTGTCGGGGTCGCTCACCTACACACCATCAAAAAGAAGAGGGACATGTTTATTGATGCCGTCTCAAAACTTAGATAGACCCAAGCAGGAAGCCATGGCTTCCGAGACTCACCTGACTGGCTACCTCCATTAGGACTGAGTCCATTTGAGGGCTGGCACTGGCCGAAAAGCCTCCTCCGGATACAGCCACATCCACATTTAAATAAGCCACTGCCCGGGCTCGGAGGAGTTCTTCGTTATTTTCCACCCACTCTGTGGACCCTATCTGCATCCACAGGAAGTGTTTCTTGTAAGTCCCCAAGTGGAGCAGCAAAACCTGAATATTATTCTGGTATAGAGCGGGTTCATAGTATTTATTGTAGATAGATTGCTGGTGCGGAATGGGACAATAGGGCAGTCCACGTGAAATTATGTACAAAACAGAAGGTCATACTGGATGTTTTCGTCGGACGATTTTTTACCAGCCATGATCCACATTGATTAATGTGTGTGCCTCAAGAAGCCAGCATGGTAAAAGGATGTTGTATGTTATACATATTTCATTATGGTCAAAGATTACGAGGGAGCATGATAGGAATGTCCAAAAAACAGCGCTATTGCCAGTAAGAGAAAACAAAGAATCAGGATGCCATACATAAAAGTGTTTGAGGTGACAACATTCAGAGTGATCTCAGCAAAGATCTTAAATAGTGGTCTTGTTGCAAAAATTCAATCCTGATGAAGGTATTGTGAATGATGTCATAGCCGAGAGTTGAAGGAGAGGAATGAGATGAAGGAGAGGAGCGGGAGAAAGTAGAGGACTGAGATAAGGGAGCAGAACGAAGAAAGGGGAGGAGAGGAACAAGAGGAAGGAGATGAGCGGAAGAAAGGAGAAAAAGGACAAAAAGGAGACAAATGAGAGAAAGGAGAGAAATGAAAGGAAGGCGAGAGATGAAAGAAAGCAGAGAAATGTGCGAAAGCAGACACAAGAAAAAGGAGAGAATACGGAAAATTGAGATAAAGGAGAGGAGTGAGAGAAAGGAGTCGCCACAATTGCGGCAACAATTTGTGATGTATTCTGACAGGAGAGGGAGAGGCAGAAGAAGAGGAAGCGAGACTCACAAGACCATATTCTTCAGCGTCCCAACTGCAAAGTACAATAGTTCGACGAGGCCTCCAGCCTGATTGGAGGAGCCGTCCGAAAGTCTCTGCCACCTGTCAGGTGACACGTGGCAGTCAGAGAGAATTGCAGGGTGCTTCGGCCAAGCAAGGAGTAGAGACAGAGGGTGGAGGGTGAGAGGGGGAGGAGGGAGGAGAGGGAGGAGAGGGAGGTCGGAGGGACGGAGAGAGGGTGAGGCAGAGAGAGAGTGAGGGAGGGGGAGAGAGAGTGAGGGCTGGGGAGGGTGAGAGGGAAGACGGATAGAGAGGGAGGAGGGAGACTTACAGCTAGTATGGACGCGGTTCCACTGTTAGGATCTGCAGCTCCAAATGTCCATGCATCCCGATGGTTGCCCATCACCACATATCTGTGACAGAATGCCACACATGATGGATGTAAACGTTGTTACTATTGAGCTCATGCGTTCGTTTCGAGTGCAAGTGAGGAAGAGGGAGAGACAGAGAGAGAAGAGGGAAAAGAAGGATGTTTTCATGAGGTTGCCTGTTATAGCTCTTCAACCGTTGGCTGCAGGGGGAGGGAAGGAGGGATAGGGATAGGGATAGGGAGAGGGAGAGGGAGAGGGAGAGGGCGGGGGAGAGGGAGAGCCCACCTACCTGTCTGGCTCCACCGAACCCCGGATAGAAGAGATTACATTTCGAATATTGTGCACTCCATTCTCCATCTGTAAGATGACCAATGAAAAGTCAGGCAGAGAAATCCTTCCAGCAAACTCTCCACTACTTTCACAGCAAATGTGTGGCATGGGAGGGGGAAAGGGGGGAGGGGAGGGGGCGGGAGGGGGCGGGAGGAGGGGAAGGAGAGTCTCACTTGAACCGCCATTCTGAGCACCACAGGCCCGGGACCTAATCCGTGGCTTTTCCGACTTATCCCGTCCCACCACGACTCTGGCGCCTCTTGGCCTCTGAGTTGTTCTAAAATAGGTTTTGCGTCAATATATCCAATAGGCATAGCCGGAAGTTTTGGCAAATAATCTTCAGTTGCTTCTTTAGACAACCTCTCTCCTCCGTTAGTGGAGGGCCATCCAGGAGTCTCGGGATCTCCCGCGTATTCGTAGAGAGAGCCTCTTTGTCCTCCAGTGGGAGGCAGCCATTTGCTGTTGGGGTACACATGTGACGGGTCCGTTCCGTCGGGAGCCGCCTCTTGAGGATCCGAGAATATGATCGCTCCCACACCGCCAGCCGAAGCTGCGTTGTTTACCTGCGAGGTGCAAGAGAGAGGGAGAGGCAAGGGAGAGAGAGAGAGAGAGCGATAGGTAAGGGAGAGAGAGGAAAGAGAGAGAGGTAGGAAAAGAGGGAGAACCAAGAGAGAGAAAGAGGCAAGAGAGAGCGGAGAGAAGAAGAAAGAAAGGTATAAAGGAGGCAGGAGAAAGAGAGAGAGGTAAGAGTGAGAAAGGTAGTGGAAAGAGGTAAGAGAGGAAGAGGCAGGAGAAATAGGCAGGAGAGCGAGCTAAAAATGAAAGAGAGGCAACGAGTGAGAGATTTATGAGTGATTTATGAGAGAGGTTTCAGAAAACGACAATTTTGAACCTTATCGCCTCGGTAAATCTGCCCGTATCGCATGAGAACAATTTTTCCAGAGCAGTTGACCCCCAAAGAGAGTAGCTGAACGAAGTCCTCCGTTCTTCCGTAATTGGCGTAAACCACCTCTGCTGTGACGTCACCGCTTTGGGAGTAACCGAGGAACAAGTCTTTCACACGAGTGTTTGAACTGTACGGATCTCCATCCACACTGGCCTCTTTATGTGTCAGGTTCAGTTTAACTGGTGATTCCATAGACAGTAGGCGAGAGATCGGGTAACTTAATAGGACAGGGTAGTCGGCATAGTGGACATTTTCCATTCCAAATTCCTGGATCAGAAAGAAAGGAGAAAGAGAGAAGGATCTTTAAAGGAAAGGTAGGAATCTTGTAATTAAGGTGAGGTTGAGAGAGACACTTTTTATTTTAGTCTTACTTTTACCTTTACTGTAGTCCACGTGTAATGACGGGAAGATCTCCGTACGGTTCAGAAATGGAAAAATATGGAAATATGGTGCTTTCGAGAGAGAGTCGTTATTAATCTTGATAAAGAAGCCAGGAGGAGATTATAAAAAAAGGGCATCCTGGTGCACACTGAAATTTGGAAGAAGAAAAAATGGAAAAAAATCTCTCTAACTTGAAAAGAATTAAAACTCCTCTTCCACTAAAAGCTTTCACATTTTTTACATCTGTTACACCGTGGAGTAGCAAACAAAAAAAAATCTCTGCAACTTAGTAGGTATTTCTTTGATAATTACTCTAAAGCAAGCAATCAATTGTCAGATTCTCTCCTTACTTCAATTTTGTGCCTCTTATGTCCACATCATAAAGTAACCTCTCCTAGCATTTTTTTTTTCACTAGGACATTTGTATCATTTTTGACCGAATTGTACTGGATTTTGTTTTTCCATTAGAGGCTGATTGTTTACACACAGGTAAAAAAGTAAAACAACAAAAAAACATTTTGCTTCGACATTAGTTACTGGCAAGTTTGAAGTGGTTTAAAAATACTTCGGTAACTTCGTAGTTGTGTTTTGTCAGGGAATCAGATCCTGATGGTTATAAAAAAAGAAATCCGTACAGCACTTATCCTAGGACTTTGATTTTGGACATGGTTGGAAATAAGACATTCCTTTCCATCGAGAAAAAAATGTTTTTGAGAGTGGAGAAACTGCCGTCATTTTATTCCTTTCGATTCCTTGCGGTTTCTAGGTTCCATTCTACATCATAAAGGTGATGTAATACAGAAACATTATAAAGACATAATTAATATAAATGCATAAGTTGTGAACAAAATTTGTCGTCCAGATCTTTGACAATCTTGAATGTGCTATTTTGAAGGCTGTAAGCTCATGGGTCAAAAAAATAGAGAATTGAGCGAGAACAGGCCTACGCTCATCTTGGGATTAATTCCAGGAGCTTCGATTTAATTCTGCACATAAATTAGTGTAGACTACAATAATGGACCAGAAATCTAAAACACCAACAAAAAAACCAAAAACCACCAGAAAATAGACATGGAAATGGAAAATGAAAAATGGAAATTGGAAAATGGTAATAGAAAATGTAAATTAGGAGTTGTAAACTGGAAACAGAAACGGTGGTGCTAGTGGTGTTTTTTTACTTAAAAAAATTCGAATTACCAGAGCCTAGATTGGAAGTCCTTTTCCCATACACTGAATAATGTAACAAACACCGTTTTCCATCCATACGGATTTTAATCCATAACGATTTTGATGACAATATATTTTGAATTTTCCACTTTTTCTTCTTAAATTTGACCTATTTTTTTAACCCAACAGATACGTTTTTATGCGGACCAACGTTTGGATTACCAACACTAATCCGGTGCCACTTTTTTATTGGGCATTGTACCACAAAATAACAGTAAAACCACCAGTTATTACTTTAATAAACACTAAATCATTAATCACGTTAATAAACAGTCCTACCAATCCACGTCATTTTTTACCCAAATTAAAATTGAGACGATAAAAATATTCCTCTCACTAACAAATTTCTTTAACAGCCATTCACAGTGTACGGAACAAAAAAAATATTCTACAAAAAAAATACATTTCCACAAAAAAAAAACATATACGGTAAAAAAAAAAAGTTTAACACGCGCCATTTTCTTTGCACATGTGAATTGGAAAGATCCCACTACTGTACTTTTCCGTCCGTACTGCGGATGTCCACACTAAATCCAATGGGGAATAGTATGGGGAAAGGACCAAAGTTTCTGATGTGACATTCACTGAGATCGTATCAAAACGTTTCACTTTATTTTTTATTTTTTATTTTTACTTTTTTGACACATTCAGAAAAAGTGTGGATAAACTATTTTAATTCGAAACCACAGCCATCCATAGATCGATGAAGTTTTCGCGCACGTGTGATCAACCCCAAGGTAAAAAAACTCGCCCAAAAAAGACAAATTCTCCCACCTTCCCTCTCCCCCCTTCCCCCTCCCTCTCCCTCTCCCACTCCAACCTCCTCCCTCCTTTCGCAAGGACCAGTTCCCTCCACAATGACTTCTCTTCCCATATTGCATCATCTTACCATATCCCAACTCCCAACTCCCCTCCCTCTTCCTCTCTCCCTCTCCCCCTCTGTCCTTTTCTTTATCTATCCCTCTCCCCCTCTCTCCCTTTCTTATATTCCCTCTCCCCCTCCCTCTCCCTCTCCCTCCTTCCCTCTCACCTGCCACTTGTCACGAACGTACTCAGCCGTACGCATGTTCTCTGGAGAGCCTGCCACGTGGGGCTCCCTTGTGAGCTCCAGCAGATGCGACGAAAGCGTACTATTGGGTACGAATTTTTTCAAAAAATCGGTCTGCAGAGACGTAATTCGATTCCCTCCCTTTGGGATTCTCAATCCTCTCAGAGCCGAAGCTGCCACGAAGGTGGCCAGCAGTACGGCAGCTAGCCGTACAAAAATCACGGTGACGATGGCCATTCGCGAGGGAGCTATCTCGCCAAGAAGAGGCTGGGAAGCGCCACGTGGCATGGTGAAAAATGGGAAAGAGGGAGGGGAAGAGGGGAGAGAGGAAAAGAGAAGGGAGGAGAGGGAAAGAGAGGGAAAGCGAGAGAAAGAGAGGGGAAGAGAAGGAAAGAGAGGGTAGGAGGGGAAGAGAGGGGAAGAGAGGGGAAGAGAGGGGAAGGGGAGGGAAGAGAGGGGAAGAGAGGGAAAGGGGAGGGAAGAGAGGAGAGGAGAGGGAATTGAGGAAGCACAGGTCTGGTATGGGGAAATGGGGAGTGTACCTTTCGTGTAGGACGTTGTACACTATAAATTCAGCTACTCTTTCCATTGGAATTCGATTCCATTGGCTGGCCTTGCGCCGACGTGGCGTGGTCGAGACGTGAGTGTGCAATCGACGGTCGGATTCGAGCTTTGTTTGAGCGGACGGTCCATTTATAGTCATGTGAACAGAAAGAGCATCGGAGGTCTGGCATAAGAAAGTAACGCGATTGGCTGATCTCTTTCACGTGGTACAAAACATCAGCAAACAGAGGCTAAATCACACCAATGAGAGCGGTCGCTTATCGACAGTTACCGCAGTACATTAAAGTACAGTACTATATTGTACTTGTCTCCCGCACTGGACTGCACTAAAATGACCTTGTATAATTTCGTTGACAGCCGCGTCTACATTTCCCGTGACGGACAGAATGGTGTACGGTGTTTGGCCAAACGGGACCGAAAACCCGGTACGATTGCGGTACGGCATGTGCTCAGTAACCGTCGCCGTAAGGCATGTACGGTAATTTCAGCCGTATCCGCAAAAAGCGGCCCATTGGGAGTGCTCCAGCACACCGGTTCATCAATAAGCTGCGAAATTAGTAATTGCATAAAATAGAAACCAGTAATTATTAATTTGACTGCCGAGTTTTACGTTCCGTAGTTTACGAATCGATTCCGACCCCGAACGGAAGTAGCGATTCGAAATCCGTAGCGGTAAAATTCGTGCCTTGGCGAATTGTGATCGAATTGAAACCAGAATCGATAAAAAAGTATCCAGCAGAGAATCGAAGGAGCGCCAGTCATTCTGGCCGCAATGTCCGGGCGACGCGAACCGGTAATTCGCATTAAAAATTTGAAAGTTGGAAACAAAAGGAAAAAAGGATATAGAGTTTAAACTTGTGATTTGTGGAAGTACAGTACTTCAGAACTGTAGGAGATTCATTGTAGTACAGTACAGTACTGTAGTCATTGGAGACTTACGGAAGAAATGCAACTGCTCTGTTGAAGATGACCGAGTAGTGAGTGCTACGCGTTTGTCTTGTCTCTTAGAAGAATGTTTTGATGGTTGAGAGTTAGAATCGCAACGTTCCAAGAACCCTAGCTATTGTAACACATATACTCGAGGACTGATAATTCTAATGATATACATTCAGTTTTGCAGCAGCTTTTCGACTTTTGCTTTGCGAGAAGGATTCTTTAAGTGCAACTGAAAAGATTCACTTAAGGCATGCCCTCCATGATGGCCATCGACAGTGAGGATTTTCCTTTAGAGCCACAATCTCTACGGAAGCTTACTTTACGGTCTCTTAAACGCACATATGAACTTTTTAATTCGAATCGAGGGGAGCGATTTCGCCCCGACCCTGCCAGGTATGTGACAAAAAACAAGACAGTTTAATACAAAACAAGACAACAAGACAAAACAAGCCAAAACAAGTCAAAACCATACAAAGCCAAGCAGAACAATCAAATCAATACACAGAGACCAAACCAAACCAAAACAGAACAAGACAAGACAAGACAAAACAAAACAAGACAAGACAAAACAAAACAAAACAAAACAAATCAAAACAAAATTAAATAAGACAAGTTAATGCAAGACACGATAATATAAGATAAGACAAGGCAAGGCCTAAATGGAGTCAGTCTCTTTTTCATATTCTGGCATGAAATAGGGTTACTGAACTGAAATCTGAAATGAGAGAAACTCGGTTAGTTTGTGGACGGGCACGGAAGGAAGGAGTTTTTCTGACAATAGTGGTTTGGGGAATGGTCTGGATGGATGTTTGTGTGTCAATTCAGCAAAGCTTTAAGGAGAGCTCTAAAGGTGAGTGGTCGGCTGTTGTATTTTTTTTTGTGTTTTTTCTGAGTTCATTCTGTATATGCTGTCCTGGGAATGACAAGCCTGCGAATGATCGGTCTTCGTTTTTAAGCTGTTCTTTTCCTGGCCATTTTTAAACGTATTGTTGTTTTAAGAAAGGTTTTGTAGGTTTAGGTTTAGCTTGAGATTGACTTTGAGGTTTAGGGTTTATTTGAAATTTGGCTTTAGGCTGGTTTATTTAAGTTTAGGTAACAGTGTTGTTACAACGCTCATCGCATTTAATTTTAATAATCTTATTTCGAGTGCGCTTTTTTATTACCCAAGATCATAAAATCAGTGTTAATAACAGTAGTTAGTTAAGTGGCTTATAATGAGCGACATGACAAAACATTGTGTTGTTAATTCTAATAAAGTTTACACGCTAATAATTCACTAACTTTAATAGCGATGGGCGGTGTAGTCTTTCAAGGAATAGCATATCTTTTGGGGCTACTGGCAGATTCCACCGTGGATCCTATTAGAGTAAATAAATTATTAGCGTGAGGTTTATATTAGCATTATCAATTCTAGTTCAGTTTTGAATGACGTTGGTAATTTTGAATCGTGTAAAGAATTACTGTTAAGAAAAAAAAAAAAATTGCTGTTATTAATGCTAATTTGTGGGCAAAGGGCCAAAAAAAGAGCGGGACAGAATGTGTGTTAACCGGTAGTAGCGATTCACGGTCTAATGTACTCCACATTATTTCATTCAAAAATATGACTGGCAGATTATTAGTTATACCTGGAATGAATTCAATACTGGCATGGTGGAAATCAGGTGCGAGATGAGTACATGGTTGTAAAGAATATGGCGCCATCCAATCCTGTTAAAGATGCTGGGGGAGCTCCCAGTTCAAGAGAGAATAATGGGTCAGGCAATGCCTCCACAGAAAAAAGTCATCCTCCTCAGTTGGCATTGGCTGCTGGAGCACACCCTCACCCCACTGCACCTGGTAAGACTGCCATGGGCTCCGGTTAGAAAAAGGAAGAACACGGGGCCGTTTGTTTTTGGTTCTGAGTTGTTACTGTTACTGCAAAACAACGCTTGGATTTGCAGAAAAAATCTTGGAGAGGTTGAAGGATGCCAAAAAGGAATACCTTGACAGTTTGTATTCAAACAGAACATAAGAAACCCTAAAAAAACCTTAAGAAACCTGAAAAAACCTAATAACCCTAGATATACCCTGAAGTCACCTTAGAAAATCGATTGCAGGAGTATTAGCAGCATGATTACAATGTGTGCAACCCCAATCAGTCGATGATTCAGATTTTGAATTTTGGAAACAGCTCAAACAACTGCCTGATAACTTGTAACTGATGCCTTTTCGACACTAACTGTGGCTCTGAGCAAAGGAGGATAGGAGTTTCATGATTAATTTTATTAACCGTATATAACGACTCTCATTTTAATATACTCCATGCTATTTCATATAAAATATATGAAACAAAATTTGTGTTTTACCACTAACGGTGGCTCCGAGAAAAGGAGGACATTTTAATCAGTTTCATAGACAATAATAGTGATTCCGGTTCAGTATACTCCACACTATTTCATGTAAAACATATGAAACAAAATTTATGATTTAGTCACTAACTGCGTCTCTGAGAAAATGAGGACAGGAGTTTCTTTGGATTCCCATGGAGCAAAGGGGCAACAGCTTATGGTTATTCCACCGGAAGCATCTGGGTAAGGACACTCTTAAAACTCCTCTTCTGGATGGTACGTCTGATGCGAGGGAGAGGGGAGAGGGGAGAGGGTAGAGGCAATGCACATGCAGTGCATAGGAGTAGTTCACAAATTGTTTTTTTTATTCACAATTTGACATTCAAATATTTTCCAAGGCTGTTTCTTCAACACTTGAGCTTTTATATCTTCACATTATATTGAGTATCTTTGCTTGTGCTTCCTCTACAGTGCTGCTCCGGGACCTGTGACTGCTGCTGGAATCGCCGAGTACAAAGCTGCGGCTGGTCTATCAGAAAGGTGTCGTTTTTCCTACCATGAACTGCTGGAAGTCTTTTTTTTCTTTGCAAGGACTTGTACTTGGTTCCATACTTTTTGAGCGAAGAAATTTCTGGTGCGGTTTCAGCAGCCCTGCAAACTTTCTGTCCACATTGCTACCGTGAACTGCTGGAAGTTTTTTTTTTGTTTGTTTTTGCTTAGTTTTTCAAGGACTTGTTCTTTGTTGCACAGCGTTTTCGTGAAGAAACTTGTGATCCACAATTAAAAATGAGAAATGTTGTTTATATGAGGGGGCTTTGCAGGTATGAACCAAGTGCTGCTGTAATGAAGCGGCTACCGAGCAAATGGCCACGGCCGGCATGGCATCCTCCTTGGAAAAATTATCGGGTACTTCTTTTTTTTGCCTTCTTTTCCAGTGCTTACGAGTGTTAAGGTCACTTTCCATTGCTATCAGTGTGAATAACATTAATCCAGTCGTGGCTTTTTAAAATCACAAAGTAGTGCTAGCAACATTACTTATGGGAGCAGACTACAATTAGCCACGTCTCCCTACACGATATCAGTATTGTAAGTTAAAATTCTACATTTACAGTAATAGTTCCTTTACGCTAATAGCGATGGGCAGTGTAGCTTGAAGTGACTCTGTCTGTGTATTCTTTGGACCAGCTGCATTGACAGTAATTTAATTTAATTAATCACATTTTTAGGCCCCAAAGACTCTTCTTTTATAGCACGCGTTTGTTTTTCCAAAAAGCTATAAGGGTTCCAGATTCCAAATCGCTTCTGTATGTGTGCAGCATCAGTGCTTCAATCCTGGATGTTATTGCTATTATTTAAAACCTCGTGATTTGGTCGATATAGCTCATCTCCGCACACGTCGCAATTTGCCTCAAGTAGATAGATAGTGATGTATCGCGATAGGATATTTTTAGTACATCGTATCTTTATGTACTTCGAAGCTGGTCGGAGTTTGTATCACGCTGCAAAATAAGATACATGATTGTAATCTCAGTATTCCATATGCAATATGGCCAAAGTACATGCACCTTTCACTCCATATTATTAAAGTTAAACATCAAGTTAGTCAACCTTTGCTCAGTTTGAGAGCCCTAAGGTAAAAAGGGCTGTAATGTTTTATATAACGGCGATATCTCTTGTTTTTGTAAAGGGCATATTGGGAAAGTCTCAGGACTCGCTAGTTAGATCTCTTCAGCATTACCAATTGACATTATACCAGCAATATTAAGGCGAACTTTTGTTCATGTCTTTTCCATGCAATTTGAATGACGTGACAGAATAAGATGTTTGTAAATCCCAGGCTTTTTGAAACGTATAAGTTCAAGAAAAAGCTACATATTGTAAGGTACAGGAGAGTAAGCAACCAACCCATTATAAAGTACTATGTTTGCTTCAAAAAGAATACAATTTCTTAAGTAGCTGAGATATTTTAGAATTTAAGATTATAAACAACCTAAGCAGTGAAATTTTGTTACCAAATCTGCATACTGAGAAAAAACGTTGTACTGCATACTGCAACATGGAAGGAACTGACCTGTGTCAGTCGTCAACTATTTTTAAGTGATTGGATCACGGTTATGTAGATTTAAAGTCGAGGTTTGATTTTGGAGTCATGTGATCACGATTTTATCTCATGTATGTAAATACAATGCTGGCTCAATCACTCTCACGTCCAAGCACATCCTCATAATGTTCCTACGAAAACTTTCGCTTGTTTATGCTGGGACTCGCCAGGTTTAAAAACTTTACTTCACGCTATTGTTTTTTTCGCTTTTGTGGTCCTTTGTGGGTGTTCGTCAGCATGGCAGACTTCTCTTAATAAGGCAGTTGCAAGTTTACGTCATTACCCTCTACCGATGTGGGGAGGTCAATTTTCATGAAAATATGTCAGCCATTTGAACAATTAAAGATTTTGCGTGCCATGTTGGTTTTTCATGTGCATTCATTTCCAAGTTTGAAATCCTCTCACATTATGTATCTTCATGATTTTTTTCAGCATCTTCTCAGTAACATACCAAGATTATCCCATGTTATTCTGCTGACGTGTAGGATATATATATTTTTTCCCCTAAATGATGCCTTTTAATGCTTTTGTGCCAAAGGCTCCATCTTGAAGTGTCATTGAAGTCTTCGTTTTAAGGTGTATCTCAGCTTCCAAAAGGTGAAACGTTCACATTGGCATCTTGTGACACAACATGATTGTTTGTAAGGTTTCGGAGGTTGCTTTGACTACTTTTTCCACTTAAGTGGACTATATTACACCGTGAATCGCTATTAGTGTTTGGGTGCCTGTTTTTTTTGGCCCCTCAGCATGATATAACGTTAATAATACTAATTGCCTTTCCTTAACGACCATTTGGTAAACGGTTGAACTTTGTTGACGTTGCTGTGACCTAAATAAGAACTAATTACACTAAAGTAAACCCCATTCTATGTTTCTTATAGCTAATAGCGATTCACGGTGTAGTTTTTTGATGGTTTTGTTCCTTTTTACTGAAACTTCTTTCTAACTTGGTTCACTTAATGCTTGTGCAGGTTATCAGTGGACATATGGGATGGGTTCGTTCGGTTGCTTTTGACCCTGGCAACGAATGGTTTTGCACTGGTTCTGCCGATCGAACTATCAAGGTCCTTCCAGAACTTACATCACTTTCATCCACTTTCCCCATTCGGCTGATGTGTGGTGACCTGTTGAAACCCAATAACATGCGCAACTGGGTTTTTTTATATTTTCTTTTAAATTGGTAAGGCTCCGGATTAGGAGCAATAGTTTTTGGTCTTGTGGGCATGAAAATGTAAGCAAAAAGCAGAATATGTGACAATTCACTACTAGCTTGCACACTAATGTGTGTACATCTCAAGTTAGTAGTGGTTTGTCATATTTTTTGTATTCACTGGTACGTTTTTATGCCCACAAAACCAAGGGCTATTGCGCCTAATCGGGAACACATACACACATTATTGTGCAGCTTAAGTTAAAAATCCTCGTTCGCTGATACATTTTTATGCCCACGAAACCAAAGGCTATTGCTCTTAATCCGGAGCGATGAAATCCCGGTTCCGGTTTTGTGGGCATAAAATTGTATCAGCAAATATGACAAACCACCGCTGACATAAGCTGCACACTGATTTGTGTTCGATGTGTCCCGCACTAACACATCGGCTGAGAATTGAGTTATTTAACTACGTTTGCGGCACAAATATCTCTTTGAATTTTGTGTTGTTTGAAAGCCTAGGTCAGAAAATGGACAGAAGATCACATTTTATCCACCGCTATTGCATTTTGTTTTATTTTATTTTATACCCTGAAATGTAGTGTCATTTGGTTTTTTGGTGCAGATCTGGGAAATGGCTACAGGCAAGCTGAAACTGACATTGACCGGTCATATTGAGCAAGTTCGTGGTGAGTACTCAAATCTAAGATTCTATTGGAGAGTTTTGCCCTCAAATCTCATCTGGCACTGTGAGCCTTTTGTGTAGTGGAAATATGTTAAAATGCCTACCCCACATTCTATGCCGTATTCTATCATTGAATATCCGTAGGTGTTGTGTGCAGGACTGGCTGTGAGTGCAAGGCATCCTTACATGTTTTCAGCTGGAGATGACAAACAAGTCAAATGCTGGGACCTTGAGTACAACAAGGTGTGTTTACAAGATCTTTTTGCTGTCTAATCTTTTTTCGATCCTTGTCTCTGTTGTTAAGCTATCCACGAGGGTTTGCTGCCGAGAAACTCTTCTCGCTTCTCTTTTCCAAATGCACATTGTTTAGCATTGATGAGACCTCTTTGCAGCAATGGACACATGATTTTTATTTGACTGCAACTCCTTTTAGGAGTACAATATACTTTTGTTTGGTAGAAAAAATCTGTTAAAAAAAAATTGTGCTGAATTTATCGTTGAGCTCAGGTTTGGTATGGCTCATCTGTGCAAAAACGTATCAGTTGTGAATAACGGTTTACTGTAATGATCGAATTAAGCCAATCAATGTATCTCAGCCACTTAACATTTCCCTGTCAGCGCTCATTGGCGATTTATTTGGAGTGTCACATGACGTTATCCATCTTGCTGGCTGGTAATTTAGTGTTAGATATGAATACACTGATTTTAAAATACTTCATATTTTCTGAACTCAAACGGCAACATGACTTAGATGTCCATTATTTTGAACATTGCTGGGGTGACATTTAAATGTCTTCTGCGACTGTGAATGGTGTTAGTCATTCTTATATCTTATTTATAAAGTCATTCTTTAATTAGAGTGATCCTTGCATTCACTTTTTCTCTAAGGCGATTTTTTTTTGTGTTATGTTCATTACCAATTTGTCATCTTAGAGACGGACAAATTCAGTCCTGTTTTTGGTTTTTTTTTTGCTACGTTGTATCTTAAAGCATGCCACATGTATCTTATATGAGTGGTAAATTATGTATACCTCATTTCCAACTAACTGGAAACTGGGTTCAGCATCAGCAGCTTTGCCATGATAGTTTTTTTTTGAAGAATAGGAAATGTTTTATTGTGGTCTCTCTGAAAATGTTATGTGGTGACGATTAGGGTGAGTATGGCCGTAGGAGACAATTTCTTTTTGTAATGTTAGAAATGTGAATAAAAGAAGTATAGAAAAGCTGCATGGAAGCAAGTCCTACGCTTGTTCCATCACAAGCCAGGATCAGTCCTCCAGGGCCAATAGACAGACTCTGATATTGCCCGTCTTTCCCTATGTATGTATCCATGTTATGTATACTTAACTTTAAATGTTCTGTGTTGCGTGTATTCTTTGGTGTATTGGACCAGGCTTTCTGACCTGGCAGCTTTTTCCTGCAGGTGATTCGGTCGTATCATGGTCACTTGAGTGGAGTCTATTGTCTGGCTCTCCATCCAACATTAGACGTTCTCATGACAGGTGGTCGCGACTCCGTCTGTCGGGTTTGTTCTCCCTCCACATCCTCGTCCTTTGGCTTTGCAGCGTTTGGGGTGTGTCTGGAGGGAATCTTGTATCTATGCCCTTTTGCACAAAGGTGTTCAACTTTATGTATAACATCCTAATATCACATCCTCATATGGCGTACTCATATGACATCTTCATATGACACCCTCATATAACATCCTCGTATCACATCCTCATACCACATCCATATATGACATCCTCATATGACATCCGCATAGCACATCCTCATATGACACGCTCATACAACATTCACATCCTCGTATCACATCCTCGTATCACGTCCGTATGGCATCCTCTTATGATATCCTCATCTGACATCCTCGTATGACATCCTCGTATCACATCCTCATATGACAGCCTCATGTGACATCCTCATCTTACATCCTCATTTAACATCCGTATCACATCCTCATATCACATCCTCGTATCACATCTTCATATGCATATCCTCATGTTGTGTTGCTTAATTTGTAGTGAGATGAATGTGGAATTGGCATCACAGGTGTGGGACATACGCACCAAAGCTCAGGTTTTTGCTTTGTCGGGTCACGAGAATACCGTCTGTTCCGTCATTACGCAGGCCACAGTAAGTGAACTTTCTAGTACAAACTACATAGCCCGTCGCTGTTAGTCTTAATGAAATCGATTCTGTTACTGCTTTTTTTGACTTAAAATCACAAGATGATGTTTTAGAACACTGTTTAAAATATTGCACTACAGTTAGCATGTCTCCCTACATGAAATTAGTTATTATGCATTCAAATTCCGCATTTTCAGTAATAATTTCCTTGCGCTAATAGCTATGGGCAGTGTAGCTTACGACTTATGCACATCCGAAGATCTGATTGCTGCAGAGAGATGGATTAGGAATTGATAGTGGGTTGCTTTTCGCGAAACTCTGTGGTTGTGGTCCTTTTCTTAAGAAAAGTGCTCTGTGCAAACATTTCATTTCTGAATTGGAGTCCTGGGCTACGGCTTTTGCAGGATCCCCAAGTAATTACAGGCTCTCATGATACTACCATCAAATTGTGGGATCTTGCAGCAGGTATGTCCCTCTTTATATCTTCAGTATGTTGTTTATAAGGTAATTATGGATACATTATTACTGGTGTTACTGGCCAGTAATTACAATTGTGTAATTACCTTATTAGACTGCCGGGATACTGTTTCTTGCCAGTTACTGGTATGGTATAAATACAATACATATTAGCTTTGGCGTTTCTCTTGCCATGCCAATGCCTTCAGGCTTATCTTAAAATATAGCCTTATTTCTGTCACGTCTTACCAATTGCAGGGAAGTCTATGTCAACTTTGACTTTCCATAAAAAGTCTGTTCGAGCCCTTGCAATGCATCCTTTTGAGTGAGTATCTCTCATCCCTCTGCTCGAGTTCCTTATGTAAGGATAAGCCCAATTGTTTTGGAACAACAGTTAGAGCTGTTTGGGTTTCAACATGTTTAACCTGGTAATTTTGGCGATTTTCTGGTTGCGTTCAAATCTTTTCATACATTTCTTCTCTTGTGAGGATTTTGCAAACTTTCCTAACCTTTGTTTGCTGTGGGATCAGGCACACTTTTGCTTCGGCATCGGCAGACAACATGAAGAAGTATCGTCTTCCAAAGGGCGAGTTTTTACACAATATGCTGTGAGTACAAAGACGATTCCTAAGGTGTTCGCAAAAGTCTAATCTGGGAAGCTTAAATCTGAGCTTTCGACCTGAAAACCTAAACAATTATTATGGAGACTGTTTTATTGTGAAAAATACTGTTTCTATTGCGAATGTCATGGACGACTGTGAGCCAAAGAGGGCAAAAAATCCCCTGGACTGGATTAGTCTTTTTAAGGATAAAGGTAATTCACGGTATAGCTCATCTCTTGAGTACTTCTGCCACACTACTACAACTACGCGGTCTGCTTAAAGACTTGGGTTAAGAAAATAATAAGTTGTATTATTAACACTATTTTGTGGTCAAAGGCAATGTCCATTATGGTGTGTTCAAAAAATGTCATCAACATTCATTTGTGTTACTTTTTTTGCATATATGTTAAGAATTCTAATACATGACTGTTTCTTCATGGTACATGACGTGTGCATACGTCCTTGAAAATTTCTGACAGCTGACCAGCAAGGGCAAATCTCCTATTTTATTTTTCACCTTATTTTTAGAAAGAATGTGGTTTTTCTATTGTGGGGTTTTGCAGGTCCCAACAACGTACAATTGTGAATTCTATGGCCATCAATGAGGACGGTGTTCTTGTGTCCGGAGGTGGGTTCCGCTCGACTGGTCTTTTTGACTTCAGTAAATTCATTATATCTAATGTCGTGTCTTTCACTTTCTTTATGTGAAGTATACACAGCATACACTTCAATTAATCAAAGTGTGCATACACTCGTACGCATAAAGTATGCACTAAGTACAAAAAGTATGTGTATGCATTAAGTATACATGCAGTACAAATATCTTTTGTTTGATTCTAGTTCTGGATACATTCAGCGTTCTTGTTCTTATCCTGACGGTGCTGATAAGTCGAACTCCAATGGTTTGCAGGAGACAATGGGAGCCTCTGGTTTTGGGACTGGAAGAGTGGCCACAATTTTCAGCAATCGCAGACTGTCGTTCAGCCAGGTAAGGATACAAATTTTGGTTCGAAATTGTGTAGTAGTAGAGGTACTCCTTCCTCGGACAAGTTTACCATGCCTCTTAAACATATGTTCTTCAGTTCTGTAAAATGAAAAAAGAGTCATAGAAATTCATCACATCATTATGTTCTCGTTCATCACCTCATCTCGAGTCTGGAGTCTCTTGGCCGTTGATATATGATGAACTTTGTTAAAGTTCTTCACTATTGACCTTATTGGTTAGAGGATGATGTGTTTATCCTCTTTTTTTTTGGTTCAAATCGGTATCCACAGGCTCATTGGACAGTGAGGCGGGAATTTATGCTCTGTCTTACGATATTACCGGGACTCGGCTTGTGACTTGTGAGGCGGATAAGACCATAAAAATGTGGAAGGAGGATGAGAATGCCACTCCTGAGAGCCATCCAGGCATCACTTTCCGTCCACCTAAGGAAATGCGCAGGTTTTGATGGGTTTTTGAGGATTATTTAGGGCGTTTTGAGGGTTTTTTTAGGGTTTTCTTGAAGTATTTTTAGTATCTATCTGTCTTTTTAGTATGTTTTAGGGTGGTGGTATATTGCGGAAAAAGCGGGAAACCGATCGGTAAAATGTCTTCTTTGAGAGTGTTACATGCAGGAGTTGTTTTTGTGGTGTTTCGGATGGCATGAGATGTGTTTCAATTGTCTAGTGAGGATGGAAGGGCCGTGTAAATGTGGAGGTTTGGTAACTCGCAAATTGGCAAAGCCGAGGTATATGTGTAGGATTTTCTGTGTTTTTTTTTATGGCGAATTCAAATGACTTACGTCAGCCATTATAGTGAACACATTTTACACTTAACACTTAACACCATTTACTGAGCCATGGGTTTGTTATACGATTCACTAGAAGTTGTGACGTGACAAAGACGATCTTTTTTTATAGCTTAACAATTTGTTTGACTCTTAATCCTAGCTCCCAAATTGGAGAGTTCTGACAACATCAAAAAAGTCGTTTTTTTTTTTAGCTCGGTAAATTTTATAAGTGGTGGTCCGATCTTTCTTTTCTATCGCCAATCTTGTTTTTCTTTCTTATCATGGTGGGGTTCACAAGGGCAGATTCTGACCTAAAAAAAGTACAGCCTGCTGTTTTAAAGCACAACATTTTGCTGTTCGAATCCATGCGAGCCAAAAACAATCAATGAACCAATTCAGGCCCTTTATGCTTTCCCTTTCCCTTTTTCCTTTCCCTCTTTCCATTTACTCCTTTCTCATTCCCTCGCCTCAGTCTCCCTCCACCTCTCTCCTCCTCACTCCTTAACAACCTATTATTGGTTGTCAGGAATACTGTTTATGTCCACGTGTAGTTGCAACGGTTGTCCACTGGGGACACAGCCAGTGGCACCTGTTGGTCTTTAGGTCGGCAGTTATGAGGGAGACTACAAAAAATAAGGACTTAATGAAAAACTGCGATGGTAAAACATCTGAGTCCATGGGACTAACAGAAAAAATAGCAATGCTAAAACTGAAAAACTACATTTGGAGGGAAGCAAACAAAAAGGATGAACAACGCAAAAGCAAAGAACACCCACAAAAAAAGGACAGGAGACGACAATGGTCGGTTTGGTAGGGAGCTGAAATGGTCATTCTGATACAAAGTCAGACGGATCGGTTTGGGGTGACGCTAGAGTGGTCGGTTTGGTGCGCTGAAATAGTCGATTTGGTGTGAAGTGTTAGATCAGGGCGCATCGGATGGCGTCAGGGAAAGTGACATTGGTCACGAACTGGCAGATGATTCTTAGTGGGTTGCTTCTTTGGTAGTCTTTTCCTTCGTCCAAAGTCACTATTTGATAGAGATTCCAGCGAGAGCAGGGGTACAGATAGTAGTAGTAGCGAGTGATGTGACGGAAAAATGAGAGAAAAACCTTAGACGCTCCAGATCTGCCGTTCACTATAATCGACGGTTAAAGGCATACGTTCGGCTGCGGCGCACTTTTGACTGGCTGTGACGTGTGGCTGGCTCAAAATTTCGAACGGAGAATCGCGGTGAATTGCGGTGGCCGGGCGGAAAAGCCGGGCTGTAGCGCCGGAGAAGACTGTAGCGGGCTTGGGCTCCTTGAATTACAGTACGGTAGGTACGGTATCCCATTGAAGAGCATATCCAACGCCCTTCATTAGAAATTTAGAATCTTCCACGATAGGCCAGCAGGTCAAAGTCGTACAGTTTAACGTCAAGGATCTACTGTATGGTGAAGATTCACGAGTGGGCATGCAATACCAGGAATTGTAACTCGCGGTCAGGGGCGACAAATTGTAACAAAAGTACACAATTGGTTGACGTCACAAAACGTCCAGTGACAGCTTTGTTTGTCGTGACACGCGTTAAAAGCTAGGGTCTCGGCTCCATCTGGCCGCTTTTTAGTCCAAAGTCGGTTCGTACGGCGAGATTAGATGAACCGCAGCAATAGACCCTCCTAGCCGCGTGAAATCAAGCGGGCCAATTATATCCTGTGCATGAGATTTAAGTGAAATAATATAAAGTCAAGTTTCACAAAAACTGCCCTTGAAAATTATGTGAAACGATTCTAGCATTTTACTCGTCCAGTTCCGGAATTGGTCCAATAAAACTTTTGAGACGCGTAACGCAGCCGTTAAGTTACGATTACGCTCTTACCCATAGGAACAACTTGAAAACCTGGTCCGACGGATCCGCTCTAAAATACAAAGTAAGTTCGCTAAGTTACAAGTACATGGGGACATACCCTAAGAAAGTAATCGTAACTTACGTTTGTGACGATTGTATACGTCGACAATACCTGTGACGGGTGTCAACGTCTACAATCTGTGTTGTCGAACGTTCTTTTTTGGAACTGCTTGTGACGTCGCATGTCTTACCGTGACATTGTAGACGTACCGCATTCCAGTCTGTGCAGTTTTCATGGTTGAAGAAGATGCGCTTTGCCTTCGCGTCTCCTGTCCGGTCGACATGAAATGGCATCGGAATTTCGAGACCTCTGCGAAAAAAAAAACCGTACTGAAAGAAAACAGACAAAACCAAACAAATTGTGTACTGTTCTTCGTCGTATTGAACGCAAACGGACAAAACATAGCGAATTTTGTACTTTTCTTTGTCCGTGGAAATCGTATGAAAATTTTCGAAAATTACGGCACGTGCGAATATATGTTCCTATTTGTTTATCGAAAATACCTAGTTTTAAAACACATCGCGCATGTGTTTTAAACATAAGTTTGAAGATGACGTTTTTTGTCGTGGAAGTGGGTCGACAAATCTCCCCCACGGGAGCAACGAAGCAAATGGACACCATCGGGCGCCAAGACACGACCACATGTACAAACAAGAGAGCCAAGTAAAAGAGGATGAGGGAGGCCAAGGCGAAATCGGAGGGCGGTGGTGAATTGAGCAGGTGAAAATCGGAGAGTGGCCAAAATAGGTGTGGCGAAAAGCCAAGACCCAGAACCATATCCATCACAAGAGAGACGGGCACGCGAAGAATCGGAGGGAAGCGCCTTGAGAAGGTCGGATTTAATGGCGGCGACAACCCGATCAGAAATCGATTCCTAACCACGCTCAACAGATTTTGTAACAAGGGTGCAGAAAATTGGCACATCCACTAAGGCATGGGGAGGTAGAGAACGTGCCGCGTCCAATAGAGATCTTTGGAAGGCGAACACACCGTCTGAAACCCGGGGGATAACAGTAGCTAGAACGAGGGTGTCCCCAGCCAAGAAAAGTCCCCCTCCTAGTGCGAATCCTCTTCTCGGTGCCAATCCTCTTCTCGGTGCCAATCCTCCTCTTGGTGCGAGTTTTCCTCTTCGCACGAGCCTTCCTCCTGGTGCGACCTTCTATTACTGCGATTCCTCCTTCTGGTGCAAGTCCTCCTCTTGGTGCGATTCCTCCTGTTGGTGAGAGTCCTCCTCGTGGTGGTAGTCCGCTCCTTGGTGCAAGTCCTCCGCTTGGTCCGAGTCCTCTTCTTGGTGTGAATCCTCCTCTTTGTGTTGGTCCGCTTGCTGGCGCGAGTTGTCCTCTTATTGCGAGTCCTCTTTTTGGTGAGTGCACCTTCTGGTGTGAGTCCTCCTCTTAAAGCGAGCCCTCCACTTCGTGCGAGTCTTCCGCGTGCAAATCTTCCTTGTGGTGCCGAAATTTTACGCTCCCGAATCTTGACAAAGTCAAATGTTTTAAAATTGTTTTGGTTCGTCTTTTGCATGTTTTCTCTTTTGACCTTTTTTTTTTAATTAAACAAGTATGTGAGAATATGCTTCTCCTATTTTTCTGTTTTTTTGAAAATTATGGCATATTAAAGGTTTTTCCTTTTTTTCCGTTCTTTTAACAATGAAAACCAAAGACGCTGCAAACTTAATTGTAGCTCTGCCAAAATCTTTGCAAGTGCGTAAACAACTTTGAGCGCTCATGAAAGGTGTATGTCGTTGTTTAATGACGCTAAATTTTATGTTTGTCAAGGGTCCTATAACTGCCAACTTGTAAAAGGTAACTTTTATTGAAAATAAACGGAGATTTATAGCAGCCACTTTCTGGCCGCTTGTGGCATGTTGAATGGTTTGCACTATGTCTCTCTGATAAGGTATTCGAAGCAAATCTTTTGGTGACGACGGCCATTCTCCGAAAGGAACCATGACCCAATATAATGGCCTAAGCTTCGGGCAAACGCCTCCAAATTTCTCAATGTGGAGTCAGTAAATCCTCAGCTTGACCAGCTCTTGCAACAGCTGGAAGCCATGTGTTTCTTTGACTGAGAAATGAACGACTTTTGAGCTTATGGCAACTTGTTTTTTGATATTTGTCGACATTACCATTCTCAGTCAACGTTTAACATCAATAATCGATTACGAAGACGAAAGAAAAAAAACATGGTAAGTATTATCCAAAAATTGTCTTTCACTTGTCATAGTTAATACACCGCACCTGAGGAACTTTCACAAATTGAAATATGACGCAAGCATTAAAAGCTTACCGTGTCACCAGAAAAACATCAAATCTGCTCGCTAGCAGAAATACACTTGAGAGTGCAATTTTCTACTACTTTATTCTTTAATAAAATGCACATTTGAAGTCAATTACTCCATTCCAACAGATAACCAGTTCGGATCCATCACAGCAACTGCTAGGAACCTTCTCAAACGAGGACAGACAGGTGTCTCATTAAGGACTTTGTAGCCGAGGCTCTCAAGAGTCCTCGCTATAGGTAAACCGGCAAAAAAGACATACCTACGAGCTCGACCTCTAAGATGCGTTAAAATCTCTACAATAACTTCTTCTTCTACCTTCACAAAACGGTTAAAAGGCAAATTAGTAACAATGCAGTCACCAACAAAGACGGTTTTCCGGGCATCTATCATTTCCAAGCTTACAAATTCACCTTTTCCTATGGAGATTTCGCCAAACTCTGAGGCTATTAAATCTACCTCTAAGGCATTTATGCCGTTGTCGTTAGTATCTAAAGAAAAAATATTGCCTTGTGACAGCCTCGATTCATCATGTTCCTCCGAAGAAGGAATTCCAAATTCTTTAACAACTGTTATGGAGCTTGATTTCGAACTTTTCCAAGTGAATTTTTTGTCTTCTTCTAAAAGTGTTCTACCTCCGACACTCGGTGCATGGACAAGTTCCGTTTCAGTTGCATATAACGGAGTGGAAGGCCTTTCCTCAACGGGCAAAACCTGTCGAGGGTTGTGAGGCCCACGAATTGGACAGGTCGAACCCCAATTTCGAATAGTGTGGATCCCAAAATAAGTGAGGTTTTCATAAGCAAACCTAAGAATGCCCAGATGGAGATCTGATCCAAACGTCCTGATTCCTCTTCTGCAAAATGCCATTTTCCCTTTCCTTTGAATGAGATAAAGCCCCAGAATGTCATTTCTTATGTACTACACAGCCCATCGCTATAAAAGTTAATCACTCTGATTCGAGTGAGTGCTTTTTTTACCCAAAATCATAAATTAGTGTTTGAACACCATTTAGTTAAGCGGCTGGCAATAAGTCACAAGGCAAAACATAGTTTAGCGTAGTCAATTTCAATATAATGTTTATGCTAATAATTTACTAACTCTAATAGTGATGGGCAGTATACAGTCACAAAGGCTTCACTAATTATAGTTGCAAACGCTTACTACCTTACTTCACTCTCGACAAGCAAACAAGTTCATGCCTTGTAGGAATATTATATTATATGTTTCCTACATGTCACAGAAATAACATTTGAAATACATGAATAAATGCCACATATATTAGCTCTTGATAACTCATATATACAACCTTTGTGAGCATTGAACGATATTACTTCCAAGAAACTGATTAGGACCAGGCTACTCTACATATGAGACGACCATATAATGCACAAAATTTGGCAAAAAAACAGAAATTGCGATTAGATAACGAAGAGAAATTCACCTGTGGGCCTCAAAGAGGATGGTTCCAGAGCCACAGCACGGGTCCAATAGGGAATCACCTGAACACAAAAACAGTTTTTTTTTTTTTTTAACCAAGTTTGCAACCAAACAGCTTGAAGTAACCAACAGTGCAAATATTCTCCACCCATTTTTTAACAAGCTTTAATCAATTGCGTGAAGGCCTACATGCTCGCGACTATCAACTAGGTGAATCAAAAGATCGTAAGTCTAAAAGAGCCAAAGACAAATAGAGCACACATGTTAGCAATAACAATACAAACCTACAGTATTTAGCGTGTACAGTTCTTTATCTTGGACACGAGTCCCCTAAAGTATCTTGGCAAACATATCACACTCATATGGCTCTCCCCACAAAATCAGAACGAGCCTTCAAAACTATATGATCCATTTTTCTATAACAACATCATTTGCCGCGGATTCTAAAGAGAACCTGCAAATGCAACCATGGAGTCTCTACCAGAAATTTTGTCGACAAAATGTCATAAAGAATTTGGTCCCAAAAAAAACAACGAAAGACCCATGTAAAGCGTTTGCTTACAGAGTAAAGCTACTGTGACAGTTGATTAAGTTGAACCAGATAACACCCCTAGATGGTTTGCCAGACACTTGCTAAACATCGTGCTATATGTTTTGTGTGATAGTTGTTAGATAGAATGTTTTAACATGAAATGATGGTTAACATGATAGAAGGTTTCATATAACAGTTGTTTAACATGATAGGATGTTTAACATAACAGAATCTTTAACATGACAGGATGTTGAACACATAGATGTTTAACATGATAGCATGTGACATAAGATAATGTTTTGGACAAAAAATGTTCAACATGTGAGAATGTTTAACATGCCAGGATATGAAAATGATAGAAAAACATGATCGAAGGTCAAACATAATAAATGTTTAACATGATAAGATATTTGACATGATAGTATGTTAACGCGATCAGATGTTAAACATGATAAGATGGTTTAACATATTTAATGTTTGGCATGATAGATGTTTAACATAATAAAATGTTTAGCACGATATATGTTTAACATGGTTGATATTTAACGTTATAGGGCGTTTACCATGATCGGATGGTTTACATGATATGATGTTGAACATCATGGGATGTTTAGCATGGTAATATGCTTAGCGTGATAGATAAAATTGAAGTCTTATTGTGTAATAAGCATGAAATTGAGTTAAGCAAGGATCATTGTAATTTGGAATTACCTCAGTATGTGGATCTGGTACTTTGGTTCCAAACAGGCTTCGACAAGATAAATATACATCCATGTACAAGCTAAGGCCTCGATTTCACAAATAGGGAAGGGTCTTAAAAAAAACATTTTTGACACAGTGATGTTATCACCTTGGATTCCTAACTAAACCCCCATCATTAAACTCCTGCACCAGCAGCCCAAGGAACGAGTTCATTTTAATAAACCCTTCTTCTCTTTCGCTTAGCCAAAAGTTGACACTTCTTGGAGAATCGGAACGGCGAAAACGGGCAGTTTTTCTGCACTACCGACAGGCATTTTGCAGCTTGAAAAATTAGAAGAGTGCGAACTCAGTCTAAAATTTGAAGCCATATTAACAATTAACTAATTTCTTGGAAACACAGACGTTCAATTTGTGTGGATGACACGTATATAGAAAGGAAGGCCACAACTTGTACTCCTAACTAGCTAGCTAGCGCCTTGTGAAGCAAACAAAAAAAATAAAAAAGAAAGAAACAGTTTGCTTAAGCGTAAGAAGATCTCTCCCAGGTTTCATATTCAGAGGCAGACAACTGTTCTTGGACTCGCCGTAATGAAAAGTCAAGCGCACAGAAATGGAGATGGAACATGATTCCAGACATAACCTTCTTAGAGTTTGGAAAACTCACGTTCAGAACTTAGTCATACGTGAATCGATGTCAGGAATGATAAGACGCAACATCAGGTCTTTTTCAGGAAACATAAAAAATGCAACATTTCAGTAATAATGCAAGTAAAACAGAAAGCGCCAAAACGTAGGAAACATTTAAACAATCCATCTGAAAAAATAAAAAATACCTGATGAAGCTGCAATATTGACAGCTACAGCTGCCAGCTCAGCAGGAAGACCTCCGCTGAAATTCCAGGCCATACATTTTCCCAGAAAAAACACATCTTCAAAACCCCTTTTTTGGTAAAGTGTTGTTTATTCCATTTTAAGCACGAGCTTTCAAAGCCAGTCAGGCCATCATAACAATCTGGTATTAAGGAAGATGGAGTTATACGTTGAACATCATTGAACATTTACAATAATTCTTTTGAAAGAGCTCAGCATTTGCTAATATGGTCAGTAGTTGCAATTTTCGGGACTATAAGATGGAAAGAAGAATTGTATGTGCATCAAGCGAAGCAAGCCTTTAAAGCTTACGGAGTTCAAAGTCTACTCACTGTCCCTTTTCACCTATGGCAAACCAGACAAGCAGCTATAGTGTTCATCGCTATTATTGTTACTAGTTCTTTTTTCGCTCTTTTTCTGACCAAAAATCAGAAAACAGTGTTAACTAGTTAAGGGGATGGACTGCAATTCGCCACACCTTCTGCATTTACAGTAAGAATTCAATTTTCACTAATAGAGATGGGTAGTGTAGTTGGGCAGTCTGAGAGAGAGATCTACCCACCTCCATTGACGAGGTGCATCGCTGAAAGATGTCATAGGAGGACTCGGGGCAAAGAGTACTAAACCAAAGAGGTACCTACATCCAGAACATGACCTGCGACTAACGTTAAACGATTGTTGCAAACGAGTAACAGGAAGGCTTCCTGTAATTAAAAATTAGCATAAGATCAAAATTTAGCATAAGTTCAAAAATTAGCATAAGATCTACATGAATGGCTTGATGACGGGCCATATACAAAACCACTTCCATCGCAAGAACCTTTGAAAGAACCACACAAGTCACCTTACCCATGTTTGGTCTCCACCACAACAAAGTGAGGATTGGCGCCCGTTCCGAATACATCCTCAACTCGAGCATCATTACTTTGCAGGGCCGTCACTAGCTTTGCCTTCAAACCTGCAATGTGTACCCAAAAAAAAAAAAAAACATTCTACTTGAAACTTTCATCTACTTTGAAATTCACATCTACTTTGAAACTTGCATCTAATTTGAAACTTTCAATATGTGAATTAATGCAAGTGGTAGATTGTGTTGATTCATGCATAGATAATACATTTTGGCAAACAATGAACAAATTGTTAAACAACAACACCATCTTGTTCTCAAATGATACTTCAGGCAATATTTGCACGAGTCAAAAGGTTTTGGAATGAAACACAGGATACTAAAGTTTCAGTGCCGATTAACTGCCAGATATGAAGTTGATAAAGTCCACATGCGGTACAGCATATTTCTAAAACACAAGACAGACAGGAACACACAAGGAAAATTGCAAGCATTTGTTCCACTGCACAAACAAACAGATAGGTAGTAAACATCATGTGATCCTGACAACTTTGATCTGTACAAGATTTAGTAGGCATCACATTAACGGCAAGAAGTCTTTATGAGCACTGTTCCAGCCATAGGTCAAGTGTGCAAAAATGACTGGAAACTCTATATCCTGTTACGGAGTATTATGCGCCCAATCATACGGTACTTTCAAGTATAGTATGCATATTAGTATGGGGTAAAAGGATCTAGCATTTCTAATTGTTTTCACACATTTGAACTGTGGTTCCAGCTAAACTTTGAGTGAGAAAGAGGCATACTCAAGCGAGGCAAACGGCCTGGAGTAGGAGACAGGCATTCGTGGGACATAAGACAGCCTGAAAGAAGCCCGCCTATTTCCAAGCTGCATACTGCATCTACAAGCTCCTCCACCGTGCTTCCAACGGCAAGGGGCTCCATCTGGTTCAACAAACAAAAAAATTGCATTTCATTGTTGCATCAGATAAATTACACTGCATCATGGCTATTTGAGTTGATCACTCTAATTCGAGAGCGTGTTTTTTATACCCAAAATCAAAATTAGTGTTAATAACGTATTTAGTCAAGTGGCCAGTATCGAGCCACATGGTTAAACATAATTTAGTATAGTAATTCTAATAAAGTGTTAAAGCTAATAATTCACCAACTCTAATAGCGATGGGCGGTGCAGCCAACTGTCCAGAAATCTCTAATGCATTCAGCAGTTGTGCTGTGTCAAGAATGTGTGAACATTAGATCGTGGAAATAAGTATCAATAGCTAATCTCAATTCGAGGAGTAGGAAAGCAACAACAAAAAGAACATGTGTGTTGACTGAATGATAAAAACTGTGACAAGTATTTGAGAAATTCTGTCTTATTTGTGTAAAAGACAAATTTTCATCTTTCCGTTACTACCTACATGCCCCTCTGGAAAACAGCCAGTTCAAACATTTTCACTAAGTTAAATGCGAATGGATAGCATTTTTTAAGAGGAGTTTGAGGAGAGATAAGTTTTACTACAATATCACTAGGCGAATGCAAAAAAGACGATACATTTCAAATCTGGTACAAAATTTACAGTTGACTTCAATAAAATTTAACATGCACAAAATTTGGCATTTCCAAGACATGGAAATAACATTTTTACACTATGATTTCACGCTGAACCAAATTCATCAGTGAGTTTGCCTATAATAGTAATACGTGACAAACCCAGAGTATTACGATCGCAACTTGTACCATCTTTTGAATTTTCTTTTATGCCGAAGTGATTTGATTCATAGGCAAGTCCTTGTTCTTACTATTCAACTCTAAAAAAAATACACGGACAAGTTTTTGTCATGTGTAAAGAGTATCCACTTCCTGTCAGCTGACTGATCATGAAACAAAATGCAGTCATATTAATGATCAGCCAAAATTTCATCATACTTAAAAAAAAAATCTCAAAAGGCATTCACAGCAAATACAAAAATACTTTACACAATATCTCGTAGCAATGACGTCATGCTAATGCAATTTCCTAAGGCTGAATAGCTGGCAATCACGAAATTTTGGAAATTTCAAGCTTAAACGGTGAGAATAATAAATGAGGATTTAAGGAAATAAAAAACGAGACCGAGAAATTTTAAAATTTCAAACTTTAAAAGTGAGACTAATAAGTGAGAATTTAAGGAAATAAAAGTGAGACCTATTAATTCTAAAATTTCAAACTTAACAAGTGAGAATAATAAGTGAGAATTTAAGGAAATAAAAGACGAGCTCGTTGCTAGACCCGGCTAGTAATGTTACTTCCAATCTAGAATGAAGCCCATTCATCGAATGTATTTGGTGACAGTGATGGAAAAAACCCATTTCGCAAATAGATGAACTGAGACATGAATCTTATTATGTAAATCAATTCTTTGTCATATTTTTCGTCTTTCCGTTTTTCTTCCCAAATACTCAAAGTTCCACAAAAATGACCCTCGTACTCCAAGAGTTCTATTTCCAACTTGAAAAAAAAAGGTTGAGAAATTGACACACATCACATTTTCTTGCTCAATTCCCATATTTCCTTCCACATTACTGTCCAAATTACTTTGCAAATTACTTTCCAGATTACTTTCCAAGTTCCTCTCCAAATTTTACATCACTTACCACAGCGCGAAGTCCACGCATCCGAGAGAGACGCGACAAAACATCTCTATCCAACCAACACTCCGGAACAGTGTAAAGAGACATTTCCTTCAGAGTTTTAAAGCCCATAAATCGAGCCTCCAGATGAAAAGCAGATGCAAAAATCCGATGACGGCTTGTAACTAAAACACGCCATGGTTGACGGACAATTGTCTCTTTTTCCTCGACAATCGTCGATTCTCTCCCACTTTCATGTACTTTTTCCCACCCTCCTGTTTTCTCCTCGTCTACCTCAACCAGAAGCGCTCTGAAATTGGCTAAAGATGTATGCAATACTTGTTTTCTAGCAACTTCTAACCAAAGCGGAACCTCTTCGGGAAGCGAAAAGGGAGTTGGTCGAAAGCGGCCTCCAAAACCAGCACAACGGATTGATAAGTTTGGCCTTTTTTGCAAGAGTACGGTTAGACTTGGCAGACCAGAGGAATATATGCGATTTAAAGACTGAATTGAAGGCAGCGTCAACGTCAGCGTCAGGTTTCTACTAAGGACAAAGCCTATAGCACCTTGATGACAGCTATACATGCAGAGAACCATAGCTTTTAGGGTTTTTTAGGAGGTGAGATATATTAGTCGAGGAATGATAGTGGGGGATTTTACGAAGAGTGAAGCAGGGGAAGGCATTTCATGGATGGGCCAAATCAATGATACAGCGGACCGTAGTTTCAAAAGCGCAAATCTACGGCACCCCTAAAAAAAAACCCTAAAATGGCAAACAGGCACGTGAGAGGTCAATCCATGACGCAAGTTCGGCATCTTTCTCCAAGCCATAGTTGTTCAAATCGCGCGATTTTTTCCTTTTTTGCGATTGAAACGTATAATTCGTGACTTTTGAAAAAATCGTAAAAAAACGTGTACTGTAAACTGAAACTGAAATTTTACGGAAACCTGTAAACTAATTACTGTAACTGTACATTTCTTCACAGATATGTACGGAATAAAACGGGAAATATGTGTCGCACTTATTGGTACTTTCTGTTCAGTGAACTGAACAGAAATACCACGGAAGTTGTACGTTATATAATCGAAAATGTACGGACATTTTCGAAAAGAGACGTTGGACGTCACAATAATTTCGCGCATTCAGTTTGAAATTTGTACGGGCGTCTTCTTCAATTTTTTTTGAAAGAAGACGCCATGGAACAGAGACGAAATTGCTAAAATTTTATCTTGGTAACATTCGAACCCGGAAGCGTTCACTCCGTAGAATACCTGAAGGTGGACGACAGGACTACCATTTGGTACGGTCGTTCCATTTAAAAATACTCTGTGATAAAAGTTTAAACAGTTTATTTTCTTACCGCTCATTTAACGCGAAAAACTTGCAAACTGCGTTATATGTAATAGTTTTTTGTTTTTTTTTATGTACGGAATAGTACGGAAGGAAATTCATTAACGATTTTTTGCGATTTGATCAAAAGGTTCAATGCGTTTGTTACGTATAATTCGTCACGTACGGTACGTTCGCACTAATCGCCGTGAACAACTATGCTCCAAGCCAACCGTCATTTTAAACCGCACTGTAAATGCCACACTGAACGATATAGATCGTGTTCATACGAAATGCGGATCCGATACGCTTAATACTATCACACGTTGAAACACTGCAACAGGCGATTAAACGTACGGCAACCATTTTTTTCGCCAATTATCGGTCACCGTGATGAATATCGCAACCAAAGACCGGTCCATTAACATAGTATCGCCAACACTGGTGTGACTATCGATATTACATGACTAAATTCAAACCGTTTGAAAGTTTCCCGCCCTTTTTTGCGGCGCCCAAAGGGCGGACTACATTTTTGGCACATTGCTTACTGGATGACTACACTAAGTGGTACAGTTACAGTACAGTACACTTGTGAAGCTAAAACCTAACCGCGTTTGCACTTCCTTAGCTGCCAACTGATGGCTACCATGCCTGCAAACCACCCAAGTTCCCTGACCCGCAAGAGATCCAGACAGGAGGCCATAGTCGAGGCGGGCCAGTCTCTCTCAGCCGAAACGCCTGAGAGGAATGTAAAGCGGCAGCTCTGGAGTTGCAGAGGTATTGTATAAGCATATGCTGGTGCTCATATGAATAAGAAATATAGTCATATTGTGTCCGGTTTTATCATTCGTAGAAGCCGCATTTATTTGCGAAGTCATTCGACTATTGTGTATGGATTGCTGAAAAGTATTTGTTTAGTCCGGTGCTCATATAAACTAGAAATATAGTCATAATATGCATGGTTGTATGATTCGTAAAAGCTGCGCCATGTCAGAGATTCATTCTTTTCCTTGACTATTGTGTAGGAACTGCTGAAAAGACTGACGATGGTGGTCTACAGTCGCCACAGGCCGCGCTCCATTTATCGGCCGTACCGGAAAAAATCCTTTGCCGTAGTACTCAACGTGACCAGGTTATTGATTTTTGCAAGAAGTGCATTGAGGAAGGGAAAGCAGGAAGTTTGTATGTCTGTGGCTGCCCGGGCACAGGCAAATCTATCACTATGCGTGAAATAACGCACGTGGCGAAGGATTTGTTGCAGGAGGTGAGGAATGTAGTGAATTATTCGCATTGACACTTTATTCGAATTAACTACACAGCCACATGGCTCATTTAACGAAATAGTAATTTATGATTTTGGTTAAAGGAAACACTCACTCGAATATTAGTGATTGACTATAATAGTGATGGACAGTGTAGTGCACTGCTCATCGCTATTAGTGAAAAGGAACTAGAATGTATAATATTAATTTAGTTTAGCAAGGCGTCCGGATTGTAGTCCATTTCCTTCAATGGTATCATCGTTACTATTTTATGATTTTCGGCCAAAAATAATTGCGGCCTAATGAGTGTTCGCAACACTAATAGTCATAGGCAGTGTAGCTTCAACTGCCTCTCCTGTGAGCATTTTGTATGAAGGCGTTGCAGGCAAAGTAGTTTTATTGGAAAAAGCGGGCGCATTAAAAGCAGAGGAAAGCCATCGAAGAAAAAAGGAGTAGAGAAAAGAAAAAAGGGGCATTGAATAGAGAAGCAAAAGAAAAAGAGAGCATGAAACAGAGAAGCAAACGAACAAGAAATTTGAATCATTTTGGGAACATCATCATCATCTTTCCTTCACTGCTGACTGGTTTATGGCCATTCCTTCCAGGTTGCTGGTGGCACACTCCAACTTGTGGATATTAATTGCATGTCTCTCAACAACCCACACCAAGTTTTTCAAAGAGTAAGTTGCAGATCCTTTCTGGCAGTTAAAATAGGAGGATGCTATACAGTGAAAGGCTCATATGAATGCTGGTTATCAAGTAGGTTTGTCATGTTGAACTTGTTGTTTGTCTCGGATTAGTATTAAAGGTCGTATTTGTCAGATAGTTACTAACTGCAGAGAAGATTTTGGCACCTTCGTTGCAGATTCTTGACACTCTTGGTGAACAAGGGCAACAAGCGTATAAAAAAGTCAAAAACAAGGGCGCAGCTCTGAAGGAGCTCAAGGAGTTGATGAAGTTTTCGAAATCGCAGAAGGAACAGAAAGATATGGTGTATGTAGGAAATACCTCATTTTCTTTCAGGAATATTCACAGTTTCATCTTTTTTTAGAGGTAGACTAGCTTGTGGATTTTTGACAAGCGGGAGTTTGACCAAGCATAGAAGCTATGTTCTTTTATATGCGTGTCTAATAATTAAAATGCTTATCATCTGACTGGTTTTGTCAAACTTGCAGGCTGATTATTGTGGATGAAATGGATCATCTAGTGACGAGGGAGTTTTCTGTTTTGTATGACCTGTTCCTCCTGCCTACTTTGCCAGATTCTCGCTGCATACTAATTGGTGGGTTGTTACAGAAGCATGGCTATTTCAAATTTCACCTGTGCTTCAAATTGTTCATCTTCTCACACTTTGATTATGCACCATATTCGCCAGGAGGTTTTGAATAACGTCTACTTTCCAGGTTTCAATGAATAGGTCTTGCATCTTTTGACTTCACGATTGTCGTTTTAGGATTTACTTCATCATTCCACATTCACAAGCTTACATACCTTTGATATTGCTTCTTGTTAACTGCTGGTGTGACAGGTATTGCAAATGCAATTGATTTAACCGACCGTTTCTTACCAAAATTAAAAACACTCAATTGTGAGTTTTCTGGTTTCTGTCCTTACCATCTTGTCAATTTGGAAAGCAAGTTCTGCGTAAAGTCATGTTTCATTGTCACAGTTAAACATGGTCCTTTTGTTTAATCTCTCTTTTTTGTGGAAAGGTCTAGTTGGAGTGTAAATGTGTGATTGGGTTCATGAATTGCAGGTAACCCTGATGTAATTACCTTTCCAGCATACAACAAGGAGCAGATTTTGAAATTGCTTCAACAGAGACTCGAGGTAAATGTAAGAGGTGCATTAAGTTATGCTACCCATCTCTATTAGAGTAAGTGAATTATTAGCGTTAGCACTTTAGTAGAATTAACTACACCACATTATGTTTTCCCACGTGGCCCATTATGGGCCACTTAGTTAAATAGTATTGTTGACACTAATTTATGTTTTTGGGTCAAAAAAACACTCACTTGAATCAGAGTGATTTACTTCAATAGCGATTGGCAGTGTAGTTGTCCCTCTGAACTGATCACAACACCATCCTTCTATTCGTCAAACTCCGCAAGCATGCATTTTCCAATGGGAGTAGCTCCTGTGTGCTTTCTAGACTGGTTGAAAGAAGCGACATATTTTACTGTCTTAGCATAGCAGATAGAGCTTCTTACTTTGAGAGAGCTTGTGTGATAAAATGAGTGTAATACATTGTAAGTTGTCCTAAACTGACTGTCAACTCCTTTTTATGCATGAGCTCGGCCTGTAGAAATATCCTGTTCAATGTGGTGGATGTCCAAGATCTCATGGTATTAGTTTGCTGGGAAACTAGACTTTGTAGCTCACAGATTCCTTGGTGGTTGGAGCAGGCATTGAAGGATGAGTTTTTTGAAACCCGAGCTTTGGAACTTTGTGCGCGTGTGAGTATACTTCAACTGACAACCAGTCTTTACCCTTTCTTTTTCCTCTCTATAAGCTCTGATGCTTCGTCATAAGCTCACAGTTCTGCTTGCACACTTTGCAAGAATCTCAATTGTATGTCCCAAAAGTTGAAGCTGAAAGGCTACACTTATCTAACCAAAATAATTGACTCCGTTCCTATTGTGGCAACAACAGAAAGTGGCAGCCAGTTCGGGGGACATGCGGATTGCTCTTGATGTCTGCAGGTTAGATTTTACTGACCCCCAACCTAAGGTTTCAGAAAAAAAGATGAATATATAAATCTCCCGAAAATAAGGAATCAGAAAATATGAATGTATGTGTCACGTTGTTGATGATCTGTTGTTGAAGAGTTTGTTGGTAACTGGCTGCGACAATGCTGATGATACCCGATTGGATCACAGAACTGCGTTGGGACTAGCGGAGGCAGAGATGGTGTGCTCGTCAACCCAAGAGTGTGACAGTGACATGGCAGCTGCTAATGGCATTCAAGGGGAGCAACCAGTTGCAGCAAAATCAGCTGTCCGAGTCCAGGTAAGTTTGCTGGCTGTCCCTTCTGTTATGTTGCACCTACATATGGCTATGTATATTATACCATATTATTATGATGTTACCATGATATCTTACGAGTAAGCTGCTAGCAGGATTGTGGAACCCGTATGCACACCAGTGATGATAAAAGAGGACACAAGCAGAAACAGTCATAAACTTGCGAAGTAAATAACACTAAATATTGGAGCATACAAGCATAGGTATGAGCATATATCAGATAATAAAGCATTTTGAAAACATGAGGTGGTAGATTTCAAGTTCAGTTAGTACGCTCTAAATTACCAACTCCATTTTTCTATCTTCAGTGGATTAATTTTGTGTTTTGATGAACTGGTTTCTATGAGAAGCTTACCTGAAGACATCTGGTGGCCCACAGGTGCGAGTTGAGCACATGGCACGTGCATTATCAGGAAGCTTCAAGTCTCCTCTGATTGAAATTATACGCGCGTTACCTCAGCATCAACAGGTGAATACCTTTCCCTCTTAGTAAACTTCTTCCTAGCAATGGGCTTCCGGACCAGTTCGTATCAGCAAAGTGGTCCAATGTTCTCCATTTAGAGTCCAGTACCTGCTGGTTTTGGTCTGTGTGACCTCTTTCAGGACTATAACAATGTCTTTCAACACCTTTCTTCACCTTACTGATTGCGAGCGTTTGGGCACACTCGTAAGCATTTGATGACAATGCTCAGCAAGGAAAATCAAGTCAGGGCTTGCAACTAAGGGCAGTTATATTGAGTTCTGCTCAGGTTTCATTGGGTGCAGATGGTTCTTTGTTCAGCTGTCCGCTTATTTCGCCGGAGGAAGAAAGATGACAACCTTGGAAAGGTATGGATGACTCAATGGACAATTGTCTTGATTAGGAAATTACACTGGCTGGATGGAGTTACAGACTGCAGAAATATTGGCTCGATGATATGTTGGAACATAAGGTTAAAGGGGAGAAAGGAAATCCGTGGATCGAATTTTGCCAAGTAACCGGGCTTTGAAAATTTACGTTTGTTAACTTGAGACTTTTGAATACGTTCTCAAACTTAATATTAAGTGTTTGGCCCTTTAAGAATCAAGCTGATGTATGCTTCGAGTTCTTATTTTATAACTCACAATTTTGATGGCCCTTTTTGGCATTTCTATTTTTAGATGCTTTTAGCTTCAAGCCCTCGGAAAACCGAGTGTTACTTCAGATTGATTCTTCGCTGTTTCCGCCTTATGAATTTGTAGTATCATACCAATTGTGAGAGAATACATGTGATAGGTTAGGTGCTCATCAGACAAGTATTTTAGTTAGTCCAATAATATGCTAGTGTGATTTTAGATCCAACTATGAAACATTGACCTTCGACAGATTTAGGGACTAGCAGTGAGCTTCGCATTTTTAGATTTGCACACGAGGTGCAGTATCTGGCTGGAATGGCCATCCAGTGGTTTTTTATGGTTCTCTTACTGTAGTTCATGTGAATGAAAAACGCGAGAGAAAGGGAATGCTAGCAAAAGGAATATATTGCTGCACCTGAACATCTTTTCCTGATTCAAGGAGACTGGTGAATTGCTGAGTTTTGTTTTTCCCCTATCAAGTACTTTGAATAGGGCCCTAAAAATCCCAATGCGGGTGTCTGACCATCTTACATGTCGGTAATAACTACCTTGCGAGGGTAGTTATTACCGACTCTTGCATGGTTATCCGAGGTCAAGGATTTCTTAAAACAAAATTAACTACTTCTAACAAAGCTCAGTTGTATACTATCTTCGGCTTGAACATGGCAAAGCTTAAAAACTAATGTTCCTATTTGCATTTGGATGTAAATTTCAGTCAAATGAAGCATTTGGAAACCTCTGCTTGCACACATTTGGATATGGCAAAGCTTAAAAACCAATGTCCTCATTTGCTTTGGGATGGTAACTGCAGTTAAGCGAAGCATATGGGAATCTATGCAAGCAGACAGCAATGCGACCGCTGACAGCAGCGGAGTTTTCTGGAATGTGTACCGTGCTGGCAGATCAGGTTGGTTCGACGTCAAAAAGGGGTGTTTGAGGGGGAAGTGGGAAAGTTTTTGAGGAGGTGTAGTGGGAGAGTTTTTGTGGGGATTTGGTGAGTGACGAGGATGCAGGGACCCATGGGGAGGGGAGAGGAGGAGAAACTTTACCCTGTATTATGGACAGTAAAGAGAAGAAGATGCTTGATGGCTGTTTCACCCAGCAATGAAAGAACATAGGCTTGATAGGACTCTCGATGTCAGGACGACTCGTTACAAGAGCCTTCACTGAACATGCAAAATTGCTTTTGGAGACGGCCTGACCTTTGACTGTCTGTCACCGGGTCGCTGTGATGATTTGCCAGGCCTTACTGTCCATAGGAGGAGGACGAGAGGAACGTCTTCGCAGAGTCACACTGAAGGTGCAGGAAGATGACGTCATGTTTGCACTTCAAGTAAGAGCTGTTTCATTACCATAGTTCTTGAGCTTGTACGCGTCTTTCTGCATGATATTCTTTTAGTTGTATGCTTCAACAGGGCCATGTTGTTTGGCCGGGACAAGTAGTTGAATTTTGAAGTTTTAAATACAGTTTTTCTGCAAATGAATGTCTTTATAGGAAAGTCCTTGTTCAAATCATCAGTTGTACCGAGTGTAAAACATTGTCAAGTCTTACGCTTTGCGTGTATTCACAGATATGCTTGTTGAAAAGCAAGGGAAAGACGATATATATATACACCAGCTGAAAGGTGATAGCTTATTGAATTTTCTTTGCGGTGTGGCCAAAATTTTGGGCTTCTTCTGCTGAATAAATGTTTGATGAAGCTCAAACAGTTCAATTCAGTTCAGTTTGATTCGTTGAAGTCAAGGAAAACGACGATTCTTTCACATTCCATAAATTGCAGTAGCTTGGAGAAGTTGGTCCTCTTCCTGTTGATTGCACTGTAAAACACAGGTGATGGATTGCAAAAACTTTTATTGAACAGTCGTACCCAGTGTCGCCTGTTACCTGACAGGTCAAATTGGTGTGTCTAATTGCAGGGAGTCCGATTTTTTAGAAACATCTTGCATGACACGGAGAGCTCTAGACTTGATACATCAAATAAATAAGGTTTTGTGAGTAGCATCAAGGTCACAACTTAAGAAGAAGACTGCTCAGGCTTCATCCACCGAAATTTCGTTGCTTCTCTCTGTTTTGAACACGGAGAGCCTTGAGCAATATCTACCAAGATCTACGTCGTTTTACACCCTTTTTTAGTCAAATTATTTGAGAGAATTAGTTGTGTTTCTTATCACCCCGTAGTGGTTTTTGGCCTCCTTGTAGTGCTCCTAGTTTTTATATGTAGTTTACGGCTTCATTTCTAATCTGTTAGTTAGCGTACTAATGCATTTAGAATTGGTTCCTGTGAGTTACGGAGTCATTTCATTTTTTAGGATTCAGTCATTCCTTTTAGGACCTCCTTTCTTAGCCTATTGAATTGGTAGGTAGCCAATGGTGAGGTATTAGAGTATTTCATAAATAAGATACCTGTTAACAGACGTACGCCCAAGAGTTATAAACCATTTATTTGCAACCTGTAGCTCTGGATTTAGATTAATAGATCCTACCATCATCTGATCACACACTATTTGTGAATTGGTTGACTGACTTGTAGTCTATAAGTTGTTTGCATGAGTGTCATTGATCATCATACAAAGCAAAAAAACATAAATTTTATTAAAATAATAAAAACTTTATGTGAAGGACCCCAGGGCTCATGACTGAGAGCCAAGCACAAGGACTTTACTGCCCATTTTACCAACGATGCCTCTCAAGTTGCCCCTTGTTTTTCGATTTCGAACATAAAAATATGTCGAACGGGGCGATTAAGGAAATCAAGATAACTTCTGTTCAAGGGAATCTTATTAGGACCTTTTCTAGAAATGTATTTGGTCACGAAAACGGCGTTGTGGTTTTGAAACGTGTAATTTGCTTATTCTAACTAAGCATTGGTTAGAAAAATCGCAAAAGTAACAAAGAAGTGTGGATTTTGTTGGGATTCATATGCTTCTTCCCTTGCTGGTGCTTTCTTTTTTATTATCTTTGTCACCAATAAAAGACAAATTTTTCGAAGGCGTCAACAATGTGATGAAGATTGCTCCAGTTTTGGATAAATGAATGTCAAGCAAGACAAAATTTATACCTTTTCTTGGCTAAAAAACTTGAAAAGAAGATTGCGTATAAATTGAGCAACTATTGACCTTGTCATCAAACGCAACATCCTTCCCAACTACCTTTTAGACTGCAACTTTCTATCCATTGGTGTATATTTGAACTTCTCATGTTTTTCTGCTGTAGAAAAACGATATGATACTTCGTATCGTCACTGCATTGGCATGTTACCACATCGCAACTGGCTCACAAATTTCTGCTTTGCCAATAGTATAGCTGGCTTGAAAAAATAAATAAAAAAAATGCACATATTATGTGATGATAGATGGGTAATGATTTCTCCAGGAAAAATCATGAGATTAAAAGTGGTAAAAATGATAACACTACAGTTTATACCTTTGAAACAACCGTTCAAACGAGACAACATGTTTGTTATACTGTTTATACCAGTTTAACCGACATATAAAAAGAAGGTTGGACCGTAACCAATGTCCAACTGCAACAGTACAGTACAGTACAGCGTGTATCGCTATTAGGGTAAATATTTTTTTCGCCACTTTTCTGCGTACACACTTGCCCGATTTTCAATTTATGACCGCCGAACGGAAGCTGAGAATCTTACCTTTCAATTGCAACCGTGCGATCCACAATGCGACAAGTGTGTACGGAGAAAAGATGTTTTAGCGGCAAAAAAACATTAACACTAATAGCGATACACGGTGTACTGTGCTACTGTCAATCCAATATATGCAGTACGGTACTCATATTATACGCCCCCTAACGTTTCGCACTTCTAAGCTACAGTAGTACAGTACAGTACTGTGCAGTATACCGTATTACTATTCTCCGCTGCGTTTGCCAACACGTGGCATGTGGCAATTCCCCTTTCACATTCCTGTCATAGTAGCGTGAACTGTAGTCCTGTCGTCCGATGACAATTTCTTTTAAGGGGGTTTCTTTTAGGAAACGCAAACGATAATGAGTCCAATAACGAATGTATTCGAAGTCAAATGTGCGAACGTGTGGAAACAATTAGAAACGCTATATGGTGTTGTCCCGTACTATATGCATTTTATACAGTATAAAAAGCATAAAATATGGGACAACTATGTGAAACGTTTCCATTTGTTATCGCACACGAACTACAATGTTATTACCGACCTCCTCTGACCATCCGGCCTGCATCATGGAGAACTTCATGGATGATTTTTTATATTAGGGCAGTGGAAACCAGCTGGCACAGAAAGAGGAAATCATCCATGGGCAAAAAATTGAGAAATCGTCGGATTGTGAACACAAATATCCATGTGGAGGCTTTCTCCCCCTTCTTTTGGATGGGGCGGAGGAGAGTCTGCGCAGAAGAGCTTCTCTGTGGATGAAAAGGAATCACAGGAGAGCCAATCAGATCCGTCCGTTTCTGAGGAGGAGCCTCAAGCAATAGTCACGTCACGCGGCGAGGAAAGTTCTTCGTTGGTGGTTCGGAGCAATCTGCAGTTGGTTGTAGCTCAAGTTTTACATTCTCTCCACATGAGGCATTTCCGAGACTTGTTGTCAAGGTCACAACACTCCTGTAAAAGCTCTTTTTTATAATACATACAATCATTCTACAATTTTTTTAATTGTTTTGATGCTGTTTCTAGGTAAATACACATCAAATGGACCCAGCCTAATGGCATTTCAATAACTGCATGATTTTCTTACACAATCTATTCGATCCCGTTTTGTGTATTAACCGTTATTAAGTAAATGATATTATCTATTCATCTCTGTATTGATCGCACTCACATGTGTGTCATGAGAAATCCTACGTTCCTTTTTCTGCAAGAAGAAACCCTAAAATTGCTCCAATATCTATTCGCAATTGGATGTCAAGTCTGGAGGCAGAGGGAGAGGGAGGGAGAGCCGAAGCGGTGAATTTCTAAAGTAGCAATATATAGTGTTGCATCTCTATCTCCTCATCCATGGAACTGGTTTGTTGTACTGTCATTACTGCTACTGAAACTGTAACTGTTACTGTTATCTATATCAGGCCTGCAATAGTATCTTTCCAGAGCCCCCTCTGGCTTTTAGGTGTCCGCTATGAGGCCCCCCCTGGAGACTCCAATGTGGATTTGGCGGTATCGACCAGGTTTCAGCGAGATTTTGAGTCCCGACTTTGGTTTACATACCGTAAAGGTGAGATTTGTTATGGTAAAGTTTTGTTATGGCTCGCTGAGTGTCAGGCTATCGCTTATTGTTGAATGATTGCGCCGTAATATATGCTTCTTCTTTGATAGGTGTCAAAAGGTGAAGCATTATTTGTACATATTTTGCTTACATTATTTATTTCCGTCCTCCATTTAAACGGACTTCGATTTTTGCAACTACCAGATTTTGAAGCAATGGGAGAAGCCAAACTTTCAAGCGATGTTGGATGGGGCTGCATGCTTCGAAGTGGACAAATGCTACTTGCCCAGGTCCTTCCCTTGTTCCTCTCATCATCTTAGTAAAAACATAGAGTTATGTTTCCCGAGAACCCCTTCTAAAATTTTCCCTCTTGTTCCTCCAATTATCTCAGTAAAGACATAAATTAATGTTTCCCGTGGACCCTTTTTAAGCTTCTCCCATAAAGACACAAATTAATGTTTTTCGTCACCGTTTCTATTTTTTTTTTTTTTTGTTCCTCACATCATCTCAGTGAAAATATAAATTAATGTTTCAACAAGCACTCTTTCTAAGTTTTTCCCTTTCTTGTTCCTTGCATATCTCAGTATATTCATAAACCATGTTTCCCGAGCACCATTTCTAAGTTTTTCGTCTGCGAACAAAATTCTCTGGTGCAAAAATCGTTAATGTGGTTGCTGGATTTTGGGAAAATCTTTGGCTTGGGGCCAGTTTTTTGGCCCAAAAAATTCTTATGGACTTCTTTTGTGATTGTGTAACTGCAGGCCCTGCTGACCGACCGTCTGGGAAGAGCTTGGCGCTGGGACAGTGAGGTGGTAAGAGAATCTGAGCCGGTCTTCTGTACTGCAGCAGCTTTTTTCAGTTGAGGCAATTTGTTAGGGCTCTTCATTATTGTGGCTTTTTGTTATTTTTAATCTTTTTGGGCCATCATCGGTGTGTGAAGTGATGCGCAATAGCATACGAGTCCAAGACTGGTAACTTCATAAAGAGTCACAAAACATGACCATCTTTCCTCCCCCTCTTCTCCCTCTCTCCCTTGTTTTTTTTTTGTTTTTTTTTTCCTGTCTTTTCCTCCCTGCTCTCCCTCGTTAACACCTTCTCCCCCCCCTCCCTCCCTCCCTCTCCCTCCCTCCCTTTCTCGTCTTCCCTCTGTGATTTTGCAGTCAAGGTCGGAATACCTTGACATTCTGAAGAGCTTTGGCGATTCCCCTGGCCCTGACCATCCATTCTCTATTCACAATCTCATTAACGCCGGATCGAAGCATGGCCTTTGTGCCGGCGCATGGGTCGGGCCATATGTACTCTGTCGCACTTTAGAGTCTTTGGCGAATACTGATTGCTTTTCGAGTACTTCTTTAAGAATGGCCGTTCACGTTGTGGCAGGAGACCAGAAGAGAGAGGCTGGAGGAGCCCCAATTCTGTTTATAGATGATGTTGTGGAGCTTTGTTTGAAAGACAGTCGTGGTTCTGAGGATGGCCCGAGGGTAATAGATAGAGTAGATGAAAGATGGCGTTCAGTTGTTATTTTGGTGCCCCTTATGCTCGGTCACGACAAAGTCAACCCCAGGTATTTTTCACACTCCAGACAAACCTGGAGCATGCTGCTTGAGTTGTTGAGGTAGTTTCTATTGAATATGTTGCAGAGGATTGGCATCCTTCTGCAGTGAAAACGCTAGACTCATACTGTTTTTGTTTGTGTCTGTTGTGTTTTTAGTCATGCTTCAGGTATTGAAGTGTTTTAATTAGTTTCGGAATGCAATGCATTTCGAGTGCATGGTCGAACCACTCGTAGAGCTAAACCTCGTGCTCCTGTATTGTGCCATTTAGCCATTTTTATGGTGTGGTGTGTGGCTACAGATACTTGCCTTCTTTGCAAGCCATTTTTGAGTTTCCGCAAAGCTTGGGAGTTTTAGGTGGCAAACCTGGCGGCGCCACTTACCTCGTTGGTATTCAGGATGGACAGCTCCTGTATCTCGATCCACATCAAGTGCAGCAGGTGTTCGTCATAATCTGTTGCTTGTCATTTGTTCTGTTCACTGTACTTATTAAAAGGCTTTGGATTTTTGTCATTTTGCAGTTCAGTTCGGTTTGATTCAGTTCTTTTTTGTTCAGGTCAGGTCAGGTCTTTTGTGTTAAGTTCAGGTCAGGTCAGGTCTTTTGTGTTAAGTTCAGGTCAGGTCAGCTCAGTTCAATTCGGGTCGGGTCAGTTTAGTTCAATTCAGCTGTTCCGTGAATTAATCTTTTCGCATAGCTGTAACAAATGGTTGTTAAGTGGTGTTAAGTGGTTAAAGCACTGGCGTTTATCGCATGTGTCCTATTTGTGTAAGTTTATGTGTTCGCGTAGACGTATACTTATAAGTGTATTCACTAAATACTTGAATGAGTATGTTTTTGTATTCTGAGTATAGGAGGGCTTTCCTTCTTTTGATGGTTTTGTTCATAGGTCAGTGCCAGTTCTGTTGTTTGGTTCTTTTCTTTCTGTGATCTGTATCTCATTTGGTTGTGTCTGTGGTCTTGTCTTGTGTCTTTGTATTTTGCTCTTTAACTTTGTTACAATTCTGTGAGCCCGATTTAATGTTTTTTTGAGGAGAAAAAATCATGTGGACGGTGCCTATTGTACTTAGATGTCAGCTACAATCATTATCAGGAAAGTTTAGGCAGGAGGGAATGTGTCGATAAGTATATAATGTGCTCGTTAATTTCTTTTAGGACTTCATTTCAAGCATTCGTGTTGAGAGTTAAGAGCTTGTTGATAGCTTGCATATAGTGAAATTTGATGTAGGTTTGGGTCTATGTTCAATTTCTTATATTCAAAGAGAAAGCTGGGATTACGACAATAGATAGACGCCAGCAGGAAATATGCACTCAAGATTCTGTAGTCTTTAGAACTTGGTTCAATGGCAACTGTTTGTCGGTTCCCTTCCTCCCTCTCTCTCTCCCTCCCTCCCTCCTTCCCTCCCTCCGTTCGAAACAATGTGGAGCTTCACTTTTCTTTGGTCCTGTTTCAGATCATGTTCTCTGATTCTAAGGAGTGCATGGCCCTTAGGTTGCTTGTGAATTTTGTGTGGCAAAACCTGTAATTCTGTAGATAGGAGATGTGAAGAAAAAATAATTTGTTTGTGGGATCAACTCGTAATCAAACTTGTTTTGGTTTGGAATGTTGGGCGGGCTTGTTTGGGTTTCAGACAGTGCTACTATCCTCTGATAAGCCAGATATTGATACCAGCTCATATCACTGCAGGTATGTCTGGTTTTGAACGAGGCTACACTGTCCATCACGATTAGTGTTAAGGAATTATTGGTTTGAAAACGAAATCTGTGTAAATAGTTCTAGGTTAGTGCTGGGGTCCACTCCTTTTCGGCCAAAAAAAGTTGCGATGATGATGGACAAATGTAGTTTGAGTCTTTTCTGATATTCTTTTTGCATGCCCGTTTGGTGACAGAGGTAAACGCAGGAACATGGGGCGTATCAAGTTCTTTCAAGTTTTTATTGCATGTTTGTCCACTTTCTGGGAGTCTAGGTTCCAAGTTTCACTTTTTGCCCCTTCTGCCTCTTGTAATGACAGGTTCACGACAGCTTTTTATGTCTGTTGGAGATTTTGCTTAGTGTCATCTAAGTCATTGGCGCCTCTTAGATAAGAACAATAACTATGTCCAAATGCCGTCGTTTACACACGCTATGTCTGGTCTTATCTTCTTGCAAATAGAGGTAAACAGCAAGATGTTAGCAGCGAGTTTGTTATGACAGACTCAAAGTTCGGGAGCACACTCTCTGAGCTGACGGCGTTTTTGTTGTCGTGACAGAGTGCCGAGAAAGATGCCTTTAGAGGCCATGGACCCCTCTTTAGCTCTTGGCTTTTACTGCAAGACTCAAGGTGTTTTTTTTTCCTTCAAAACTCTCGCCCTTGCCTGCATTGAAGAGGTTTTAAAGATACTTTATGGATAAATGTTAGAACTGTCTTCTCCTTGCATTTGTCATGATAGTACTGTGGATTCCAATAGCAAAAGCTAGTTTTGCTTGTGATACACCTTATTATCATACTAATTACTTTACTTTTTCTGGTACACACACACACTTGTAATTTTTAGTCTTAAAAATGCATTTCATAAAGATGTTGAAATATTTCTTAAAGCTTCCAGCCTCTTTTCTTCCAGCAATTGAAGTACTTTGAGATCCCGTTAGGCAATTGTTCATTACTGCCTTCTTATTTTTATTTAAAGTTGATGGTTTAAGGAAATATTCTGGTTTAAGAGCTCGTACTGCTGGGGTTTTCTTTCTGCTTATCATCGTACTGCTTACTTTACTTGGTATGCCTGTAGATCCTCGGTCTTACAATGGCATGTAATAACGAGATTATAACACTTTTAGCCTCTTCTGCAGTTGGAATTTTCGAAATTTGTTTGACAAATCACTCTTCACCTCCTTATTTTGTTAAGATTGATGGTTCAGGGAAAGGTTCTGATAGTAAGAGCTCATACTGCTGCTTTTCCATCATACTGCTTACATTATTGAATCCCTTTAGGCAATCTTGTTACCTACTTGTTTTGTTGAAAGTTCGTGAATTAGGGAAAGGTTCTGATAGTAAAGGCTAAGTACTACTTAATACTAATACCAATACTAATACTAGTACTGCTTGTGACACTGCCGCTTTCTGCAGAAGACTTAGAGGACTTCTGTGAAAGAGCCGCAGAATTGGCCAAGGGTTCCAAAGGAGCCCCAATGTTTACCGTAGGGAGACGAGGGGATTCACCGGCTGACGAGGGAGCTCAAAGCAGTTCTCCTCAGTTTGCTGACGAGGCACCAAAAGAGGTAGTAGCCCATGAAGAGGAAGAATGGCAACTAGTTTGACAGTTTTTCATGCGGGTCTTCGGCAGTTAGTCAGTGTCACTCACTGTGTCACTGTGTCATTCACTGTGTCACTCAGTGTCACCCACAGTGTCAAACCCTAACTAACGTTAATGGTCAACACAAGTCGGTGTTAAGACGGCTAAAGAGGCTCCTGAAAGTAGGTCCGGAAAAATTGTGAATAGATATGTATATGTGGGGTTATCTGGGATCGCAAATATAGTGTGTCCCTGTCGTGGTGAGGAGGCTTGTACATATGTAGTGTAGTCTTGTTCAGCCATTTTATTGATATGTTTTTGAGTGGATTATGATGAACTATTTTTTCACGATTCTGGATATCGTTTATCTTTACCCATTTGCTGCCAATATGGCTAAGAGTAGGCGGGAAGAACTTAGTCTACAAACATTTATTCGAAGGACTTTTGTGCTCAGTTGGAACCAGGCTTTGCACAGACGTCTATGTAAAATTTCTTTCTTTATTTGGTGACTGGTTTAATATATGGTTGATTCCATTTTTGTTTCTAGTGGCTGTTTGTATTTTGCTTTCTATGGTTTTGTGCCTTAGTGGAATTGTACAACATCACCTTTTCATGATGTTATGCAAAAGATGATGTGGTGCTGCACCTTTGTATGTTTTAAAGTGGGGAAAGAGTGGTTTTGTTTTTGCCCTTGTTGCAAGACTCGTGGATAAGCTGTCTGATTGATAGCCTGTTCCTACCGGAAAAAAATTCACTTCTGCAACAGACGGGCGTTCGAATAGTGTACGGATTTCCGAGCACCGACTTTTTTGTTTCCGGAAATTTTCGGAAAACCGTACAAACTAACTTCCTCAAAATATTGGGGGATATTGAAGTCGGTTTAAAGTAGCGTATTTCTTTGAAACAGGCCAACAGTAACCCGAAAAACTGACCGAACGCTATTTCGTTGTTTTCGCGCGAAAAATCTGCAGGACTTTGAACCACCGAACATAGTAAATTTGAAAATCTGCAGGTTTGTTTTCGCGCCTTTGTTTGATGACGTCAAAGCGTGTGACGTGTCACAAGACACCTTCAATCGGAGCTACGTGCCGAAATTTTGGTGTGAACAACACCCGTTTTCCGATGAGTTCTCGGAAAATCATCGGAATGGGCAAAAAGTTACAAATGCTCCGGTGGGAACGGGCTATGAGGTAGCTTTAAGATCTACAATGAAATGTGCCGCTTTTTCTATGCTGGGAACATTGCTCTTTATTTCTGTTGTGTCATGTCATGTATTGTGAAATTCTAGTTCATCTTATGCATCATATTAATCGGTTAAGAACGTAATGGTTAGCAAAGGTTTGAAATGTATGTTTCTATGTATGTGCATGTGTAGCTGCACGACTTGCAGTGTCGAGTGAGGGTAGAAGAAATGTAACGAAAGGCATGACTAGGTTAGGTACCACTGAGTGTTGCAAAAACGAGTAGGTTGCCGGTGTTGGTTTTGCAGTTGTCAATTGTAGAAAATGCACATCGGTTTCTTCTTCGTGGTCTTATTTTAATTTTTTGATGCCATTCTTTTTTTGGATACCATTTTGGAAGTATTGCAGGTTAAAGATATAGATTGTTAAGTTACCTTAGGGTACTTTCGCATGTAACCGAAACTTAGGCTTGTTACTTTGTTTTTTAGCGAAGATTCTCCGTACAGATTTCAGAGCATTCGTATGTAAAGAAATGAAATCGTAACTTTAGATTGTGACGGATGTAGACGTGGGGGTAATTTGTGACGACTGTAGATGCGTACAAAACTTGCGACAATTGATGACGTTTACAAAATATAGACGGTTGTAGACGTCTAGCTACTTGTGACATTGTAGATGTTTAGGGTTTGTGACATTTTGACGTCACGCCTACTTATGATAGCGTCGACGTCACAAATTTCAAAACGTTCTGCCATGGTTTTCCGATTTTGTTTTTTCGTCCGTTCTCACTCTACTTGCCACCAAAATAAGCTAAAAGACAGCCAAAAGAAATAGTTTTTTAGATCTTTCATTTTATACCATTCTTGCCTTTTTTCATTGCAAGAATTGTGAGATAGACGCGTTAGTGGGAGAGGGAGAGAGAGAGGCGCTTTCACGAACTTCGCTTTTGCGAAATGGCGTCCGTTGGTCGAAACCCCCTCCACGACCCCTGTACGGAAAAAAGGGCATGGAAAAATGTCACGCACAGGCTAGAAACGTGCTGTGGGATTTATTTTTGGTACTCCGCGCTCAAAAATTGTAAAAAACTTCCGGCACGTGCGACAGCATCTGCCTATTCGTTTACCTCATGGAACTTTATTTAAAATCACCTCGCGTGGTGATTTTATATAAAGTTTGAAGGATTATTGTAGAGGCTCTGAAGCTCCTTCGGTGTGCACCCAAATGCGTAAGAAAACCCAATAACCATTTGCACATAAGTGGCTCTTATTGGCCCTGATTGGAGCATTCTTCTCCCACTGGTTTCAACTGCCCTATTGACCATCCGAACCCTCCCTCGGCACTGCCATGGCCACCGAGCTTTGACACTGTAATGGAGGCGTTCACAAAGGTTGATATCTTCCATAATTGAGAGTTCTTCCTTGAAACCTTGGACCGCAACAAAGTCTTTTGCTCTGCAAAAAATAGTTTGGTCGCCAAAAAGACAACGTAATCCTTGTATAAAGGCTAAAGGTCTGAGAAACAGAGGACCGTACCATGTCTTCACTGTATTGTGAAGAGACATTCCCCATAAAACACGCCCCGGGACAGTAATAAGCGGTACAAAACCGCCACAAATTGTCTGTTTATCGGCCATTGTCTTCCGTACCACTCGGACTAAGTCGAGAGGCACTATTGTATCTGCGTGGAGAAAACACAGAATGCCTTTAATACCAGAAGAAGATTCCATCGCCTTTTCAGCTCCAGAGTTGAGTTGAACTGCCCGACCTCGATTACTACGGACAACTGTCGCTCCATGGAGCTCGGCAATGACAGCAGTATCGTCCGTACTACCACCGTCCACCACAATTACTTGAAAAGGACGAGGATTCAAGCTCTTTAACCTCTGTAGAGTATTAGCTATAGTAGTCTCTTCATTAAGAGTGGGAACAATGATAGTTACATCCATATGCGTCTCCTCATCTGACCTTTCAGTCTCTCTACCGCCATTCTCGACCTCTGTCCACTTATTCAAAGTTTCTACATTCCCGTCACTCCCACTGCCATCACTGCTTCCTCCACTTGATCCCCAGCCACCTCCTCCTGTCCCTCCTGTCCCTCCTCCCCCTCCTCCTCCCCCTCCTCCTCCTCCCCCTTCTCGTCCTCTATCTCCAAAAAATGTAAAGGAGCCATTCTCATCAAAGTTGTATGCCAATGCTAAAGTACAAAATCCGTTGACCAATATTGCAACGACACTCGAACCGACAAATGCTGCCAAGCCTTTGACAATATTTTTAACAGCAGCAGTTTGGTGTATCTGGTCTCCTCCATTCAGTAAATGGTCGCTTGCTGAAGTTAAAGTCTGCGAAAAGTGGAAATTTACTTTCTTCTTAAGACCTAATCTACAGGTTCTTAGCTTCTTGTACGGAACGAAAGAAGACAGAGCTAGACTGCTACAAGACAAATTGGCTGGAGTGTTGCACGGATTTCTTTTAATCTGCCAATTGCCACGTGGAAGGTTCAGGAAGGTTTCACCACCATGTAAGATTGGTAACAAGCCTTTGTTAACAGGAACAAACATATTGAGAAGAAGCTCAAACAAGAAAAGAAAGGAAGGAAAAAAGAAAAAAAGAAGCTTTTCAAAGTCCGTACGCCTGTGAAGGAATGTACCTTTTAAGGTTAAACACTTGGTACAATTTAACCTCAAACCATCACATGCTCTTAAGGGCAAGTTACAAGTGGGAAGAGATGAAATGATGAATCCATTCCCTGTCGTGACAGGACATATGGAATTGTGGAAACAGACATCCGTACAATCTGTTACGAGTCGACAACGAAACGAGTACACGTCTGTTCAGCATGGAACCCTGCTCTTTGCTACGTGGAGACCTCTGAGCAAAAATGTGCGAATAATGATTGAAGGTACGGAAAGCATCACTAAATAAACCTAGATTTTTTTGAGCCGTGCATTCGTACCATACAGGAAATTATTTAAAATCTTGGCCAAACGTCTATTTCCCCGGCAGTTCGTTTTCGGGCGTGGGAAGGAACGCCCCCGATGCGACAAGCACGGCGCCGTTTCCTTCTGCAGATCTGAACCGTCCCTCCCAACGAAAGACAATGACAATGCGCGCCAAATATAAGCCGGCGGCTGCTATTTGGTAATTCAACCGAATTGAGGAACGCCGCCTGTCTCGGCCTGACTACTGTATTCCGCACCATATCCTGATTGCGCTAGGAGGTGAATGAACTCTGCAGGGAATTAGAGGTGGCCCACAAATAATTATTTGTTTTTTTATTAAAAAGGTGAACTGGATGTGGTGAATGTCCTCAAAATATTATGGTATAATTGTCGAACAATTATACCACAATATGTCGAACAATTGATGTACCAAAAGGGTGAATTTTAAGAGTTAAACGATTGAATGACATGTTTGAGTTCATAAAGATCTTCTTTATTTACGCTAAGAAATGAAAATTTAAAGAGAACTTTCTCCGTGCATTTCTTTGTTTTCCATGTCCCATGGTAATGTCTCTACTCCCGAGATTGTATGGCCAAAGTCAACAACTATTTTCATTTGGCGGAAGTCATTATCCCTCGCCTTGTCTTTTGCATGCAGGCGGCGGTCCACAATGGCATCCACTTCCGCTCCACTCTTCACATGGGCATTCATGTGTGGCATCATAATGACGTCATCTTTTGTCACAAAAGACGATCCTTATGGCTATGGAGCTTTCCCTCCTCCCTCCCCTCCTCCCCCTCCCCCTCCCTCTCCTCCTTCCCCTACCCCTCCCCCTCCCACTTTCTCTCCCTCTTCTCCTCCACCTCCCTCTCCCCTTTCTCCTCCCCGATTGTCTCCCCCTTTCCCTCCCCCTCCCTCTCCCCCTCTACCTCCCCCTCCACCGCCCCCTCCAAGCGTAAGTTGGAAAAACCTTCCCTTTCATGTCCATCCATATTCATGAAATAATGTTTGGGCTTCATAAATGAGAGTATGGCGGTCGATATCCCACAAAAAGAAATATGCCAAAATGATTCTTTTAAATTTTAACTAAGCGTCTATTTCAACACCGGTGATTCTAACATTGTAGCGAATCACTAATTGAACTCTATTTTTCGGGTAATTGTGTTGGTCCAAGTTGAAATGTCTATGAGAAGTTAAAAAAGGATGGCCACCTTAAAGAGAAGAGTTTAAGACAAGGTTTTACGGCATGCTCCCAAACCTATATAAATTGTTGGATTCCAAAATTATGAAAATTGTATCTATTTCTACATTGCTTAGACCATTTGCACTAGATGGACGTGATGACATGACATGTGACTACAATGTCGTCAATCTTTGGTCGAGCTTCAAAACATTCGATGATAGTTTGTAATGTCATACAAATCTAGGGTGCATAAAAGATTGTAAATAAAATCGTGACATATTTTCACACTTCCCGTTGACAAATTGTTGTGTTGTTTCATCTTGGCTTCATTCGTTCCTTTGTTATTCTTTTCATTTCGAGCATGCTGCTTAAACAGTGTACCATCACATATTTTTATCATAAAACTGACTATTATTTCCACATGTAGCGAGGCATCACTATCTTCAGTTTGTTATCACCCAAGATGCGTCGAAGATTGTAGTTGCATAACATATTCGTGTAAGTGTGTTCCTCTCTTTTTTCTTTCTCGTGTAGTTGGAGGCCCTTTATCTGACGCCCAATCAAACTTCCCTGGCACAAGCACACGCGCCCACGAAGGTAACACAAATCATTGACATTTCTGAAGGAGCCAGGAGCCTTCACTTCCTGGATCTCACTGAGGCTAAGTTTTCTGTTCTTATTTAGTCACATAATTGGGTACTTTTGACATGTAAACAATTATTATAAAAAATGTGTCTTCGGTTGTGATCAAGTTGAGTTATTTCACGCTTTTCGACGCATTTCATTGCAAAAGGTTACATTGCTCATTCAATGATACTAATTCCCATTTCACTTCAGATAACCGCTTCCAGTGCATAAAATATTTTAATACGTTGAACAAAAACAGCAACCGGTCAGTAAGATACTCACATGCGTCGTGTTTCTGTTTTGCAGTTTCCGGTTTTCTGTGAGATGCGCTTTGACGCCGCCTTCACCTCATCTCTCTTTCCGGCAAACTTTTCCTTCGGAACCGCCACGTCCGCTTTTCAGGTACAGATGCATCCCTCCTATATGGGAGGGTGGGGCCTCTTCCACGCTAAATTCGAGTGTTGTTTAGACAGTTTCCATATTCAAGCATTTCACTTCGAAAGCTCAATCTGCAAAACAAACCTCGAGGAGATTTTGGAAGGCAAAAGTGAAAGGATTAACAACATGTGAAAATAGCTTTTGTAGAAGGATGCCTTTCTCTCCGCACTTCTCTTCAGAAAGGAAAAAAAAAACATTCTCCCATCCCTATCCAAAGAACAAAGCTCAGCATGTATTTTGTCCTTAAGAGCATCGCTCTCTTGTCCGGCATGCCGAGCCTCGTCTCACACAGCCCCAGTTGGACTCCAGTAACCAAATTTAGAGTGGCTCTCACACAGGTCGAAGGGGCGACAATGGAGGGCGGTCGTGGGCCGTCCATTTGGGATGTGTTCCAGTCAATTCCAGGTTTTTGTTCTTCTCGCTCTCCCTCCCTCTCTCCCCTCTCCCCTCTCTGCCAATTGCTCACTGCTTCCCTTCCCCCTTCTCGCGATCTCTCTCCTCCCTCTCTCTCTCCCAACGCCATTCCATGACCACTTGCCTTTTCACTCGATTGCTATGAGTTACTGCTGGGTTCCCATGTCTACGGGCGCTAATGTAACTGTTTGATTTATTTTAAGAGCGTTTATTGCTAGCTGTCGTCAAATGATCCCTTGCCACGTGGCGGTTTTCTGGACAGGAAAAATCGCTGACAATAGTACCGCCGACATTGCTGCTGACGAATACCACCACTATCCGGTAGAGCCACGCTCCAATGTTTTTTTCCTGGTCAAAACAGATCAAAGGATTATAAATGACTAATGATATGCCCGGAAGACAAAACGTTTTTGTCGACTGGTATGCTTTCCAGTAGACAAGTCAATCTAGCATCATCCGATTTACAAAAGTATATTTTTTTCTTATGGACATTTGGTCTTCAAAAATCGATAGCCTATTTTGGAGGCGGTTCATGATGGCATGTTCTACTCCGTTTTTTGCAGGAAGATGTCCAATTGATGAAAGCATTGGGCACCACCACCTATCGGTTTTCGATATCATGGCCGCGTATACTTCCATGTGAGAACAACTAAGTGAACTAGCTTTGTTTTCTAATTCAACAAATACTTCCCCTTCTATGGATGCCAACAAATTAACCTCCAGCCTTTATTACTAATCTGACGCTTTTTAGTGTGGAATTTTGCGGAAGCTTTAAACGATGGCTTTGTCAAACAAAATTTTTGAATGCACCTTTGGTGGCTTTGGCTTTCTCTCCTGCTGTACAATAATACTCGTTGGCGAATTGTTTTCTCGACTTTAAACTTTTTCACACATTGTAAATCAACACGTCGATGATGCATTAACAACATCGTCGTCTGTGGCTCTATTGAATCACAGTGGGAACAGGACCCGTGAACCAAATCGGAATCCAGTACTACAATTCCCTTATCGACACCCTCTTAGCTGAAGGTATGCGTGGCCGTTGTATCGAGACAATTCCCATATAGCACCTAAACTCCCACAACGCTGTTAGGCCCACAAACCTCCGAGGCAGCTCATTTTGGAAGCCATAAAAATTTCATTTGTCACTAATGTTGTGTCGTGCTGACCTAATCGATGGGACGTGACAGGCATCCAACCTGCTGTGACTCTCTACCACTGGGACCTGCCGGAGGCTCTCAATGCCTCCATGGGAGGATGGCTCAACGCTTCCATTGCGTGAGTCAAATTAATATGCGAGAGTGGGATTGCCATGGGCATTAATAGTTGAATGTTCAGTTTTGCATTTGGGGCAATCTAGTCAAACCAGTCTAATGGAACTGGCTCCTGGTTACCAGTCGTAACGGAGGTAAAGAAATTTGTGGACACACTGAATGATTGCCACACATGTTTTAGAATTATTTAGCTTAAAACTATGGTTATGAGCTCTCCAATTGATTCTCTTTTCTACATCATAACAGGGATTACTTTGGAGGTAAACAAATATGTGAACACATCGAGTGATTGTCACACATGTTTTAGAGGAACTTAAAACTCATGGTTGTTGGCCCTTCAACTAATCTTCTTTCTACATCATAACAGAGACTACTTTGTGGAGTATGCAAACATTTGCTTTCAAGCGTTTGGAGACCGGGTCCCAACATGGATCACTTTTAATGAGCCTGCTAATGTGGCTATTCAGGTAAGCCCTCACTCCTTTATCCCATGCACACCTCAACACTCTCAACTATGTGATTCCCATTTCCACACAAAAATAAGAAAGTGGTAACGAAAATTAGTCCAAATCTGACACAAGATCGTCGCCGGTGTGGTTACATGCAGGGATATGAATTAGGAACCATGCCTCCTAACCTCTGTTCCAACCGTACATTTTGTCCCAATGGAGGGAACTCCTCCACCCAGCCGTACATCGTGGCTCACAACATTTTGAGGTCGCATGCGGCAGCTGTGGGCCTCTACAGGGCCAAGTATCAGGTCAACTTGTTCTGTCCACCCTCATAAGAAGTATGGATGGATGGTTGTCTTGTGTTGTGCCAGAGTTTTTTCAGTGCATTAACCTGGACTACTTTTTAGGTCCGAAGATTGTAAATTTGAACTGTGCCAGCCGCTAAGAAACGTCCTGCATCTGTTTTACACTATTTTTTTTTTTGCACAAGCAATTGAACAAAACTTATGAACCATTCGTTGGCTATGAATTTCAACCTTTGAACAAAGTTGAGCATATTCTTTCTGCAGATATATCAACGAGGGCGAATAGGCATCTCTTTGGACTCTTTCTACTATTACCCTTTCACAGACTCCATTGAGGATCAGGCTGCCAGTGAGAGGGCGATGCTTTCCCGTTTTGGATGGTGAGCCTTACAATTCATCATTCGCTTGTCACGCACTCAAAACAGCTTTCACTGTTCTTTTTGAATTTCTAATGTCCAGTTTTCATTCCCCACAAATCTTCTTTGGCAATTCTGACCTTTGCACTCCTCCTCTTTAGCTCGAAAAGGGTGCACACACACGACCTGGAAAATCTTTAAATGAGGCATTTAAGCCTTTTCATTTAAAACGAGACATTGACTATCATAAAAGAAAAAATGGTGAGAAAAAAACAGAGGAAAAAACAAATTGAACGGAAAAAATATTACACAAGGGAAACACATGACAAGAAAGCAGAAAAGGAAAACTAATGTTCAAAAATTAGAAGAACATGTGAAAGCTTAATCTATATGAAACCACTCAAGTCCAAAACACTCTATTGTCAGTTATAATTTCTCCCCATCCCTTCACACAGGTTTGCCGATCCAATACTATTTGGCGACTACCCTCCCATCATGCGTGAACTAGTAGGCACACGTCTTCCGGATTTCACCCTTCTCGAACGTCTTTTGCTACAAGGTTCGGCGGACTTTCTAGGGCTCAACTTCTATACTGCGCGGTACGCCTCTGCAAGCGGCTCCTTTTCCAGCGACTCTCAAGTTAAAGAACATGGTACTGTTTGCAAAGTCCACCGTGGATCGCTATAAGAGTACATGTTTTATTCGCCACTTAGATTAAATTTTCTGTGTGCACATATGTCCGATTTTCATTTTGAGTCTGCCAATCGAAAAGTAAGGTTTTCGGCTTTCCATCGTAACCGTTGGACCAGGATTAATAATTTGACAAGTATGTACAGAGAAAAGTTGATTATAGAAGTTCGTACAGAGGTCACTGCTGCAAGGATCTTGGATGGATTTGTTCATGCCCATTAACCTACCCCCAAAAGAACCTGTATTCAACTACTCAGTCCACTTAATGTGAAGTATGCCTCATCTGTGGCCCACACTGAATTATGCGGAGTCTCGAAGATTAACCCTTAAAAAAAGTTTGTTTAGCACTAATGAAAGTGGACATTGAAGCTAATTCTCAAATGGCTTGAAGTAAATGTCTGGCTAGTCAACTTAATAGTGTCGGCATGAAGTTCCTTAATAACATCGATGCCAAGGGATGTGTTTTGGGTGGACGTTCCTTCATCAATTAAAACAAGGTCGAGAGAGTGCCTAACTTGACATTGATATCATCTTTGGTCCCATGCAGTAACCAACTTGTACGACGCTTTGATTGGCCCACCGGTAAGCTCATTTCTTTTCTTTACTGCTGTGAAAAAGAAATTACCTTTCTAGTTCAAATACAAATTCTGTCGATTCACATGAGCTGTCACCTGCAATGCCTGTCTTTTGCACTTTTCACCTTAATGGACGATAACTAAAACAACATCTCGGTCAAGTTTCTCAGGTTCAGTTAACAGACAACAAAATTATCCGCATGTTGTGGTGCAAACTGCTGAAAGAGGTTTTGATGTACACCATGAATCGTTAATAGAGTAAAGATAATATTAGCATGGGGTGCATATTCGTATTATTAGTTCCAATTCAGTCCCAAATGACGAGGTTGTTTTGAACCGTTAAAAGAATTAGCGTTTAGAAAAAATAGTTAGCACTATTTTGCGATCAGAGGGCAAAAGAAACCAGCACCGATTAGAGTTATTTATGCAAATAACACATCACGATATATCAGACAAAAGATCCACAATATGTTTCTCACTTTGTACAAAACAATAATGTTCTTGGCAAAGGTTATTTCTAACATGGAAAGTGCTGTTGATGCAGACGGCATCTGATTGGCTGTACGTGGTGCCACCTGGCATCTACTCCATGGTCATGTGGATCAACCAGCGCTACCAAGGCATCCCCATCCTTGTTACAGAGAATGGTAGGACAACAAGACATCCCTTTGCCGTAAATTCACGCACTTGACCCATCTATTTTGTACAAGAGGAGCAAATCACCTAATGTATGACAACCGAACACACTCATACAGGAAGTGAATTTTTTGGGAGAAAGGGCTGGAGGGGGAGGAGGAAGGCGACAAACAGAGACTGGAAAAAATGGATCAAAGAAAAATATACTACAACCTGCCTTCACGTGAAAACAATGATTCCAAAGGGAGATGAAAAACTGACATTTGCAACTACAAAGAATAGATGCAACAATTTTGGTTCCAAAAGAAATGAAGATTGGACACTTTCTATTCAAAGAACTGCTGCATGCTGGCAACGCTACTTGCTTCATGATCGGCATTATCAACATCACTATGAGATTTCCTTGCCCATCATTGATAACTAAATTCTCCGATTTCTCCTTCATAATGATGTAGGTGTGAGTCAGCCAGGAAACTTATCAATTCCTGTTACTCTTTGCGACCAATTGCGTGTTGAGTACTATCAAGCTTACCTCAAGGAGCTTCTTCAGGCAATCCAGTAAGTTTTCCGGCCTCTATCCATGTAAAATATAACTGCTCATGTTGCAAAGTTCTAAAATTAAGGAGGTTCTACGCCTAAGAACAAAGTTATGAGAAGATACAAGCCCTCCCAAAGATTAGGGTTGAGCATTTGGCTCCCTAAAATTTGAATCACAGTCATCACCATGCACATAAGACGGGTGGATTAAAGCATTAATTCACATAAGCCTGTACAGCTAGATGGTTCATTAAGTTGTTAGGGAAATCACAACAATTTTTTTTGTTTGTTTGTTAGGGTTTGTCATACAATAGTTCGTACGGCTTTTCAATTAAGGAGCAAGTTTAGTACCAGCACTAACTATTATCTGCAACACTTGGCCGCTGGTCCTTTGTAACAGCCTGTTACATTGAACGCCCTGCTATGCAAAGCGTTAAATCTTTTAAGACCTTGAAAACTTTGAGCTTTTCTAACTTCAAAACCATCTGCAAAACCATACATCATAATACTGTGTGGGCATGTTGTCAAATCTTCAGAGCTGGCGCCAACGTTCAGGGATACTACGCGTGGTCGCTGCTCGATAACTTCGAATGGGCGGCCGGATACACCCAGCGATTCGGAATCTACTACGTCGATTTCACGGATCCGTCACGACCACGCTATCCAAAACTTTCTGCATTCTGGTGGTCGTATTTTTTGCATGCGCCGTAAGAAAGTTTCCAACATAACGTAATCGAAAAAAGTGAAAGGCAGTTTTTGAGTAGCTCAGAACATGCCTGAATTGTCCCGAACATCAGCATCAAACGACGTACGAAGTCTTCCATCTACTTTAGGTTGTTTTTCTTATGAAGTCTTCCATCTACTTTAGGTTGTTTTTCTTTTGATTTGTTAGTATTCAGGTGGCGTAATATTATGTTTCTTCTCTCGTACACGTGGAATTTTAGACATAGCCTTCAAGTTGTTGTTTAGTGCGATATTTGAAGTAGACTATATTTTATTATTTTATGACTATATGAAAAGTGGTTTAAGTGGCATGCTTACCTTATGAATGATTCAGTACACGACCACGATGACCTACTGTTATGTGGTGGCCCGTTGTGGTGGTCGGCCCGATGCACGGCAACGGAATGAGGCGCAGAGGCCGGTCGGGTACAAGATAGATAAGAGATGGTACGAGGTGGTTTAGCAATTAGGATAGAGCTACGGAAGTGTGATGAGCAACACAAAAAAATTGTCAATTTTGTTGACTCTCTAAATGAAGTAATTTTGTTTTTTTCCTCTACAAGATGGGGAATAAGTACTGCATTTATTGTGGAATTTTAAACGATTATGTACTGATGGGCCCTTGCTATATCAACCTGACTTGTTGGTCCAATCAAATTCACGTTCCGGTCTCGTAAGGGCATGTCAAAGGGTATGGGCGAATTGTGAAGGTTGTCGCCCAATTGGAACCATCACAATTTTGGAATATATTGTCTGCACGTTTTTCGCGGTTGACTAAATTGTTAACTGCGGAATCCAATAATAACGCATAACCCGTCGCACTACTCGATGAGAAATAGTGTTCCATGCTTGTGTTCCGTGCCTCTTCCATATTTCGCTTTGTGCTTCGTAACAGGTATCATTATAGTTGCACGTTTTTGCCACTGTCGCGGATAAGCCGCGGGACACTCGCCATAAAGACATCGCACAACAAAAGTGTAATATAAAGACAGGTTCGTGTTGGATTGCTTTTCCTAGAGCAATACGATCAGACTTAATTGCAAAACATTCGATGGAAAAAACGTCAGTGTACAAAAGGAGTACAATTAAAGAAAACAATATCATTTAAAACTACACAAGTCAATAGAAATAGAGGCATACATAACAAGTTAAAATGTAAACACAAATTAAAGCAATTAACCATCATAATTAGTGTTGGGTATCGGGTAAATTCATATCGCGATAATTTCGATATTCGATATATCGAATATCGATCGAGCAGACTCCTCGATATATCGTACCGAGACCAACATAAAAAATCGCGATATATATCGCAAAAAAAATGGTTGTCCGTACAGTTCAAGTACAAAAAAATCGTACGGATCCCCGTTCCCCCCCCCCCAAAATAGAGCGCACGCCAGAGGGATTGAAAAAAAAAATCGGAAGAAAAATTCGGAAAAAAAAAATCGCATAAATATCGGGATATCTAGCTTCTCTTTACATGGATTTGATATATCGATTATCGAATACCTAAATATTGAATATCGGCAATAGGTATTCGATACTCAACACTAATCATAATAAACCACGTCTACTGTCATGCCGTAAGGCGTCGGCAAGTATTTTTACTCGATCTTATTCTAATTGACGTACGTGTGACGTGACACTACGTGTACAGTGCAAGGTACACACGAATCAGAGACCGTATTACATTCATGTACGTCACAATGTGAAATCGGCGTGGAACGGGACTGCGGTACGACATCAGATGTTAGGAACTCAAACGGCTCCAAACCTGACAGATTTCTAAAGTCATGAACCCTCGGAGGTTCATGCATTATTTGTTTAGCTTTGGGAGAGTTTTTATTCCGACGTGTGGCGTCCTGAGGCGGCCACGCAGCGGTCGTCTCTAGAAACCGGCAGCGTTTGCACATAGAAACGTGCATGCTCAAAGACATATAAGAATTAGTGTAGCTGTACGGTTAGCGAAAGCATAGGATAAATTCCATTTGGCGTTTTAGGAACAGTTGCAAATTAAAGCATGGGAATCCAACATTGGAAGTTTGTCGTTTTCTGGCAAGCATTATTCTCGGGATTTGTCGAACTCTGTGATAGTTTGGGTTTCACCTAAATATTTAGAGACAAAGGGTTTCACCTAAATATTTAGAGACAGTCTAGTTTTGAGTTAAGGTTTTCTTTCAGACCCATGGTCTATGCTAGTGGCTGTCTCTGAGCTCCATATTTTCTTTTGTACCAAGTCCTTACCTAATCTACCGGCGCAAGCCTGCCTGCAAGGTTTACCTCATGGATGTGTTCTACTTGTCGTGGTGTACGAATTGTGTTGTGTGGATTCGGTGTTTTCTTGCTGTTAGATTGCTGGCTTTGAAATCTAGCTCTCCCCCATTCTGGCCTAGAGAAACACCGGCTATCTCGGCTCCTTTGTCCAGTTAAGGAAGGGTTCTGGTACGCTGGTTGGAACTCCTGTAGGGAATATTGAAGGACTTCAGGGCTTAGTGGCTATTGTCGCAAATATTCCCGTGCTTTAATTTGCTTTATTTCTAATTTTTTTATTACTTTTGTCAATTTTTTTGTTTTCTGTCTAGTTTATTTTTAATTTGTTTGTGAAATTGAAAAAATAATATATATATATATATATATATATATATATATCTGTTATGCTTGGTTTTCATTTCGTTTGTTGTCTAGTTTGTTTTTGAGTTTGAAATTGCTGAAGTGTCCGGTATTGTTTTCCCTTTTTTCTGCCTATCGGATTAACTCACTCAGAACATATAGAAAACTTAAAATCTTAGAACTTCAAAAATGAAAAAAAACCTCAATATATATATATATATATATATATATATATATATATATATATATATATATATATATATATATATATTGCACGAATTATAACATCAAATTATTGTTGTTTTATAGACGGGTAGAGCGTGGCATAGCGCTGATACGCGTACCCTAACAGGCTACTTGCTGTTCTACAACCACCGTTTGCAAGAGGGGAACCAGCATTAGAAGTGGAAGTAGACATGGAAAACATCAAAAGCTATCAAGCACCTACTCAACAATCAACTTTCAGCTTACACCAAATATGACTCAAAAGGCCACTATGCCTCAAATTTACCCGAGTGATACAAAATACGGTAAACTGACAATTTCCAAAATTGCAGCAGAAATGACCCAATAAACCATAAGATATGATGTCTAGAAGTTTCCTAAAAACTGCCCATAGAAAATCATATTCACAAAACTGGATGCTACAAAATTGGCCAAGTCCTAAGTTATATACTCACACTGTGTATCTACTGATCTACACTAATTTGGGTAACCGTTAATACAGTTATTATCTTGACTAACGACAAAGCATCCTACCTGTACGTCACTGTACCTCAAAACCCTAATTATTATTTTCTAAAAACCTGATTAATGGAACACTTTTTTATTACACTAAACTACAAAACAATGTTATTCAAATATTTCTAGATATTGAATCGTACACAAAACGTTCCAAATGCTTAGTCAACGGTAGTCGCTAAAGTCCAGCCGAATGTGGTCGTGTAGTACGAAGCACCTGAGTGCGTCGTCACTTGTGGTCCCACGCGAATCACGCTTGTGGTCCCTCGTGAATCATGCTTGTGGTCCCAGCTGAATCGCGTCCTTTGGAACAAATTCAATCAACGATGGTATCGTCAACTGTACCATATATTTCTGGAATACTCGGTTCAGATCGTGTTCGTCCGATCATGTGAATTAAATCGTCAACTGCGTGACGCGTCGTCAACTGCGTGACGCGTGTGGCTGACTGTCGGCGCCACTCCGAAAAACCTGCATAAGTTCTTTTGCCGACACGTGTTCCTGTAAAAGTACAATACACTCTACTGTACTTTTTGCTACTGTAACGCTAATTAAGGTAAGTATTACAGTAGACTACTTAAAAAATATTTTAAGTTATTTTTACCTTTATTTACTGAAATAAAGATTTATAAATTACAACACTCCCCTAAATCTTTAGACTCAGTTACTCACTTAGTCGAATAACGTCTCTACAAAACTGTAACTTAGGAGCAAGAAGGGCTTTTGTTAACATGTCAGCCACCATCTTCTCATCCGGTAAATAACATAATTTAACAACTTTTGCAAGTACTTTTTCTCTAACAAAGTGAAGTCTAACATCCATGTGTTTGCTCTCAAAGTGATGGCTGGGGTTAGAGGCAATTGCAATGGCTGCCTGGTTGTCACACCAGATAGCTTGAGGACCAGTTTGCATATACCCAAGTTCCTGTAAAATGGACATGACCCATAGGAGCTCCTTCAGGGCAAAAGCTGCTGCCATATATTCAGACTCCATTGGGGATTGAGCTGTAACATTTTGTAATTTGCTACTCCAGCAGCAAGTTCCATCTCCAATCTTCAGAACAAAGCAGGTCGTAGATTTCCGGCTTGGCATGTCTCCATAGCTAGCATCGCTCCATGTCTGTATTTTCACCTCTCCTCCTCCGAGTACAAGCTATAGATTTGGAGTACCTGCAAGATATCTCAACAACCATTTTGCTGTTTCCCAATCTGCCTTTTTAGGATTCTGCAGACTTTAATCAGGACTCTCACAGCTGCTGCAATGTCGGGTCTTGTACAGTTCATAGAATATATAAGACTTCCAACTACCTGTCTATATGGCTTTGAAGCCATAAACTCTTTCTCCCCTGTCTTTAGACTCTCACAAACCATTATGCCTGAGTCTGACTCAATTATTTCCAATTTCTGCCTGAATTCCATTGGAGTTATAGATCCTTTCACATCTTTCATTTCAAATCTTTCGTGCATGTTACTTATTGCTTCCTTTTGAGTTAACATAATCAGCCTTTTGTTTCTGTCTCTTTCTACCTGTATTTCTAAGATATACTTGGCCTCTCCAAGGTCGTTCATCTCAAACCTAGACCATAAAGCTGCTTTAATGCGGTTTATTCCATCCATTGATTTACTTATTAATAATAAGTCATCCACATATATAACAATGTATAGTATCCCATCCTCTCCTTGTAAGACATATACAAAACGATCTGAGCTAATTCTCTTAAATCCCAGCCCAGTCAAAAACTCATCTAACTTGAAATTCCACTGACGCGGGGCTTGTTTTAGCCCATACAAAGATTTCATCAATTTACACACTAATTCTTCCTTTCCCTTTTCAAAATACATTTCAGGGCGTTTCATATAAATGGTTTCTTTTAAGTCTCTATGCAAGAAGGTCGTTTAAACATCCATTTGATGTATTTCCATATTCTGTATAGCGGCTAGACTTAGCAAAATTTTGACAGTGGGAAATCTGACAACCGGAGAGAATATTTTTTTCAAAGTCAATACCTTCTTTTTGATTATACCCCTTGGCCACTAGTCTTGCTTTATACCTTTCGATAGTGTTGTCCGAGTTCAGCTTCACTTTGAATACCCATTTGCTGCCGATGGCTTTTCTGCGCGGTGGAAGATCCACCAGCTCCCATGTCTGTGCCTCCATAATAGACTTCATTTCATCGTTTGCCGACTTGATCCACTGATTTCTCTTAGGTGATGAGAAGGCCTCCTGGATCGTTAGAGGCTCATTTGTAGCTGCAGAAAAAGCAAAGTGAGAGCTTGCTTGCAGATGGCTGCTAGATCTCTTTACCCCCGGAAATTTTGAGGCTGAAATCGTCTGCAACTCTAAGACCTCCATAGGTCCTCAGAGTAGGCAGCTCACACGAAGCCTGTAAGATAACTCTGACCCCTTTGTGTTTCAGCAAAAATAACTGCCACCATAGCAAGAAAAAACTCTCACACCTCTACCCTTGTAAAGGCAAAACTCCCTTGAGTCGATAGCAAAAAGAATCTCTAAATTTGCTCCTCTGAGCAGTAAGTTATGAAGGATCAAAGTTGACCATTTGTACAGAAGCTCTTTGGGAGAGAGGGTCCAATCTATCAAATTTTTCGAAGTCCTATCCCTCTCTAAAACTCTATCTATTGAAGTACGACACCAATGATAATACGGTATCGTACATAAAGATACAGGTGCCGGTGTACTTTTTGTACGGCCATTATACGACATGGCCAACAAGTCGACACATGTCACTTTTGGTTTCGTTTCTCTAGTCCTCGGAGATGCCGTAATCCAATGTGATTGTGCCACGTGGCAATTGATATGACGTCGACCGCAAACCGCCGAAAACCTATTGCGCGATCTCGTCATGCTTCGTGGTTGTCCGATTAAGCCGGATTACAATCGTGGCCGTCATAAATACATGCGCAATATTTGTTTCGTCTTTGAAATAAGATGCGCGGTATCCGTTTCGGATTTTTTGTACGTCGTACATTACAAAATGTATCTATGTCTAAATATCCCGTTAAATGAAATAACCTACGTGTTAAAATTTAAAAAACTACGAAACCTTATATCATCTAACCTTGATCTTAGACTTATTTGCTATGGTAACCGGCTACCGCCTAACCTTACGGACGGCAGGTACCAGGTTCAAATCTTGGGTCCGTCAAGATCTATTTTGGTGAAATCTACCAGCCTAATGTCTGTCCCCGTCGGGATAGCATAGGCGGCCATGGCTCTATCTCCCTCTCCAACTTTCAGTGACTGCGACAAGTGTGGAAGCTGGAGAAAGGAGTTAGGGTCAAACTGCCTTTGCTTTTTTTCTCCATTTTACAAAACCTAAAAAATACTAAAATAACCTTTAATTTCTACACTCTCCTTATTTTCTAGTCATTCTTTATTTTAAGACCACATTTCTGTCGGCAGAAAATTAGTTAGGGGAAGGCACAGGTTTGGTCATCATATCTGCTACCATTTCACTATCTGGTTTATATTCCAAACTGATTATCTTGTTTTCTACTTTCTCCCTAACAAAGCTAAGTCTAATGTCCATGTGTTTGGCTTTATAGTGATGTTTAATGTTGGCAGAAATGGCAATGGCAGCCTGATTATCACAAAACACTTTTTGGACACCACTCTTAAGATTACCAAGCTCACCAAGCAAAGACTTGACCCACATTAATTATTTTACAGCTGAGCAAGAAGCCATGTACTTAGCCTCCATGGTGGATTGAGCAATGACCTTTTGGTGCTTGCTGCTCCAGCAGCAAGCCCTATCACCCATATATAATACATATCCACATGTGCATCTCCTCATAACAGCATCCCCATAGCTGGCATCACTCCAAGTGGTGATGTCAGTATTGTTCCCACCCAAATGCAACCATAGGTCCCTAGTCCCTATGAGATATCTAAGGACTCTCTTAGCTGCCTCCCAATCTTTCTTAGTGGGAGCATTCTGACTCCTACTTAGTACTCCTACAGCTGCGGTTATGTCCGGACGGATACAATCCATGAAATATATTAGGCTGCCCACTACTTGTCTATAAGGGATGGTCCGCATAAATCTTTTCTCTTCTGGGCCTACCTCATCATCTAAGGTTATAACTCCCTCTTCCACACTCCCCTCACTTCCCTTCTTTAATTACATAGGAGTGGTACAACTATTAGCCTTGTCTATTTGGAATTTTTCTAACATGTTTCTAATGGCCTCTTTTTGAGTTAATCTTATTATTTTTCTATCTCTGTCTCTCTCTACTTGAATTCCCAAAATATACCTTGCTTCTCCCATATCCTTTATCTCAAATCTTCCTTTTAGATAATTTTTCAACTTATTTATTTTATCCATAGACTTACTTAAAACAAGCAAATCATCAATATAAATTGCAATAAAAATAATTCCTTCCTCATCTTCAAACGAATAAATTGAATGATCTTAGCTGATCCGAATATATCCCAAACCTGTAAAAAACTCATCGAGCTTTTTGTTCCATTGCCGGGGCGCCTGTTAAGTACATACAAAGATTTGATCAATCGGCATACCTTACTTTCCTTCCGTTGCTCCACAAATCCTTCGGGCTATCGCAGAAAAATTTCCTCTTCCAACTCTCCATGTAGAAAGGCTGTCTTGATGTCCATCAGATGCATTTCCATGTCTTCTGTTACCGCCATACTTAGAAGTATCCGAACCGAAAGAAACCTGACGACCGGAGCAAAAGTCTCATCGTAGTCAATTCCCTATTTCTGGGTAAATCACTTTACCACTAACCGAGCCTTGTAGCGCTCAATGGTGTTATCCGGGTTGAGTTTCAGCTTAAATACCCACTTACACCCAATTGGCTTCCTGTTAGGAGGACAATCCATCAATTCCTATGTATCGGCCGTCATAATTGAGGCCATCTCCTCATTAATGGTTGTCTTCCACCGGTTTCTCTCAGGACAAGTCATTACCTCATTATAAGTTTGAGGTTCATCGGGGTGAGACAGTTTGGTTACCTTATTGTTAACTTGCCTCTCTTTCAGTCTTTTTCTGCTTCTTTTTCCTCCCTCAAACTCGGTTACCGGAATAGATGGCTCTCTTGGATTCTTCCGAACAGTTTCTACTTCTCCCCTATCCCTTGATTCCGGGTCGATTTCCACCACGTCTTCCACTTCGGTTGGAGTTAATAGTAGGGGTTTTACATTTGGGTCTTTCTCGATCTGATCTGTGCTTGCAAGATCATCATCTTCTTAAAATCCTGGATAGTTAGGAAGCTCAAAGTCATCAGAATTTTCTGATTCAAATGTGATTCTGATTGTCGTTGTATATGCTTAAAGGGATATATAGATTTTTCTTCATCCATAACCACTAGATGCATCACTAGGATAATATCCTCTATTTTGAGATCATAGACCCTATATCCTTTTACATCTTCATCGTATCCTAGTAGACATCCTGGTTTTCCTTTTGGGTCGAACTTCCAGTTTGACCGATCTGTGTCTAAATTGAACACTTTACTACCGAAAACCTTTAAGTGTGAAATATCTGGTTTTCGGCCTGTCTATCTCTCATAGGGTGTTTGGCCTTTTACTGCTAAAGTAAGAACTGTATTCTTGAGATAATTTGCACCGTTCATTGCATTTGCCCAAAACTTCTTTCCTATCTTCTTATTTGACATCACTCTCCTAGCACTATCACTTAGTGTTCTATTTAATCTTTCAACTACACCATTCTGCTCAAGATTTTCATGAACTGTCTTTGGTGTTGCACTCCATCTTCTCTCAGAAAATCCTCAAACTGGTTAGAGGTATACTCTCCACCATTGTCACTCCTTACTCTCTTGATTGAGGTTTCATGGAGTTTTTCACTCCATGCTTTATATTGTTTAAAACATTCATGAGCCTCGGACTAATTTTTCAAAAAATACACCCTGGAATACCGAGACCAATCATCGGTAATAGTCATCATAAATCTCTTCCCCGTGGAATGGCACTCTGGTTGGCCCCCAAATATCTGTGTGTACTAAATCTAAAATCTTTTCTCCCTAATAGGTGGCAGTTTTTGGGAAGGGGTAACCTGTGTGCTTTACCTTGAGCACATCCACTACAATCACTTAGATTACCACTTTCACCCAACTAAATCCCTTCCACTACTCCCATCTTTTTCATCTCTCTTAACTTATATAGATTCACATGCCCAAGCCTCATATGCCACAACATTATTTCATGGACACCAGTATAATAAAGTTTATTCTTTTCTTTGCTTAAAATCAGCCTAAACATCCATTGGCTACCTTTTTCAGCAGTAAAATAAACTTCCTCCTCAAAACTAACAGTAAAGACTCCTTTCCTAGTGCTAGTATCAAAACCCTTATCATCTAATACAGACGTAGAGATGAGGTTTCTATACAACTCCGGAATAAACAATACATCGGAGAATGTAACTATGGATGTCTTTCCTTCTACGAACACTTTTAGATCTACCGATCCTACAAGAGTAGTAGTGACTATCCTCCCATCCCCGTACTCTATCTCTACGGTGGGAATTTTTCTTATCTTAGTGAACAGGTGTTTATCTTTACACATGTGCATCGATGCACCTGAATCTACAATCTAGCCTGCTTCACCTTTCAATCCACCGAAAGCACATTTCTGCTTTTGTGGAATTTCTACCTCGTTTTTTGCTTCCTACTCCTCATCCAATAGAAGTTTATCGTCCTCGTCCTCGGATTTCGCCTCATGTACCTGTGTCACAAAAGGCCTTTTTTTTCCGCTCGGGGGTCTACCGGCCAGCCCCTCCTTTAATCGCAGCTCGGTTAACTTTGTGCACTCGGCCATATAGTGCCCTGGTTTCTTACAAAAATGGCACAAACCCTTGGGAGTTTTTGGTATGAACTCCTCGGTCTGATTTTTCTGCCCCTCCCCTCGATAATTTTCGACCGGTTTCCGAGAATCATTGTTCCTCTAATCGGTCCCAGCTGCCAAAGCTTGCCCACTCTTTCATCCCATTCGGATCTCAATTGTATTCTCCCGAAGGAGAATCATCCCTACCACTGAATTCCATATCCACCTTGAGTCCACCAAGTTTGCACAAGGTTGACTATGTTCTCGAACTCATTGGGTAACTTCATCAGTAAACAGTTAACCTTTTCCTATTCACTAAATACTTTTCCAGCACTCTATAGTTCCATGAAAAGTGTAGCAAGCTCATTGCAAAAATCGAACATCTTCCACCCTTTGTATACATACTCTTTAATTTTCTGATTAGCCAACTGTTGTTGCTGAATCGTACCACTTCGGTACATCTCGATGAGAGCGACCCAAAGATCGAATGCCCTCTCTACCTGCGAATGAGGAGATGCAAGCCCTTGAGTAAGATGGCGGAGGATGAAGTGCCTGTTGTTCTTTGGTCTAAAATAGACCGCAGAAGCCACCCAAACTATCATGCAAGAAGCTAAGCAAAAATAGGTCAATGAACAATCATTTGAAATGCATCCTCCATTTAACATACAACAACATTTAGGGTTTCATGGAATAATCAACATAAATAAACCCTATGACAACATCTAAGGTTTGATGGAATAATCGACATAAACAAACCCTAGGACAAATGCATAAACAATGCATATCAAACATATATAAAAACATAAATAAATAATAACACACAAATGCATCACACATAAACAAGAGTATAATCAAAGTATAATCATTATATCATTCAAAGTGCATGACCTTATCGGCAACCCTAAAAGTCTACATCTTCGGTCCCCACTTTACTAACCAGCATTGATGATAAATTCCTAACAAAGCTCATTCCTATATATACACTTGTGAGCTGTGAACGAATTGCTACATGTCAAAATAGCCAACATACCTTCCACTAAGTAGTATTATATCATGAGAACCTATTACGACAAATAATCCTAACTGTAAGTGTACACCTGAGAGTCGACCTAAAATATTAATTCACGTAAGACAAAACAATGTTGTTTCAAATATTTATACCGACGCGTCCGCAAAATACGCGTCATAAGCGACAACTCGCTTAGTCACTCGTAGATAATTCCACGTAGTGAACCGACATCGCATATGTACGGTCCACCTAATAATACGTCATTAAAGATAATGAGATCCCTTGAAAATATCGGCGGACGCCATCCGCCTTCCACGTGTACCACGAATCACTTGTCAAACAATCTGGAACGTCCAAAAATAAATATCGTGTGATTGACGCGATTTCGCGTCACCACTTCATAAAAAATCTCGGCGGCCTATATCCGCCATCCGTCGCTCTTCATCGGCACCCTTGATGTCGCGCCGCGTGGTCATGAAAATCCACTTGTCGAAACCTCGTCAAACCATCCAAATTAGTCCGTACCGTTACTACGTACTTCGCCATAAATGCCGCTGACCAAATAAAAGTACAACTGTCCAAAATTGATACGCCGTACCGGCGGCGTCCTTTTCATTAATGTGCCTGTCGCATTATATTTCGTACAGCCAACGTACATTTTCAAACACTTCGAATATTTCAAAGTCGGATCGCTTCGCGATCCGCCGTCCATTTCTATTAAGCATTCCGCGCCACTTAATTTGTCATTTACGTCACTTTAAATTCATCCGTACAATTACCCCCCAATCCACAAATCCATTCGAACCACCACAGTATATCACGTAAATGTATACGCACGAAACGTCGCGTGCGCACCAAATTTCATGGACGCACGAAACTAAATCTTCAAAAAACAACACTCCCCCGAAAATTTAGTTTTGTGCATCCATTATGCCACGTCATCAGCTGTCATACTGTCACCTCCTGATGTCTCCTCCATCTGAATCCGCCAAATGCCTCCGACAGAATTTTCCACTTGTTCCACCAACGCTTCCGCTGCGCCTATATACCATCCAGATTTCATAATACATAATATATTTTTCAATTTTCAATTACAACAATTTTTCTTTTTCTCACCAATATCTAAATCTGAATCTACTTCCCACAATTCTATCTCAAGTCAACTAAAATTAAAACTAAAGGATTACACTAATAATATAACCCAACACACAATTTATACCTCAACCATATAAAATCTAGATTTCAATTTTTTTTCTTTTTCATTTAATAATCTGATCCCAAAATTTCCCATTAAAAATACATTTAACAAATAGTATTTTCCCAAAAATTCTAATAACTCAAAATCTACATTACAAATCCAATTTTCAACAATCATCGATCCACAAAATTTGGATCTCTCCACCACATGTCACAATTCCACCTTCCGGATCTCTCTCCCCCAAACGTCGAATCTCCACCTTCCACATCTCTCCATCAAACGTCAAATCTCCACATTTCGAAATGCTTCTTCAAAAATAAACATGTATTTTTCCAAAAATAATAAGTTAACCCTTGGGGCGATGCAAGATTAAACTCGGCACATACCAACACTATGATAAGGCCGATCTCATGGGTACACAGACACCATTACTGCAATACAACCAGCAAGGACAATATTAACCCGCTACAATGCGTGTGACAAAAACCTACATCGACTTAACCTAACATATGATAGATGGGTTGTGGGCCCATAACCTGTTGTTCTTTGGTCTAAAATAGACCGCAGAAGCCACCCAAACTATCATGCAAGAAGCTAAGCAAAAATAGGTCAATGAACAATCATTTGAAATGCATCCTCCATTTAACATACAACAACATTTAGGGTTTCATGGAATAATAAACATAAATAAACCCTATGACAACATCTAAGGTTTGATGGAATAATCGACATAAACAAACCCTAGGACAAATGCATAAACAATGCATATCAAACATATATAAAAACATAAATAAATAATAACACACAAATGCATCACACATAAACAAGAGTATAATCAAAGTATAATCATTATATCATTCAAAGTGCATGACCTAATCGGCAACCCTAAAAGTCTACATCTTCGGTCCCCACTTTACTAACCAGCATTGATGATAAATTCCTAACAAAGCTCATTCCTATATATACACTTGTGAGCTGTGAACGAATTGCTACATGTCAAAATAGCCAACATACCTTCCACTAAGTAGTATTATATCATGAGAACCTATTACGACAAATAATCCTAACTGTAAGTGTACACCTGAGAGTCGACCAATCATAAGAGTACACTTGTCTGCAAGTACGACACTGCATACACACAAATTAAAATACCGAAACCCTAATTGACCACCTAAATATAAACTGTAATAATCAACACTAAAATATTAATTCACGTAAGACAAAACAATGTTGTTTCAAATATTTATACCGACGCGTCCGCAAAATACGCGTCATAAGCGACAACTCGCTTAGTCACTCGTAGATAATTCCACGTAGTGAACCGACATCGCATATGTACGGTCCACCTAATAATACGTCATTAAAGATAATGAGATCCCTTGAAAATATCGGCGGACGCCATCCGCCTTCCACGTGTACCACGAATCACTTGTCAAACAATCTGGAACGTCCAAAAATAAATATCGTGTGATTGACGCGATTTCGCGTCACCACTTCATAAAAAATCTCGGCGGCCTATATCCGCCATCCGTCGCTCTTCATCGGCACCCTTGATGTCACGCCGCGTGGTCATGAAAATCCACTTGTCGAAACCTCGTCAAACCATCCAAATTAGTTTGTACCGTTACTACGTACTTCGCCATAAATGCCGCTGACCAAATAAAAGTACAACTGTCCAAAATTGATACGCCGTACCAGCGGCGTCCTTTTCATTAATGTGCCTGTCGCATTATATTTCGTACGGCCAACGTACATTTTCAAACACTTCGAATATTTCAAAGTCGGATCGATTCGCGATCCGCCGTCCATTTCTATTAAGCATTCCGCGCCACTTAATTTGTCATTTACGTCACTTTAAATTCATCCGTACAATTACCCCCCAATCCACAAATCCATTCGAACCACCACAGTATATCACGTAAATGTATACGCACGAAACGTCGCGTGCGCACCAAATTTCATGTACGCACGAAACTAAATCTTCAAAAACAACAGTGCCTAGCCGCCATATTGTTGTAGTCCCAGGTATCGATATCATTCTCTTGGTTCCTCACAATAGGTGACATGAATGCCGAACAGACTGCTATTGTTGTGACCGTCTCCTTCTCCTTTCCTTTGTCCACCACCTCACATTCCTTTGTTTCCTCTGTTGAAGATGGATCTGCATCTCTAGTGAATCTGCCTCGTGTAAACCCTGGAGGGATCCAAGACATGATGGACGCCTCACCCGTCCACTCACTATTCCCCAAAACCGTTTCTCACATAGAGCTCGTGTCATCATACTTTCGCAGTATATGAAGTCAACTCCACTGAATATGGGCACCCGAGAGGGTGGGCCCATAACCTACAACTCTGAGACCTCCATAGGTCCTCAGAGTAGGCAGCTCACACGAAGCCTCTAGGATAACCCTTACCCTTTTGTGTTTCAACAAAAATAACAGCCACCCTAGCAGACAAAAAATCTGACCACCTTCACCCTGTGAAGACAAATCTCCCCTGAGTCGATATCAAAAAGAATCTTTGAATTTGCTCCCCTTAGCTGTAAGTTATGAAGGGTCAAAGTTGACCTTTTGTACACAAGGTCTTTGAGAGAGAGGGTCCAATCTACTAAATTTTTCTAAGTCCTATCCCTCTCTAAAACTCAATCTACTGAAATACGGCACCAATCATAATAGTGTATCGTATAGAAAGGTCTAGGTGCCAGTGTACTTTTTGTACGGCCATTGTATTACATGGCCAACTAGTCGACACATGTCACTTTTGGATTCGTTTCTGTAGTCCCCAGAGATGCTGTAATCCAATGTGATTGTGCCACATGGCAATTGATGTGACGTCAACTGCAAACCGCCGAAAACCTATTCTGCGATCTCGACATGCTTCGTGGTCGTCCGATTAAGCCGAATTACAATCTTGGTTGTCATAAATACCTGCGCAATATTTGTTTTGTCTTGAAACAAGATGCGTCAAGATCTATTTTGGTAAAATCTACCAACCTAATGTCTGTCTCCGTCGGGATAGCATAGGCGGCCATGGCTCTATCTCCCTCTCCAACTTTCAGTGACTGCGACAAGTGTGGAAGCTGGAGAGAGGAGTTAGAGTCAAACTGCCTCTGCTTCTTTTCTGCATTTTACAAAACCTAAAAAATACTAAAATAACCTTTAATTTCTACATCGTCGGCAACCTCTGAGTTTTCTGCTTTGCTTGAACTGTAATCTGATTTGGTATTGACTATGTAGCAGGTCCTTCCTCGTGAGGTGTAACTTGGGGTGAAACATTTAGCGAAGGCTCTAGAGGAACTGAAAGAAGAGGTGTCCCATTTGCCGGTGGAAAGTAGACTCGGTGCGTATAGTGAAAAATGACATATTCCTGCTTTTCCTTGGCCGGTTGATCTGGCACTTGAAAAAGGTCAACTGAATCATGTTCATCTTTAATCTGGATATTCCTAGAAATAATCACTTTCTCTTTCTCCAATACAAAAACTCTATATCCTTTCGCATTATCATCATACCCCATGAAAATCCCAGGTAGGCCTTTAGCCTCCATTTTCCATTATCATGAGAAGTATCTAAAATAAAACACTTGCTGCCAAAGATTTTAAAGTGACTAACATCAGGTTTTTCTCCTGTCCAAAGCTCATAAGGTGTAGTGCTAACATATCTAAAAGCAATTATATTTTTAAAGTAAACAGCACAACTCATAAGGTGTAGTGCTAACATATCTAGAAGCAATTATATTTTTAATGTAAACAGCACAGTTAAGTGCTTTAGCCCAAAATTTCAAATCTAGCCCTTTATCTGCAAGCATGGACTATGCACTCTCTGTCACCGTCCTATTTAATCTCTCAAAAACACCATTCAGTTTCGGTGTATATGGAACTGTAAGATTGTGACTGATACCTTCTTGAAGGAGAATTTTTTCGAATTTATTCGATGTGTATTCTCCCTTGTTGTTCGATCTTAGCGCGAATATTGGAACCCCACGAAGCTTTTCCGCCCAAGCTTTGTAGTGTTTGAAGTGAGTAAACACTTCACTCTTATGTTGCATGAAATAAACTTTGGTGTACCTCGAGTAGTCGTCTGTAAATGTGACCTTATAGTGGACGCCTCCTGTTGACGCCACTTGTGAAGGACCGAGAACATCAGAATGTATTAGCTGTAGAACCCTTTCCGATCTGTGGTCTGTTTCCTGTGGAAATGGCAATCTGTGGATCTTGCCTAGTGAACAACCATCACATGAGTTTATAGGATGAGATGTGAGAGAAACTCCATCAACTTTTCCCGAATTCAACATTTTCTTTAGACTATCATAATTCATGTGGCCTAATCTCTTATGCCACAACTCATTATCAGATTGGACACTGGAGTAGAGAACATCATTTTCCTTATATTCAGACATGTCCATCCGGTACATTTTGCTAGCATCTCTAGTTTCTGTTACTGCTACTTTTCCTTTCTTCTTAACAACCTGTCTACCTCCTTTCAGAATGACTTCAAAGCCTTTGCTTTCCACTAAGGATGTAGAAAAAAGATTATTTTTAAAGTCTGGAACATACAAAACATTGTGAAGAGTTCTCTCTGCCGAGTTTCCCCCCACATCTACAATTAAAGATATATCACCCTGAGCTGAGGTTTGAACACTCATCCCACAAACATAGTATATACTCTTTGGAGGTGTTTGAACACTCATGCCACAAGCATAGTATATACTCTTTGGAGGCGTTTGCTGCAGAGTTGTAAAAGCCGCCTTGTTCCAGCACATGTGGGCCGATGCTCCCGTATCCATGATCCATCCTGCATCCTTGGGACCCTCTATTGCTGCCGCCATAGCAAATAGCTCCGCTTCGTCTTGCTCATTAAAGCTCAAAGACTCATGTGCATCAGTTGCAGAAGCTGAAAAGAGAGCATTTCCACGAGTAGGATTTCTAGAAAAGCCTTTGTGATATTGGCTTTGCTGCCAACCCGGCCTGTATAAACTTGTCTCATTAGCCTTTTTCAGCTTAGGACAGTACCTGTATCCATGACCCTTCTCAGAACTTAACAATAGAAACAAGCAGTAGAAGATTGTCTATTTGGCCTTTGATTAAACTGATTAAACTGATTCTGATTCTGGTTAAACTGATTCATATTCTGATTAAACTGAGCTCTTTTGTCAAAGTCTGTTGCAAAAGCTTCAACCTTTCCTTCTCCTTCATGGAGTTTAGTATTAGACTCTTCCTCCAATATAAGATTATATGCTAATTGAAACGACCAACTAGCTTTATCATGACTCTTTAATTGAGCATTTTCACCTTTCTTACTACTAGGAAGTCCTCTAATAAGCAAAGCTGCTTGTTGAAACTCAGGAAATGACCCCCCAGCAGAAGAGTGTGCATCAATAAGTGCACGAAAGTTGTCACAATACTCGACCATAGTTCCCCCCGAGTATTTGTACCCCAATTTTTTTCAGCCACCAAGAGCTCTTCTTGGACATTCGCTTTCTCAAAAGCAGATTTCAGTGATGTCTAAATCTCCTTCGCCTTCTTCATTTTCAAGCGAGATATGACCAGATTTTTTGAAATACAAAGAATTAGATGGTTCCTTGCCATTGAATTCTTTTTCGCCCAACTCGGATCTGTTTCATCAAGGGAGCCATCCAAGACCCCCAACAAGTCAGCAGTTTCAAACGAAGATTCAATCATCGCCGCCCAATACGCATACTTTTGGCCATTGAAGATAGGAATTCTTGACGAAAGGCCCATAACTTGTTGTTCTACAACCACCGTTGCAGGAGGAGAACCAGCAGTAGTAGTGGAAGTAGACATAGAAAACAACAAAAGCTATCAAGCACCTACTCAACAACCAACTTTCAGCTTACACCAAATATTAGTGTTGGGTATCGGGTTAATTCATATCGCGATAATTTTGATATTCGATATATTGAATATCGATCGAGCAGATTCCTTGATATATCCTATCGGGACCAACATAAATTATCGCGATATATATCGTAAAAAATTGGTGTCCGTACAATCATTGTACGGAAAATCGTACGGATATTTGCCCCCCCCGAGCGCGCCGAAGGGGAGGGGGGGGGGGGGGGGGGGGGGTTGAAAAAAAAAATCATTTTTTTTATGGTTCGATATATCGGCGATATATCGCGATAATTTGGTTTTCGATTTATCGAAGCGATATATCGAACATCGGGTACCTGAAATTCAATATATATCAAATATCGGCAAAAGGTCCTCGATACCCAACACTACCAAATATGACTCAGAAGGCCAATATGTCTCTAATTTGCCATAGTGATACAAAATACAGTAAAATGACAATTCCCAAAATTGCACCCCAAATGACCCGGTAAACCATAAGATATGATGTCTGGAAGTTTCCCAAAAACTGCCCTTAGAAAATCATATTCCCGAAACTGGATGCTACAAAATTGGCTAAGTCCTAAGTTATATACTCACAGTGTGTATCTACTGATCTACACTAATTTGGGTAAACGTTACTACTGTTATTATCCTGACTAACGGAAAAGCATCCTACCTGTACGTCACTGTAACTCAAAACTCTAATTATTATTTTATAAAAACCTGATTAATGGAACACTATTTTTTATTACACTTAACTACAAAACAATGTTATTCACATATTTCTAGATATTGAACCGTACACAAAACGTTCCAACCGTACACAAAACATTCCAAATGCTTAGTCAGCGGTAGTCGCTAAAGTCTAGCCAAATGTGGTCATGTAGTACGAAGCACCTGAGTGCTTCGTCACTTGTGGTTCCTTGTGAATATTGCTTGTGGTCCCAGCTAAATTGCGTCCGTTTGAACAAATTCAATTGACGATGGTACTGTCGAACTGTACCATATATTTCCGGAATACTCGGTTCAGATTGTGTTTGTCCGTCTTGTGAATCAAATCGTCAACTGCGTGACGCGTGTGGCTGACAATCGGCGCCACTCCGAAAAACCTGCATACGTTCTTTTGCCGACACGTGTCCCTGTAAAAGTACAATACACTCTACTGAACTTTCAGCTATTGTAATGCTAATTAAGGTAAGTATTACAGTAGACTACTTAAAAAATATTCTTAGTTATTTTTACCCCTATTTACTGAAATAAAGATTTATAAATTTCATCACTACTAACTACTTTGGTATTTTGAGTTGTGACCTTTTCTTGACAATTCAAAATTCGAGGGAGGTTGGAGCATCAGTGGGAGACCTTACAAATCGCTCCAGGTGAGTAGTCGGGTCCTTGTGGTTGTAGGCGCGTGATAGGTTGTTAAGTGCAGTCACCTAGAGGGGTTAGGATCCGACCGAAGGCTGTGCCTTCCTTTCCGCATAAGACATTGTTGTCACATTTTCTCTAAATCTGAACGTGTTGGTCTTCGATAGGGGCTGCCTGTTTACATCTGACCTTGCGGGCCCTGAATAATTTCTTATTTTAATAGATTTGGCCTTTGGGATCCTGGACAATTTCCTCTTTTACTACATCTTGCCTTGTGGGCCTTGAATAGTTTCCCGCTTTATTAAATTTGGCCACAAGTGGCCTTGTATAGGCGACATGTTTCTTCTTGGTGTGGCTTGAAGTGACTTATTGTGGTCTATTAGATCTGGCCGTGAACGGCCTTATTAGCGGGGTTTCGCGATTAGACTAACCCCGGTGATCGAATCGTAGGGGTGGTGCCTGTTTGCGTGGATTGAGATACTACCTGCGTCGTTGATTTGTAGATCTGGCGGTGGGCATTTGCACACTGGCCTTGAGTGGGGTTTGGCATCTAGTTGCATTCGGATAGGAAAACTGTTGGTTTACATGCCAACAGACTGGAACAATTTCCAGTTTCTGGCTAGTACAACTAGAAGCTCAAACCTTTATCGTGGATCGGCCAAGGATTCCATCCGTGTCGGCTTCCCTCCTTTTCAGTCACCCGATCATAATGTTTAGACTCAACTTACAGGTTCATCTGGCGCTAGATCTGGTATTACCACCATCTATAGATCAATCTCGTCTAACTCTTCGTCCTCTTCTCGCAGCTGGGGGGAAGACTTGGACCTAGACTCCCTTGATATTCGAGATCTGAATATACTGTTGAAATTTAAGAATTTTCTAGGTCTAGAGATTGTAAAATAAAAGACAAAGAGGAGACACCGACAGCTTGCCTCTAACTCTTCACTCAAGTCTCCACACTATTTGCAATCACTGAAGACTTGAGGAGGAGTTAGATCCATGGCTGCCTAGGCTGTCCAAAGAGGACATGAAGGCAAATCTTGATAGAGTTACCTAAAAGGTTTGACGGACCCAAGATTTGATCCGGGTACCTAACATCTGTCAAACTACCCGGTAGCTTTAACTTATAAGTCTAGGATTAGTGGTAGGATAGGATAGGTTTGATATATATTTATTTTGTCACACGTAGACTAGTTCATTTAACGGGATATAGATACGTAATGCATAGATACAGTTTTGAATAGTACAATGTACGGTTTTAATGTATTATATAAAACGGATACCGCGCATTTGTTTCGAACGCGAAACAAATACCACGCGTATATTTTCAACGGCTATAATTGTATCCGGTTTTGATCGGACGGCCACGATAGGCGCCGCGATCGCGGAATATGTACTTTTGGCGTTTTAAAGTCATCGCCATGTCATATGACACTTGGCGCGACAACGTTGGATTGCGGCAACTCCAGAGATTACGGGAACAAATCCGGATATGATATGTGTCGAAATTTTGGCGATGTCGTACGATGGCCGTACAGAAAGAACACCGACACATGTACTTTTTTGTACGACACAGTAATTTGATTGGTGCCTTACGTCAATAGATAGAGTTTTAGTGAGAGATAGGACTTAGAAAATTTAGTAGGAAGCAACCTCTCTCCGAGAGAGCCCTTGTACAAAAGGTCATCTTTGACCATTCATAACTATCAATTTACTTGACCATTTTCAGTGATTCTTTTTGCTGCGGACTCAGGGAAGTCCAGGCTACACAAGGTTGTAGTTGGTCAGAGATTTTGCTTGCCAGGGTGGCTGGATTTCTAAGGGAAAATCAAAGTGGGTGAATGTGTCCAAAACTCATATTCTAACTTTGCATTCTGTGGTGGAACTGAGCACACAGAAAGTCTTATTTCACATGGGTGAAACTATAATGGGTTTCTGATTGTCAAGGGGTCAGTCATTTAAGTTTATATCAACTTAGAGTCGGCACTACCTAGATTAACTTCTTTTGGATCTGCGATTTCTGTGGGCAATGGAGCACAAAGAGTTTCATCTACCGCCTTTGTTTTTTCCATTGGGTGGAACTATACACACTTATTCCGGTCCCTTTTGCATGGACATGGCCTCGTCCATGGACACCAGAGGAGGTAAAAACTAGTTTTGTTTTTTAGGTATCAAGGACACGATGTCCTTGTCACACTTTCGCATGTTTTTTTATATCGAGATGCGCGACCTCACATTCCGATATCAAGAACGTAATGATTTACAGGTTACTTTTTTGTTACTTGGGCGGTACCTTAGGGGATCTGCCCTATCTTTCTATACACTGAAATATACGGAAATCTGTGCCATGACAGAAATGGCACCCGCATATTCTGTTTCTCTGGTTATAACTGACATCCCTGAATTCTTTTCCAAGCCCCGGTACCCGCAGTTTATGACTCTGATGTAGAAATCGATGGTTCTTTCATTATTTTCTAGGTCTAAATTGGAATATAGAAAGAAGCCGAGGCAGTCTGCATCTAACTTCTCTCTCCAACTCCCACACTTGTTGCAGTCACTGAGAAGTTCGAGAGGAAGCTAGAGCCATGGCTACCTAGGCTATCCAGAGGTTTACGAGAAATAAATTAGTTGATATACGGATAGGTAGGTTTATTTGCTAAAAGGAGTATGTCGGAACCAGGATTTGATCTTGGTACCTGCCGACCGTCAGAAGTCGGTAGCCAGTAGCCTTATCCGTTAAGTATAGGCACAAAGTTATATACTAATAGGTTTGATATTTATTTAAATGTTGTTATGTAGGAAAATTAATTTAATGGCGGAACTTTACAGATACATAGATACAGTTATGTAAAAGTACGGATTTTGGTATGGATAAGAAACGTGTACTGCGCATTTTGTTTCTTTTATGAAACAAATACCGCACAAGCATTTATCACGGCTACGATTGAAATTTGCATTCAATCGGACGACCGAAAAGAAAGTCGAGATCGCAGAAGAGATTCTCGGCGGTTTGTGGTCATCGCCACATCGGATGACACGTGGCACGATTCCGTTAGAACGCGGCATCTCCGGGGATTACGAGACTGAATCCGGATATGACATGTGTCGACATTTAGGCCATGTCCTACAATATCCGTACATAAAGTAAACCGGTAGGTGTACTTTTGTGTACGGAAGTGTAATATGATTGGTGCGGTACACCAATAGATAGAGTTTTAGAGAGATATAGGACTTAGAAAAATTGGTAGATAGGACCCTCTCTCCCAAAGAGTTACTGCACAAAAGGTCAACTTTGACCCTCCATAACTTACTGCTTAGGGGAGAAAATTCAGAGATTCTTTTTGCTATGGACTCAGGGGAGTCTTGCCTTCACAAGGGTGAAGGTGATCAGAGTTTTTGTTTTCCAGGATGGCATCTATTCGTGTTGAAAGACAAAGGGTCAGGGTTATCTTAGAAACTTCGTGTGAGCTGCTTACTCTGAGGTCCTATGGAGGTCTTAGAGTAGCAGGTTATAGGCCCACCATCTAGGGTGCCCATATTCAATGGAGCTGGCTTCATATACTGGGAAAGTATGATGACATGAAGTCTATGTGAGAAACGGTTCTGGGGAATAGTGAGTGGACGGGTGAGGCGTCCATCGAGTCTTGAGATACCTCCAGGGTTTTCAGGAGGCAGACTCACTAGAGATGCAGATCCATCTTCAACGGAGGAGACAAAGGAAGGAGAGGTGGTGGACAAAGGAAAGGAGAAATAGACGACCATACCAATAGCAACTGGTTCGGCATTCATGTCACCTATGCCGAGGAACGAGGAGAATGATACTGATACCTAGGACTTCAACAATATGGCGGCAAAGCACTTCATCCTCCGCCATCTTACTCAAGGACTTGCATGTCCTCATTTGCAAGTAGAAAGGGCATCCGATGTTTGGATGGCTCTCATAGAGATGTACCGAAGTGGTATGATTTAGCAACAACAGTTGGTTAATCAGAAAGTTAAGGAGTATGTATACAAGGGGGGGAAGATGTTGGATTTTTGCAATGAGCTTGCTACACTTTTTATGGAGCTAGAGAGTGATGGAAAAGATTTTTGTGAAAAAGAAAAGGTTAACTGTCTACTGATGAAGTTACCTGATGAGTTCGAGAACATAGTCAACTGTGTGTAGGACTTGCTGGACTCAAGGTGGATATGGAACTCAGTGGTAGTAATGATTCTCGTTCGGGAGAATACAATTGAGATCCGAAGGGGAGGAAAGAGTGGGCAAGCCTTGGCAGTTGGGACCGACTGGAGGAACAAGGATTCCCGGAGACCTGTCGGAAATTACGGAGGGGGGGAGCAAAAACATCAGACCGACGAGTTCGGACCAAGGGCTCCGGTGGAACCCCGAGAGGAAAGAAAAAGGCCCTTGTGACACAGGTACATGAGGTGGAATCCGAAGACGAGGAGGATGAGCTCCTATTGGATGAGGAGTTGGAAGCGACAAACGAGGTAGAAATTCCACGAAAGCAGAAATGTGCTTTCGGTGGATTGAAAGGTGAAGCATGTTGGATTGTAGATTCAGGTGCCTCCATGCACATGTGTAAGGATAAACACATGTTCACTAAGATAAGAAAGTTTCCCACCATAGAGATAGAGTACGAGGATGGGAGGATAGTCACTACTACTCTTGTCGGATCGGTAGATGTAAAAGTGTTGGTAGAAGGAAAGACATCCATAGTTACATTCTCTGATGTATTGTTTATTCCGGAGCTGAACAAAAACCTCATCTCTACGTCTGTATTAGATGATAAGGGTTTTGATACTAGCACTAGGAAAGGAGTCTTTACTGCTAGTTTTGAGGAGGAAGTTTATTTCACCGCTGAAAAAGGTAGCCAAAGGATGTTTAGGCTGATTTTAAGCAATGGAAAGAAGAAACTTTATTATGCTGGTGTTCATGATATAATGATGTGGCATAAGAGGCTTGGGCATGTGAATCTAGATAAGCTAAGAGAGATGAAAAAGATGGGAGTGGTGGAAGGAATTTAGTTCAGTGAGAGTGAGAATCTAAGTGATTGTAGTGGATGTGCTCAAGGTAAAGCACACAGATTGCCCTTTCCCAAAACAACCACCTATAGGGGAGAAAAAATTCTAGATTTAGTACACACAGATATTTAGGGACCGGCCAAAGTGCCCTCATCGGGGGGGAAGAGATTGATGATGACTATCACTGATGATTGGTCTTTGTATTCCAGGGTGTATTTTTTGAAAAACTAGTCAGAAGCTCAAGATTGTTTTAGACAAAATAAAGCCTGGAGCGAAAAACTCCATGAAACTCCAATACTTCTAACTAGTTTGAGGATTTTCTGAGGGAAGACGGAGTTCAACACCAAAAGACAGTTCCAGAAAACCCGGAACAAAATGGGGTAGCTGAACGATTAAATAAGACACTGAGTGATACTGCTAGAAGTATGTTGTCGGATAAGAAGATAGGAAAAAGGTTTTGGGCAGAAGCAATGACCTGCGCTAATTACCTCAAAAATAGAGTTCTTACCTCAGCTATAAAAGATCAAACACCTTATGAGAGATAGACCGGCCGAAAACCAGACATATCTCACTCAAAGGTTTTCGGCAGTTAAGTATTCAGTCTAGATACAGATCGGTCTAATTGGAAGCTAGATCCTAAAGGAAAACCGGGATACTTATTAGGATAAGATGAGAATGTTAAAGGATATAGAGTTTACGATCTAAAAAGGGAAGATATAATCTTAGTAAAACATCTAGTAGTTATGGATGAAGGAAAGTCTATGGATCCCTTCAAGTATACAAAGTCAGTTAAAATTAGATTTGAGTCAGAAAATTCCGATGACTTTGAGCTTCCTAACTATCCAAGTTTTAGAGAAGATGACATTCTTGCATGTACAAATAAGACCGAAAAGGACTCGGCTACACAACTCCAGTGACAACTCTACCCGAAGCGGAAGACGTGGTGGAAATTGATTCAGAATCAAGGGATAGGGGAGAAGCCGAGATTGTTCGAAAGAACCGACGAGAACCATCTATTCCGGCCACAAATTTTGAGGGGGGAAGGAGAAGTAGCAAAAGATTGCAAGAAAAACAAGTTAATAACAAGGTAACAAAACTATCTCATCAAGATGAACCTCAAACTTATGGAGAGGCGTTGACTTGTCCAAAAAGGAATCGGTGGAAGACAACCATCAATGAGGAGATGGCCTCAATTATAGCAGCCGATACTTGGGAGCTGGTGGACTGTCCACCTAACCAAAAACCAATCGGTTGTAAGTGGGTATTCAAATTAAAACTAAACCCAAGTAACACCATTGAGCGTTACAAAGCTCGATTAGTGGCAAAAGGATTTACACAGAAAGAAGGTATCGACTTCGAGGAAACCTTTGCCCCGGTCGTCAGATTTCCCTCCGTCCACATACTTCTCAATCTAGCACCAGCGGAAGACACGGAGGTGCACCAGATGGACATCAAGACAACCTTTTTGTACAGAGAATTGGAAGAGGAGATCTTCATGCGACAAACCGAAGGATTTGTGGAGGAAGGAGAGGAGAGTTAGGTATGCCGGCTGATTAAATCCCTTTACGGTTTGAAACAGGCGCCTCGACAGTGTAATTAGAAACTTGATGAGTTTCTTACTGGTCTGGGATATATCCGGATCAGCTCAGATCACTCAATCTATGTTTTTGAAGATGAGGAAGGTATTATATTAATAATAATTTATGTTGATGATTTGCTTGTTTTAAGTAAATCAATGAAAAAATTAATAAACTGAAATCCGATCTTAAAGGGAGATTTGAAATGAAAGATATGGGGGAAGCAAAATATATTTTGGGAATTCAAGTAGAAAGAGACCGAAAAAGAAATATTATAAGATTGACTCAAAAGGAAGAAATAGGGAACATGCTCGAAATATTTCAGATGGATAAAACTAATAGTTGTACAACTCCAATGGAGTTAAAAAAAGGAAGTGAGAGGAGTGAGGAAGAAAGAGTCATAGTCTTAGACGAGGAATTAAGTCTTGAAGAACAAAAGTTCATGCAGACTATTCCTTACGGGCAAGTAGTGGGAAACTTAATCTATTTTATGAATTTTACCCGGTTGGATTTAGCTGCAGCTGTAGGAGTGCTGAGTAGAAGTCTAAATGCTCCCACTAAGAAGGATTGGGAGGTAGCTAAGAGAGTCATTAGATATTTGATACGAACTAGGGATCTATGGTTGCATTTGGGTGGGGAGAATACTGACATCACTACTTGGAGTGATGCCAGTTATCGTGATGCTCCGATGAGGAGATGTACTTATAGATATGTATTATATGTCGGTGATGGGGCTAGTTGTTGGAGTAGCAAACAACAAAAGGTTATTGCTCAGTCCACCATGGAGGCTGAGTATATGGCCTCTTGCTCTATTGTAAAAAAATTGATGTGGGTCAAGTCTTTGCTTGGTGAGCTTGGTCACCTTAAGAGTGGTGTGTATAATTTTTTTTGTGATAATCAGGTAGGAATCGCTATTTCTGCCAATCCTAAACATCATTTTAAAGCTAAACACATGGACATTAGATTAAACTTTGTTAGAGAGAAAGTAGAAAACAAAATAATCAGTTTAGAGTACCGACCACATAGTGAGATGGTAGCAGATATGTTGACCAAACCTGTGTCTTCCCCTAAGCTAATTTTATGTAGGGAGAAGTGTGGTCTGAAATTAAAGATTGATTAGAGTGTAGAAATCGATGGTTCTTTTATTATTTTCTAGGTCTAAATTGGAATATAGAAAGAAGCCGAGGCAGTCTGCCTCTAACTTCTCCCTCCAACTCCCACACTTGTTGCAGTCACTGAGAAGTTGGAGAGGAAGCTAGAGCCATGGCTACCTAGGCTATCCAAAGGTTTACGGGAAATAAATTAGTTGATATACGGATAGGTAGGTTTATTTGCTAAAAGTAGTATGTCGGAACCAGGATTTGATCTTGGTACCTGCCGACCGTCAGAAGTCGGTAGCCAGTAGCCTTATCCGTTAAGTATAGGCACAAAGTTATATACTAATAGGTTTGATATTTATTTAAATGTTGCTAAGTAGGAAAATTACTTTAATGGCGGAACTTTACGGATACATAGATACAGTTATGTAAAAGTACAGATTTTGGTATGGATAAGAAACGTGTACTGCGCATTTTGTTTCTTTTATGAAACAAATACCGCACAAGCATTTATCACGGCTACGATTGAAATTTGCATTCAATCGGACGGCCGAAAAGAAAGTCGAGATCGCGAAAGAGATTCTCGGCGGTTTGTGGTCATCGCCACATCGGATGACACGTGGCACGATTCCCTTGGATCGCGACATCTCCGGGGATTACGAGACCGAATCCGAATATGACATGTGTCGACATTTAGGCCATGTCCTACAATATCCTTACATAAAGTACACTGGCAGCTGTACTTTTGTGTACGGCAGTGTAATATGATTGATGTCGTTCACCAATAGATAGAGTTTTAGAGAGAGATAGGACTTAGAAAAATTGGTAGATAGGACCCTCTCTCCCAAAGAGCTTCTGTACAAAAGGTCAACTTTGACCCTCCATAACTTACTGCTCAGAGGAGCAAATTCAGAGATTATTTTTGCTATCAACTCAGGGGAGTCTTACCTTCACGAGGTGAAGGTGGTCAGAGTTTTTGTTTGTCAGGGTGGCAATTATTCGTGCTGAAAGACAAAGGGGTCAGGGTTATCCTAGAGGCTTCGTGTGAGTTGCTTACTTTGAGGTCCTATGGAGGTCTCAGAGTTGCAGGTTATGGGCCCACCATCTACGGTGCCCATATTCAATGGAGCTGGCTTCATATACAAGGAAAGTATGATGACATGAGCTCTATTTGAGAAACGCATCTGGGGAATACTGAGTGGACGGGTGAGGCGTCCATCGAGTCTTGCGATACCTCCATGGTTTACACGAGGGAGACTCACTAGAGATGCAGATCCATCTTCAACGGAGGAGACAAAGGAAGGAGAGGTGGTGGAAAAAGGAAAGGAGAATGAGACGACCACACCAATAGCAACTGGTTCGGCATTGATGTCACCTATTCCGAGGAACGGGGAGAATGATACTGATACCTAGGATTTCAACAATATGGCGGCAAAGCACTTCATCCTCCGCCATCTTACTGAAGGACTTGCATGTCCTCATTTGCAGGTAGAAAGGGCATCCAATCTTTGGATGGCTCTCATAGAGATGTACCAAAGTGGTATGATTCAGCAAAAATAGTTGGTTGATCAAAAAGTTAAAGAGTATGTATAGAAAGGGGGGAAGATGTTGGATTTTTGCAATGAGCTTGCTACACTTTTCATGGAGCTAGAGAGTGATGGAAAAGATTTTAGTGAAAGAGAAAAGGTTAACTGTCTACTGATGAAGTTACCCGATGAGTTCGAGAACATAGTCAACTGTGTGTAGGACTTGCCGGACTCAAGGTGGATATGGAACTCTTTGATCGTAATGATTTCCGTTCGGGAGAATACAATTGAGATCCGAAGGGGAGGAAAGAGTGGGCAAGCCTTGGCAGCTGGGACTGATTGGAGGAACAAGGATTCCCGGAGACCGGTCAGAAATTACGGAAGGGGGGAGCAAAAACATCAGACCGACGAGTTCGGACCAAGGGCTCCCGAGGCTTTATGTCATTTCTGTAAAAAACCAGGGCACTATATGGCGGAGTGCACTAAGCTAACCGAGCTTCGGTTAAAGGAGGGACAGACCGATAGAACTCGGAGAGGAAAGAAAAAGGCCCTTGTGACACAGGTATATGAGGTGGAATCCGAAGACGAGGACGATGAGCTCCTATTGGATGAGGAGTTAGAAGCGACAAATGAGGTAGAAATTCCACGAAAGCAGAAATGTGCTTTCGGTGGATTGAAAGGTGAGGCAGGGTGAATTGTAAATTCAGGTGCCTCCATGCATATGTGTAAGGATAAATACGTGTTCACTAAGATAAGAAAGATTCCCACCGTAGAGATAGAGTATGGGGATGAAGGATAGTCACTACTACTCTTGTAGGATCGGTAGATCTGAAAGTGTTCGTAGAAGGAAAGACATCCATAGTTACATTCTCTGATGTATTGTTTATTCCGGAGCTGAACAAAAACCTCATCTCTACGTCTGTATTAGATGATAAGGGTTTTGATACTAGCACTAGGAAAGGAGTCTTTACTGCTAGTTTTGAGGAGGAAGTTTATTTCACCGCTGAAAAAGGTAGCCAAAGGATGTTTAGGCTGATTTTAAGCAATGAAAAGAAGAAACTTTAATATGCTGGTGTTCATGATATAATGATGTGGCATAAGAGGCTTGGGCATGTGAATCTAGATAAGCTAAGAGAGATGAAAAAGATGGGAGTGGTGGAAGGAATTTAGTTCAGTGAGAGTGAGAATCTAAGTGATTGTAGTGGATGTGCTCAAGGTAAAGCACACAGATTGCCCTTTCCCAAAACAACCACCTATAGGGGAGAAAAAATTCTAGATTTAGTACACACAGATATTTGGGGACCGGCCAAAGTGCCCTCACCGGGGGGGAAGAGATTTATGATGACTATCACTGATGATTGGTCTTTGTATTCCAGGGTGTATTTTTTGGAAAAACAAGTCAGAAGCTCAGGATTCTTTTAGACAATATAAAGCATGGAGCGAAAAACTCCATAAAACTCCAATCAAAAGAGTAAGGAGTGACAATGGTGGAGAGTATACTTCTAACCAGTTTGAGGATTTTTTGAGGGAAGACGGAGTTCAACACCAAAAGACAGTTCCAGAAAACCCGGAACAAAATGGGGTAGCTGAACGATTAAATAAGACACTGAGTGATACTGCTAGAAGTATGTTGTCGGATAAGAAGATAGGAAAAAGGTTTTGGGCAGAAGCAATGACCTGCGCTAATTACCTCAAAAATAGAGTTCTTACCTCAGCTATAAAAGATCAAACACCTTATGAGAGATAGACCGGCCGAAAACCAGACATATCTCACTCAAAGGTTTTCGGCAGTTAAGTATTCAGTCTAGATACAGATCGGTCTAATTGGAAGCTAGATCCTAAAGGAAAACCGGGATACTTATTAGGATAAGATGAGAATGTTAAAGGATATAGAGTTTACGATCTAAAAAGGGAAGATATAATCTTAGTAAAACATCTAGTAGTTATGGATGAAGGAAAGTCTATGGATCCCTTCAAGTATACAAAGTCAGTTAAAATTAGATTTGAGTCAGAAAATTCCGATGACTTTGAGCTTCCTAACTATCCAGGTTTTAGAGAAGATGACATTATTGCAGGTAAAAATCAGACCGAGAAGGACTCGGCTGCGGAAACTACAGTGACAACTCTACACGAAGCGGAAGACGTGGTGGAAATTTATTCGGAATCAAGGGATAGGGGAGAAGCCGAGATTGTTCGAAAAAACCCACAAGAACTATCTATTCCGGCCACAAATTTTGAGGGAGGAAGGAGAAGTAGCAAAAGATTGCAAGAAAAACAGGTTAATAACAAGGTAACAAAACTATCTCATCAAGATGAACCTCAAACTTATGGAGAGGCGATGACTTGTCCAAAAAGGAATCGGTGGAAGACAACCATCAATGAGGAGATGGCCTCAATTATAGCAGCCGATACTTGGGAGCTGGTGGACTGTCCACCTAACCAAAAACCAATCGGTTGTAAGTGGGTTTTCAAATTAAAACTAAACCCAAATAACACCATTGAGCGTTACAAAGCCCGATTAGTGGCAAAAGGATTTACATAGAAAGAAGGAATCGACTACGAGGAAACCTTTGCCCCGGTTGTCAGATTTCCCTCCGTCCGCATACTTCTCAGTCTAGCAGCAGCGGAAGACATGGAGGTGCAGCAGATGGACATCAAGACAACTTTTTTGTATGGAGAATTGGAAGAGGAGATCTTCATTCGACAACCCGAAGGATTTGCGGGGGAAGGAGAGGACAGTTAGGTAAGTCGGCTGATAAAATCCCTTTACGGTTTGAAACAGGCGCCTCGACAGTGGAATTAGAAACTTGATGAGTTTCTTACCGGTCTGGGATATATCCGGATCAGCTCAGATCACTCAATCTATGTTTTTGAAGATGAGGAAGGTATTATATTTATAGCAATTTATGTTGATGATTTGCTTGTTTTAAGTAAATCAATGAAAAACATTAATAAACTGAAATCCGATCTTAAGGGGAGATTTGAAATGAAGGATATGGGGGAAGCAAACTATATTTTGGGAATTCAAGTAGAAAGAGACCGAGAAAGAAATATTATAAGATTGACTCAAAAGGAAGAAATAGGGAACATGCTCGAAATATTTCAGATGGATAAAACTAATAGTTGTACAACTCCAATGGAGTTAAAGAAGGGAAGTGAGGGGAGTGAGGAAGAAAGAGTCTTAGTCTTAGAAGAGGAATTAAGTCCTAAAGAACAAAAGTTCATGCAGACTATTCCTTACAGACAAATAGTGTGAAGCTTAATCTATTTTATGAATTTTACCCGGTTGGATTTAGCTGCAGCTGTAGGAGTGCTGAGTAGAAGTCTAAATGCTCCCACTAAAAAGGATTGGGAGGTAGCTAAGAGAGTCCTTAGATATTTGATAGGAACTAGGGATCTATGGTTGCATTTTGGGTGGGGAGAATACTGACATCACTACTTGGAGTGATGCCAGTTATCGTGATGCTCCGATAAGGAGATGTACTTTTGGATATGTATTATATGTGCGTGATGGGGCTTGTTGTTGGAGTAACAAACAACAAAAGGTTATTGCTTGGTCCACTATGGAGGCTGAGTATATGGCCTCTTGCTTTGCTGTAAAAGAATTGATGTGGGTCAAGTCTTTGCTTGGTGAGCTTGGTCACCTTAAGAGTGGTGTGCAGAATTTTTTTTGTGATAATCTGGCAGCAATCGCTATTTCTGCCAATCCTAAACATCATTTTAAAGCTAAACACATGGACATTAGACTCAGCTTTGTTAGAGAGAAAGTAGAAAACAAAGTAATCAGTTTAGAGTACAGACCAGATAGTGAGATGGTAGCAGGTAGGATGACCAAACCTGTGCCTTCCCCTAAACAAATTTTCTGCGGGAGAAGTGTGGCCTGAATTAAATATTGACTAGAAAATATAGGTAGTGTAGAAATCGATGGTTATTTTTTTATTTTCTAAGTCTAAATTGGAATATAGAAAGAAGCCGGGGCAGTCTGCCTCTAACTTCTCTCTCCAACTCCCACACTTGTTGCATTCATTGAGAAGTTGGAGAGGACGCTAGAGCCATAGCTACCTAGGCTATCTAGAGGTTTACGGGTAATAGATTAGTTGATTTACAGATAGGTAGGTTTATTTGCTAAAAGGAGTATGTCGGAACCAGGATTTGATCCTGGTACTTGTAGGTCGTTAGAACGGCGGTAGCACGTAGCCTTAACCATTAAGTCTAGAAGTTACAATACATGCTATTGGGTTTGATATTTATTTAAATGTTAACCCGTAGGAAAATTCATTTAAGGGCGGATGTTTACGGTTACATAGATACAGTTATATAAACGTACGGATTTCGGAATGAATAAGAAAAAAGTACCGCGCATTTTGTTCCTTTTACGAAAGAAATACCGCACAAGCATTTATGACGGCTACGATTGAAATATGCATTCAATCGGACGACTAAAAAGAAAGTCCAGATCGCGGAAGAGATTCTCGGCGGTTTGTGGTCATTGCCACATCGGATGACATGTGGCACGATTACGTTGGATCGCGGCATCTCCGGGGATTATGGGACCGAATCTGGATATGACATGTGTCGACATTTAAGCCATGTCCTACAATATCCGTACATAAAGTACACCGGTAGCTGTACTTTTATGTACGACAGTGTAATTTGATTGGTGCCATACACCAGTAGATAGATTTTTAGAGAGAGATAGGACTTAGAAAATTTGGTAGATAGGACCGTCTCTCCTAGAGAGTTCTGTACAAAAGGTCAACTTTGACCCTCCATAACTTACTGCTCAGGGGAGCAAATTTAGAGATTTTTTTTGCTATCGACTCAGAGGAGGCTTCTCTTCACGGGAGTGAAGGTGGTCAGTGTTTTTGTTTGCTAGGGTGGCAGTTATTCGTGTTGAAAGACAAAGGGGTCAGGGTTATCCTAGAGGCTTTGTGTGAGCTGCTTACTCTGAGGTCTTATGGAGGTCTCAGAGTTGCATGGCACGATTCTGTTGTATCGCGACATCTCCGAGGATTACGCGACCGAATCTGGATATAAGATGTGTCGACATTTAGGCCATGTCGTATAATATCCGTAATAAAGTACATCGGCAACAGTACTTTTGTGTACGGCAGTGTAATATGATTGGTGTCGTACACCAGTAGATAGAGTTTTAGAGGGAGATAGGATTTAGAAAAATTGGTAGATAGGACCCTCTCTCCCAGAGAGCTTCTGTACAAAAGGTCAACTTTGACCCTCCATAACTTACTGCTCAGGGGAGCAAATTCAGAGATTCTTTTTGCCATCGACTCAGAGGAGTCTTGCCTTCACAGGGGTGAAGGTGGTCAGAGTTTTTGTTTGCCAGGGTGGCGGTTATTCGTGCTAAAAGACAAAGGGGTCAGGGTTATCATAGGGGCTTCGCGTGAGCTGCTTACTCTGAGGTCCTATAGAGGTCTGAGAGTTGCATTTGCAGGTAACGAAAGTTCACCTGAAATTCTTGAGGTTCCTCATCAATTCCCGATGGCAGCTCGGGCATCAATTTTTGCTCGAGCAGTTATGCTGGTTCCGTTACGGGATCCGATTTTGTTTGTCTTTAGTTTATTATAGGAAGAGTACCGAATGCAGAATCCTGATCAAGTTAAAGAACTAATGAATTTTGAACGTCGCCCAGGCGAAACCGCTCCGGCATTGCGAGCACGTATGGAAACATTACGTGAAGCACTGCCAGATCTCATGTCAGACGCAAAGGCAGTTCAGAAATTTGTGGGGCAATTTCCCACCCAATCTCGACGTTTCATTCAAAGCCATTTGACTGAGGCATATGGCCTCAAATTTACTTTCAAGCAGGCTGCACAATACGCCGTACGGTACGATGTGGATATTTGAGTATTTTCTGGATATTCCACATTTTGTGCGCACGCGACGTTTCACGTGCGTAATATATTATCAAAAGTAATGTGGTGGTTCGAATGGATTTGCGGATTGGGGGAGTAAATGTACGAGTAAAATTAAAGGGACGTGAGGTAGTAATTGAGTGGCGCGGAATGCGTTAAGAAATGGACGGCGGATCGCGACGCGATCCGATGTGAAGTTTACCAAATGTACCTCGCCGGTACAGAACATATAATCTAAACAAATGTAATTTATATGCGACAAGCGACGTTTATGAAAAATGACATGTACTTTATTTGCCGCATTTATTGCAAAGGACGCGGCTGCGGTACGAAAATGATTTCGGTTGTACGATTATTATTTTTAACAAGTGGACGTGAATGACTAAATTCTCTTCGCGACGTCGTGGGATATTTGACGACTCGCGTGGATTTCGTTTGGATTTTTATGACCACGTGGCGCGCCATCAAGGGTGCCGAATAAGATCGACGGACGGCGGATATAGGCAGTCGATATTTTTCAAGTAGTAGAGACGCGAAATCGCGTCAATCACACGATGTTTATTTTGGACGTCCCGGATTGTTTAACGAAATTCGAGGAGTTCCATTGAGTGACTCAGCATGACTGAGCATACGATTTTGTAAGATTGTGAGTACTTTGTAAATATTTACAACAATGGTTTGTCTTTATGTGTATTAGTTATTAGTGTAGATTTACTCTTTTTGACATACCTCGAATTATTCAGGTTTATTAACATTAATAGAGGTAGCTAGTAGATTGCGTACGGCTGGTATGCCTCCGTACACTCAGTAATGAGCTCGTGTATATTTGTAGGACTTAGTCATTTTTAGTCATAGGAACTTTTGGACCAAAAACTGTTTATGGTGTTTTTTGGTAATTTTTATCTGAGGATTACTCTCAGATCTGTTGGCAGAATTATCTGAAATTCTGCATGTGTGTTCCTCTTTGTATTTTTATTATTGTCCAGATTTGTAGGCCTATTGTGTGCCTGGTCTGTGTTTTAATTCATTGTGAAGTTAGTCTGTTTTATCAAAGTTCTGGCAAACTATTTTTCTGCAACTTTGACTAGATGATGTGATCGCTCTGTTTATTATATTTGTCTCAAACTTTGTGAGGTTATTCCAAATTCTAGATACTATCTGTTGATGTAGTTTCAGCTTGTTTTGTTATTTTTTGTAGAATTCTGTGTTGATTCAAAGTAGGCTGTTTTTGGGTAGTCTGTGGTGCTTCCGAGGGTGAATCCATGGCTAAAAATGGCTATGGACAACAGTCGTAAGGTATGAAATGCACACCTTGGTGGGGTGATCATGAGCGACCTAAGTCTTCTCCTAGAGAACTTCCAAATGCAAACCGGAATCCAAATCCTAATCCGCACAACCCATGGCCGAATCCGAGACCTCCAAGAGCTCCAGCCATGGGAACATTACCAACGACCCCTGGGTGCGTATCTGTTTCCGATGTGGTAATAGTGGTCATGACACACGCGGCTCTCTGGATAAGACTGCCACGTGTACTCATTCTAACCAAACTGGTCATTATATACATCGATGTCACATTAAAAATCACGATTTCGGTTATCAAAATCAAATAAAAAACGGCGGTATACTTGCTCGCTCGACGAAATTGGTCACTCCACCCAAAAGGGTAGAGAAAAACAACGCTCCGAAAATTAGCAAGAGGGACCGAGAGAAAGCCGAGATGCAGGCTACTGTGGCGGCCATGATGAAAGAGCAGTTTGCCTCGCTTATGGGGCAGGTGAAACCGCAATTAACTGGAATGGCTCAAACTGTGGTTCATATGCCCTTTTTTGCTGGGCGATCTTTTCAAGAGTCAACTGTTCAACAACGGGTAGCTCAGTTTAGAGGGACTCCCGATCATAATTGCGAGTCTAAACCCATTAACACTCGTATCCCATTATCATTTGCTAAAGAACCCCGCTCACCTATTCTCGAAATTGCCTCTAGCATCACTGCCGAAGCATTAACAATCCTGGAGCGAAGCATACAGGACACTTATAAGGTCAAAGAACGTTTATCAATTCTGTCCACCATTCTTCTCGAGCCGGATGTCAACGAAAAAACTGTGGATCTGACTCTTTCAACAGTTGTGTTACAGCACTACAAAACCATCGTCATAACCTCTCCCTTCAAGCCATTACTCTTGAAGAACGTTCTAGCCTAACTCCTTATATCAATTTTCTAGATAACAAATTGGGCGTGTTCACGGTTAATGGGGTTGCTCCAGCATTACCTCTCATGGACACAGGCGCCAAACCAATAATCCTTGGGTCAGAATTTGTCATAAAAATAGGCCTTACAGCAGATAAACTACAACCTACCACCACTCGCCTATTGACTTCCGCAAGTACCACAGAACCGGTCCTCGGTATTACAAAACAACCGGTCTATTTTCAGTTTCAATGTCAGTCTAAGACAGACTTTGCATAAATGTACGCTCACGCCTTAGTCACTAAGTGTAGTGATTATGAATGCATGGTCGGCCATGACGTTATTTTCCGAGTGGGGGGGGGGTTGATATGCAAGATCAAACATTTTCGTACAGATCAAACAATTTTCCGGAATGCAAAGTTTGCTTACCTCTTATCCCGGCGCGGCAATCATGTCTACTACGGCTCATTCTGCGATTGTTTTGCCAACCTATGCAACACTTACCATAGGCGTTGATATCCTTGAATCCCTAACAGCAGACAAAATCTCACCGGATCCCTCGGGTGTACCAAAACTATTCACCGCACCCGGATTTACCATTGACTCGTCAGATTTTGACCGGCTATATAAATTTACCATACCAATTCCTTTATTTAGTATTCCGGATCCACCTCTTATAATAGTGGATCCTTCCGAGTTTTTGCCTATTAAATGGAAACCCGTCAATTTGCAACCTCACTCGAACTGTCTCGTTATCTTAGACCTTTTCGCAGGAATCGGTAATTCACTTCTCGCTTGCCTTCGTAACGGCCTTTTAATTAAATATTATTATTCTGTAGACATTGACCCTTTGGCTCGACGCGCTCAGTTCCATCACTATCAAATCTTGCATGAACAATATCCACACCTTTTACCCCAACCAGCTTTTCACGACATGCATTCGACTTTACCACATGATATCTACCTAATACGAAATCACCATTTGATGGAATTAGAACCAATCGATCTCCTTTTTGCTGGATGGGAATATCAAGGTATGTCTAGGGCCGGAAAGGTTTAGGTCTCGCAGATCCACGTACTAAGTTATTTTTTGAGGTGGTGCGTCTTATCAACTTCTTCCAAACACTGAACCGTGTTTTTGGATACGTCTTAGAAAATGTCGCAGCATATAATAACCCTCAACCCACGGTTCTCTCAGATTACAAAGGTATTGAATAATTAATTGGATCACCACTGATCATCGATGCCGCATGCCACGGTTCGTTGGCCCATCGGGTTTGTTCCAAATGGACTAACTTGGTGGACATGGGTCGACTCGGAGAAGCTAACCTCGTTGTCCGACCACCTAACCTATCCATTCAAGATGCATTTTTTCCATTTTATAAGGTCCATACATGTATCCAGACAGACTATCCTCCCGCATTTTGTCTTAACATCCCTAGCCAGCCACTACGTGCATTTCCTACACTAGTCGCATATCCACACTCTCACGCATATTCACATAACGGACCGGGCATGTTTCAGAATAATCATACAGGCAACTTAGAATAACCTACTGTTGCAGAGCGAGAACACCTTCTACATTTCATCCCAGGAACCACTGCTGCCCAGTGAGTCACCGAGAGGCAGCACTGCACCTTACTTGGTCGTGTCAAGGATCCCCAATCTCTATCATTTTTGTTAGGCATAGGGTTTGCAGACGGTCGATACGCACAGAACTATCCGTCTCAACCAGCACGGGGGGGGCATACACCATTTAAACACACAACTTCTAAATCCTCACCTTCTCTTCGGGGTACAAGTTTCCAACTCGCTCTTTTTCCTTTCTCGCGAAGTCTGACACAAATCACACTATTTATGATTTTTAAGAACCTAGTCAAATGAGTTGGTCTCTCCCAGCATACAGTGCTGCTAGATCTTAGGTACTAGTACGGGCATCACCAGAGTACGGGCATCACCAGACAGGACAGTTGTATTTCCATCTAGAAGTTGGCACAATGCAGGAAATTGTTTGCATCATCTCCCAGTCGAGTATGACTCGGGACACTCCTTAATAGTAGATGAGCAGCTAGCATTTGTACAGGCCATGGAAGCCATGACCATCTACACGCCTGAAAAACCGGCATGGATATTCGGAACGGGAATAACAAAACCAGAACACAAACTTTTAGAGGAAGTCATAAACCGAAACGTAGACGCGTTCGCTTTCTCCATGAAAGACTTAGGTGGACACAGCAGTTACAGAATGTCTATTGACCTAGAAGATGACAGACCCATATTTAAGCCCAAGCATCGTCTATCAGAAACTGAATGGGAATTCGTAGACAAAAGATGCGCAGAATTAAAAGAGGCAGGTTTGATTTATAGATCCGATTCCACATTTGCGGCGCCTACCGTCATGCCTTGTAAAACAGACGCGGAGGGGAATTTTACAAAACGTCGCATGTGTGGGGACTATCGAAAACTAAATTCACGTATAATCTAGGACCGACATCCAATACCGTTGGCAGAGGACATTTTCGATCATATAGGGGGAGCTAAATATTTCAGCGTGTGGGGACTATCGAAAACTAAATTCACGTACAATCCAGGACCGACATCCAATGCCGTTAGCAGAGGACATTTTCGATCATGTAGGGGGAGCTAAATATTTCAGCGTGTGGGGACTATCGAAAACTAAATTCACGTACAATCCAGGACCAACATCCAATGCCGTTGGCAGAGGACATTTTCGATCATGTAGGGGGAGCTAAATATTTCAGTGTGTGGGGACTATCGAAAACTAAATTCACGTACAATCCAGGACCAACATCCAATGCCGTTGGCAAAGGACATTTTCGATCATATAGGAGGAGCTAAATATTTCAACATCGTACTCCCACAGGGGTTTAACCAAATCGAAATAAACGAAAAGGACCGACGCAAGACTGCATTTTGGGGAAGTGACTGATGTTGGGAATGGGGAGTTATGCCTTTTGGCCTTAAAAATTAACCGGCGGTATTCCAGAAAGTCATGGACTTAGTCTTGGGGGGGTGTAAGTTTGCTTGTTGCTATATCAACGATTTAATCATCACCACCTTAATTTGTCGAAAGAGAGTCGCAACTTACGCTCGTTGGATGGCAATTGACAAGCACTAACGGTAAAAAAAAATGAAAAGGCTCAGTGACAACTCCTCCGACGCATCAACTCATATGTTTTCCGCGCACAGTTGCATAAAAAGTCGTCAAATGAATACTCCAAAGGCCGAAAATATCAACTGCAAATTAAAACAAAGTGATATGTTCAGTTTTGGTAAATGTAATTTCGCCATTGGAATTCGATGCATTGCGAGATGATGCTCCCTTTCAAAATGTCGTAAAAACAAACGTGGGATATGGTCAGATCTATGAGAACCACATCCCTCGAGGTGCTCTTACACCGATGGAGGAAAACCGAATCAACACGAAGTCTTCGAAGACCACAAAACTAGTTGTCAAGCAGGCGTATATGAGAAACCTTTTATTTAACGATATAACTCGCTTCGGCGTCAATTGCACCAATCGCAACACGGACCAGGTCATGAACAACAACATGTTTAATACACCAATTTTTCCCTCACTACTTATCTCTCTTGACTTTTCTCCTCAATATTTGTATGCACTTCGCTTAAGTCACGGCTTGCCGCACCCGTCGCTCATAAATAAACATCGTTTCATTTCCAATCAGTCTATAAATGAATAAGGTGTCCATTTGCTAGGTTCCTCACACCGTGGGAAACATACAACAACATACGATATGGTTTGGGTCGCAATTCCTAGAGTGTATAACAAAGTTAGATACACAATCAAACGTAAGGTGTCACGTATACTCTTGGAACCTTCTCAATTTAGAGGTATACGTGGCCCTCGTGTAGATCTTGTGTTTTTGCGTGGTGCGGAAATAACTCTATAGCGTAGTTCTCAGGAACCATACGGGATCCCATGTTTCCTCATGTGCAAAATTGCATCATGATTTTAGGCTTCACAATCCAACGACATGCAAAGGATGTGATTGGCTCATCCAAACTCAATCAACACGATCGCTTCGGAGATTTTTAGGATCTTTGGCTCTTCATTTTACAACTGTTAACTTAATTTTGTTAAACGTTGTTTTGAAGTTGTTAGACTTTGTAGCCCGTTTACAACTCCCGTTTTATCGTTCTACTACAAATGTATATCTTTTGCCTTAAGCACTTCCAAGCCATAACCCTTATTAGACAGAGCACGATGGTGTTTGATTTTTGAAGACTGAGAGACCTATATCCGCTCCACCCGACTCATATAGATGATATTGAAAGTTTTGACCTTAATGCGAAATTATTTTAGGTTGGGGCATAAGGTTCCATTTTCTCTTTTGGAATTAGAGTTTGGAGTAGTTTTTAGTTCTCTTATAGTGTAGGATTTGCTCGTTTGTTTATATAACTTTGAACTTAAGGCTTTATATAACTTTGAGCTTAAGTCTTTCAGTATGGTTTGTTTTGGTAGTACTTTTAGTCCTTTTGGGATTTTCATTTCCTAACCTTGAATGGTTGTCAACAATTTTCCATTTAAATCGTGTTTTATAGTGTTGTGTACCGGTAGCCACTTAACTATAATTAATATGTAGGTTCCTTACTTTCTTTCTTTGTAACGTAGTTATGTTCTTCAACGTGTAGATTGGGTTGTATGTTTTTTTTTTAAACACTCCACCCAACGATAAGTTGGCAATGATAAAGGACCTATGTTTAATTTTATATTGGTCCCTCTCGCCAAAACTGATAAACGATATACATGTTGAATGAACGCGATAAAAATCTACCGAACACAACACATGTTTAATTCTTTGATGTTTTAACCATCGCGATTTTTTTTTATTCCTTAAAAAAACTACAGGAACTGATTTTTTTTTTCTGCGCTCATGAAAATGGTAAAAATGTTACGAACATGTGAGACTGTGTACGTTTGTACCAATTGAACAGGCGTACTGCAAAAATTTGTATGTCGTATGCTAGAAAAGTGTGTGTTAAAAACATTTCCAATGACATACCAGATTCACATCCGTCTATATATATTGGGAATAAATGCGGACACGAAATGACTTCTAGTTTCAGACATGAATCCAACTAGGCGGATCTGCGTCGAAAAGTACAGAAATGTACTAGGTGGGAGATGGCGTGGAACGGTCGCAACTGACTGTTACACTGTTTCCACCTATTTTCAACAAAATAGCCCTTCCCGAATTCGAAGTTAAGAGTTTAGTCGACCGCGAAAAACGTGTAGACAATATATTCAAAAATTGTGATGATTCCAATTGGGCGACAACCTTCACAATTCCCCCATACCCTTTGACATGCCTTTACGCGACCGGAACGTGAATTTGATTGGACCATCAAGTCAGGTTGATATAGCAAGGGCCCATCAGTACACAATCAGTACACAATCGTTTAAAATTCCACAATAAAAGAGGTACTTATTCCCCATCTTTTAGAGGAGAAAAACAAAATTACTTCATTTAGAGAGTCAACAAAATTGACAACTTTTTTGTGTTGCTCATCTCACTTCCGTAGCTCTATCCTAATTCCTAAACCACCTCATACCATCTCTTCTCTATCATGTACCCGACCGACCTCTGCGCAACCTTCCGTTGCCCTGCATCGGGCCGACCACCACAACGGGCCACCACATAACAGTAGGTCATCGTGGCCGTGTACTGAATCATGCCACTAAAGCCACTTTTCGTATAGTCATAAAATAATAAGATATAGTCTACTTCGAATATCGCACTAAACAACAACTTGAAGGCTATATCCAAAATTCCACGTGTACGAGAGAAGAAAAATAATATTACGCCACATGAATACTAACAAATCAAAAGAAAAACAACCTAAAGTAGATGGAAGACTTCGTAAGAAAAACAACCTAAAGTAGATGGAAGACTTCGTACGTCCTTTGATGCTGATGTTCAGGACAGTTCTGACATGTTCTGAGCTACTCAAAAACTGCCTTTCAACTTTTTCGATTATGTTATGTTGGAAACTTTCTTACGGCGCATGCAAAAAATACGACCACCAGAATGCGGAAAGTTTTGGATAGCGTGGTCGTGACGGATCCGTGAAATCGACGTAGTAGATTCCGAATCGCTGGGTGTATCCGGCCGCCCATTCGAAGTTATCGAGCAGCGACCACGCGTAGTATCCTTGAACGTTAGCGCCAGCTCTGAAGATTTGACAACATGCCCACACAGTGTTATGATGTATGGTTCAGCAGATGGTTTTGAAGTTAGAAAAGCTCAAAGTTTTCGAGTTAGAAAATCTCAAAGTTTTCGAGTTAGAAAATCTCAAAGTTTTCAGGTTCTTAGAAGATTTAACGCTTTGCATAGCAGGTCATTCAATGTAACAGGCTGTTACAAAGGACCAGCTGCCAAGTTTTGCAGATAATAGTTAGAGCTTGCTCCTTAATTGAAACGCAGTACGAACTATTGTATGACAAACCCTAACAAACAAACAAAAAAATCTGTTGTGATTTCCCTAACAACTTAATGAACCATCTAGCCGTACAGGCTTATGTGAATTAATGCTTTAATCCACCCGTCTTATGTGCATGGTGATGACTGTGATTCAAATTTAAGGGAACCAAATGCTCATTCCTAATCTTTGGGAGGGCTTGTATCTTCTCATAACTTTGTTCTCAGGCGTAGAACCTCCTTAATGTTAGAACTTTGCAACATGAGCAGTTATATTTTACATGGATAGAGGCCGGAAAACTTACTGGATTGCTTGAAGAAGCTCCTTGAGGTAAGCTTGATAGTACTCAACACGCAATTGGTCGCAAAGAGTAACGGGAATTGATAAGTTTCCTGGCTGACTCACACCTGCATCATTATGAAGGAGAAATCGGAGAATTTAGTTATCAATGATGGGCAAGGAAATCTCATAGTGATGTTGATAATGCCGGTCATGAAGCAAGTAGCGTCACCAGCATGCAGCAATTCTTTGAATAGAAAGTGTCCAATCTTCATTTCTTTTGGAACCAAAATTGTTGCATCTATTCTTTGTAGTTGCAAATGTCAGTTTTTCATCTCCCATTGGAATCATTGTTTTCACGTGAAGGCAGGTTGTAGTATATTTTTCTTTGATCCATTTTTTCCTGTCTCTGTTTGTCGCCTTCCTCCTTCCCCTCCCGCCCTTTCTCCCAAAAAAATCACTTCCTGTATGAGTGTGTTCGGTTGTCATACATTAGGTGATATGCTCCTATTGTAGAAAATAGATGGGTCAAGTGCGTGAATTTACGGCAAAGGGATGTCTTGTTGTTATACCATTCTCTGTAACAAGGATGGGGATGCCTTGGTAGCGCTGGTTGATCCACATGACCATGGAGTAGATGCCAGGTGGCACCACGTACAGCCAATCAGATGCCGTCTGCATCAACAGCACTTTCCATGTTAGAAATATCCTTTGCCAAGAACATTAGTGTTCTATACAAAGTGAGAAACATATTGTGGATTTTTTTTCTGGTGTATCATGATGTGTTATTAGCATAAATATCCCTAATTGGTGCTGGTTTCTTTTGCCCTCTGATCGCAAAATAGTGTTAACTATTTTTTCTTAAAGTTAATTCTTTTAAGGGTTCGAAACAACCTCGTCATTTGGAACTGAATTGGAACTTATAATACGAATACGCACCCCATGCTAATATTATGTTTACTCTATTAACGATTCATGGTGTACATCAAAACCTCTTTCAGCAGTCGCAGATGACTTTGTTGTCTGTTAACTGAACCTGAGAAACTAGACCGAGATGTTTGATGAGATGACGAAGGTGAAAAGTGCAAAAGACTGGCATTGCAGGTGACAGCTCATGTGAATTAACAGAACTTCTATTTGACTAGAAAGGTAAATTCTTTTTCACAGCAGTAAAGAAAAGAAATGAGCTTACCGGTGGGCCAATCAAAGCGTCGTACAAGTTGGTTACTGCATGGGACAAAAGATGATATCAATGTCAAGTTAGGCACTCTCTCGACCTTGTTGTAATTGACGAAGGAACGTCCACCCAAAACACATCCCTTGGCATCGATTTATTAAGGAACTTAATGCCGACACTATTAAGTTGACTAGCCAGACATATACTTCAAGCCATTTGAGTATTAGCTTCAGTGTCCACTTTCATTAGTGTGAAACAAACTGTTTTTAAGGGTCAATCTTCAAGACTCCGCATAATTTAGTGTGGGCCACAGATGAGGCATACTTGACATTAAGTGGACTGAGTAGTTGAATACAAGTTCTTTTGGAGGTAGGTTAATGGGTATGAACAAATCCATCCAAGATCCTTCAGCAGTGACCTCTGTACGAACTTCTATAATTAACTTTTCTCTGTACATATTTGTCAAATTATTAATCCTGGTCCAACGGTTACGATGCAAAGCCGAAAACCTTACCTTTCGATTGACAGTCTCAAAATGAAAATCGGACATATGTGCACACAGAAAATTTAATCTAAGTGGCGAATAAAACATGTACTCTTATTGCGATCCATGGTGGACTTTGCAAACAGTACCATGCTCTTTAACTTGAGAGTCGCTGGAAAAGGAGCCGCTCGCAGAGGCGTAGCGCGCAGTATAGAAGTTGAGCCCTAGAAAGTCCGCCGAACCTTGTAGCAAAAGACGTTCGAGAAGGCTGAACTCCGGAAGACGTGTGCCTACTAGTTCACGCATGATGGGAGGGTAGCCGCCAAACAGTATTGGATCGGCAAACCTGTGTGAAGGGATGGGGAGAAATTAGAACTGACAATAGAGTGTTTTGGACTTGAGTGGTTTCATATAGATTAAGTTTTCAATTGTTGTAATTTTTTGTCCTTTTCTGCTTTCTTGTCATGTGTTTCCCTTGTGTAATAATTTTTCCGTTCAATTTGTTTTTTCCTCTGTTTTTTTCTCACCATTTTTTCTTTTATGATAGTCAATGTCTCGTTTTAAATGAAAAGGCTTAAATGCCTCATTTAAAGATTTTCCAGGTCGTGTGTGTGCACCCTTTTCGAGCTAAAGAGGAGTGCAAAGGTCAGAATTGCCAAAGAAGATTTGTGGGGAATGAAAACTGGACATTAGAAATTCAAAAAGAACAGTGAAAGCTGTTTTGAGTGCGTGACAAGCGAATGATGAATTGTAAGGCTCACCATCCAAAACGGGAAAGCATCGCCCTCTCACTGGCAGCCTGATCCTCAATGGAGTCTGTGAAAGGGTAATAGTAGAAAGAGTCCAAAGAGATGCCTATTCGCCCTCGTTGATATATCTGCAGAAAGAATATGCTCAACTTTGTTCAAAGGTTGAAATTCATAGCCAACGAATGGTTCATAAGTTTTGTTCAATTGCTTGTGCAAAAAAAAAAATAGTGTAAAACAGATGCAGGACGTTTCTTAGCGGCTGGCACAGTTCAAATTTACAATCTTCGGACCTAAAAATAGTCCAGGTTAATGCACTGAAAAAACTCTGGCACAACACAAGACAACCATCCATCCATACTTCTTATGAGGGTGGACAGAACAAGTTGACCTGATACTTGGCCCTGTAGAGGCCCACAGCTGCCACATGCGGCCTCAAAATGTTGTGAGCCACGATGTACGGCTGGGTGGAGGAGTTCCCTCCATTGGGACAAAATGTACGGTTGGAACAGAGGTTAGGAGGCATGCCTCCTGTTCCGTATCCCTGCATGTAACCACGGGAGTACGACCTTGTGTCAGGTTTGGACATTTTTTCCTTTTAACAAAAAAAATTTATGTTTTCTACGTGAGATGGGGATATCATAGTTGAGACTTTTAGGTGTGAATGGGATAAAGGAGATTTACGAGGGCTTACCTGGTCAGCCACATTACCAGGCTCATTAAAAGTGATCCATGTTGGGACCTGGTCTCCAAACGCTTGAAAGCAAATGTTTGCATACTCAACAAAGTAGTCTCTGTTATGATGTAGAAAGGAGATCAGTTGAAGGGCCAACAACCATGAGTTTTAAGTTCCTTTAAAACATGTGTGACAATCATTCGATATGTTCACATATTTTTTTACCTCCAAAGTAATCCTTGTTATGATGTAGAAAAGAGAATCAATTGGAGAGCCAATTACCATAAGTTTTAAGTACCATAAGTTCTAACTAATTCTAAAAACATGTGTGGCAATCATTCAATGTGTCCACAAATTTGTTTACCTCCGACTAGTAATCAAGAGCCAGTTCCATTAGTTTGGTTTGACTAGATTGCCCCAAATGCAAAAATGGTTCAACTATTAATGCCCATGGCAATCCCACTTTCGCATATTAATTTGACTTACGCAATGGTAGCGTTGAGCCATCCTCCCATGGAGGCATTGAGAGCCTCCGGCAGGTCCCAGTGGTAGAGAGTCACGGCAGGTTGGATGCCTGTCACGTCAACACGATTAGGTCAGCACGACACAACATTAGTGACAAATGGAATTTGCATGGCTTCGAAAATGAGCTTCCTCGGAGGTTTGTGGGCCTAACAACTTTGTGGGAGTTTAGGTGCTATATGGGAATTGTCTCGATACAACGACCATGCATACCTTCAGCTAAGAGGGTGTCAATAAGGGAATTGTAGTACTGGATTCCGATTGGGTTCACTGGTCCTGTTCCCACTGTAATTCAATAGAGCCACAGAGGACGATGTTGTTAATACATCATCGATATGTTGCTTTACAGTGTGTGAAAAAGTTTAAAGTCGAGAAGACAATTTGCCAACAAGTATTATTGTACAGCAGGAGAGAAAGCCAAAGCCACCATAGGTGCATTCAAAAATCTTGTTTGACAAATCCATCGCTTAAAGCTTCCGCAAAATTCCACACTAAAAAGCGTCAGATTAGTTCTTAAGGCTGGAGGTTAATTTGTTGGCATCCATAGAAGGGGAAGTATTTGTTGAATTAGAAAACAAAGCTATTTCACTTTGTTGTTCTCACATGGAAGTATACGCGGCCATGATATCGAAAACCGATAGGTGGTGGTGCCCAATGCTTTCATCAATTGGACATCTTCCTGCAAAAAAAGACTCATGGAGTAGAATATGCCATCAGAACCGCCTCCAAAATAGGCTATCGATTTTTGAAGACCAAATGTCCATAATAAAAAAATATTATTTTGTAAATTGGATGATGCTAGATTGACTTGTCTACTGGAAAGCATACCAGTCGACAAAAACGTTTCGTCTTTTGGGCATATCATTAGTCATTTATAATCCTTTGATATGTTTTGACCCGGAAAAAAACATTGGAGTGTGGCTCTACCGGATAGTGGTGGTATTCGTCAGCAGCAATGTCGGCGGTACTGTTGTCAGCGATTTTTCCTGTCCAGAAAACCGCCACGTGGCAATTGACCATTTGGCAGCAATTAGCAATAAACGCTCATAAAATAAATGAAACAGTTACATTAGCGCCCGTAGACATGGGAACCCAGCAGTAACTCATAGAAATCGAGTGAAAGGGAAGTGGTCACGAAATGTAGTAGGGGGAGAGGGAGGGAGGAGAGAGATGGCGAGACGGAGGAAGGGAAGCAGCGAGCCTTGAGCAGAGAGGGGAGAGGGGAGAGGGAGGGAGAGCGAGAAAGAACAAAAACCTGGAATAGACTGGAACACATCCCAAATGGACGGCCCACGACCGCCCTCCATTGTCGCCCCTTCGACCTGTGTGGGAGCCACTCTAAATTTGGTTATTGGAGTCCAACTGGGGCTTTGTAAGACAAGGCTCAGCATGCCGGACAAAAGAGTGATGCTCTTAAGGACAAAATACTTGCTGAGCTTTGTTCTTTGGATAGGGATGGGAGAATGTTTTTTTTTTCCTTTCTGAAGAGAAGTGCGGAGAGAAAGGCATCCTTCTACAAAAGCTATTTTCACAGGTTGTTAATCCTTTCACTTTTGCCTTTCAAAATCTCCTCGAGGTTTGTTCTGCAGATTGAGCTTTCGAAATGAACTGCTTGAATACGGAAACTGTCTAAACAACGTTCAAACTTAGGGTAGAAGAGGCTCCACCCACCCATATAGGAGGGATGCATCTGTACCTGAAAAGCGGACGTGGCGGTTCCGAAGGAAAAGTTTGCCGGAAAGAGAGATGAGGTGAAGGCGGCGTCAAAGCGCATCTCACAGAAAACCGGAAACTGCAAAACAGAAACACGACGCATGTGAGTATCTTACTGACCGGTTGCTGTTTTTGTTCAACGTATTAAAATATTTTATGCACTGGAAGCGGTTATCTGAAGTGAAATGGGAATTAGTATCATTGAATGAGCAATGTAACCTTTTGCAATGAAATGCGTCGAAAAGCGTGAAATAACTCAACTTGATCACAACCGAAGACACATTTTTTATAATAATTGTTTACATGTCAAAAGTACCCAATTATGTGACTAAATAAGAACAGAAAACTTAGCCTCAGTGAGATCCAGGAAGTGAGGCTCCTGGCTCCTTCAGAAATGTCAATGATTTGTGTTACCTTTGTGGGCGCGTGTGCCTGTGTCGGAGCAGTTTGATTCGGTGTTAGGTAAAAGGCCTCCAACTACGCGAGAAAGAAAAAAGAGAGGAACACACTTACAGGAATATGTTATGCAACTACAATCTTCAACGCATCTTGGGTGATAACAAACTGAAGATAGTGATGCCTCGCTACATGTGGAAATAATAGTCGATTTTATGATAAAGGTGAAAAGAATAAGGATCTCATAAAGCCAACATGAAACAACACAGCTACTTGTCAACGGGAAGTGGGAAAATATGTCACTCGCAATCGATTATACACCCTAGATTTGTATGACATCACAAACTGTCATGAATGTTTTGAAGCTCGACCAAAGATTGACGACATTGTAGTCACATGTCACTTCCTCACTTCCATCGAGTGCAAATGGTAGTAACACATTTGACTGTAATATGTAGAAATAAACACATTTTACAGAATCTTGGAATCCCAATAATTCATATAGTTTTGGAGCATGCCATAAATTTTTTTATCCTAACATTCTCGTTATGGTGGCCATCCTTTTTAATTTCTCATAGACATTTCATATTGGATCAACTATTCGTGATTCACTAGGATGTTAAGATCACCGATGTTGAAAAATGGCAGTAAGTTTAAATTTAAAAGAATCTTTTTGGCACAATCCTTTCCCTCAGATATCAACCTTCCTACTCTCATTTATGAAAGCCAAACATTATTTCATGAATATGAACGTGAAAGTGAAGGTTTTTCCAACTTACGTTTGGATGGGTTGGAGGGGGGGGTAGAGGGGGAGGAGGGGGAGGCAAAGGGGGAGACATTGGGGGAGGAGAAAGGGGAGAGGGAGGTGAAGGAGTAGAGGGAGGAAGAGGGAAAGGTCCATGGCCATAAGGACCATCCTTTGTGACAAAAGATGATGTCATCATGATGCCACACACGAATACCCATGTGAAGAGTGGAGCAGAAGTGGAGGCCATCGTGGACCCGCCGCCTGCATGCAAAAGACGAGGCGAAGGATGAAGACTCCCTCCAAATGAGAACAGTCCTCGACTTTGGCTGTACAAACTTGGGAGTAGAGATAGTACCATGGGACATGGAAAACAAAAAATTGCACGAAGAATAGTTTCTTTACGTTTTCATTTCTTCGCGCAGAAGCGGAAGATCTATATGAACTCAGAACATCTCATTCACTCGTTTGACTCTTACAATTCACTCTTTTGGTGCATCACTTGTTCGACACTCATCTAAAATTATGTCACAATATGTTAAAAACATCCACCACATCCATTTCACCTTTTCACTAAATAAACAAATATTTTTTTGAGGGCCTCCTCTAATCTCAAGCCGATGGTGCATTCACCTTAGTACAAAGCCATTTTACCTTCCAAATTCAGGAGAGGCAGGCGTTCTTCGTCAACTTCGATTGAAATTGACAAATCAAAGCCGTCGGATTATATTTGGGCGCACAGTGTCGTTGTCGTTCATTGGAAGGAACGGTTCAGATCTACCTGCTAGACGGAAACGGGGCCGTGCGTGTCGCATCGCCGGCGTTCTTTCCACGCCCGAAAGCGAACTGCCGGAAAACAGACGTTCGTGCCAAGATTGCAAATTTTTCCTGCATGGCAATGGTGTACGGCTTTTATTTTTTAAGTGTTCTCATTTAGTGCTCATTTCCGTGGCTTCCTGCGCTATGCAAACATTTTAATCAAATTTCTGCACGTAGCAATTAACAGTTATTTCCTGAAGTCCATTGGAGGCGTCCAAAACACGCGAGGCACTTTTCTATTCTGAACAGGGTGTGTTTCATCATTAGTACCACGTGGGTTCTATGGACCTGCATTCCACCGTGCGAAAAGTGTCGTTGTACGGACCATCACAAGATATCTGTCAGTTCCTTGTATACGTAGCTTTTTTTTTTGTTGACGCACTTCTGTTTGTGATCACTGATCAGGCGTTGTGTACGGCTTTTTTTTCAACCTAAGGTTTTGTACGCTCACTTTGAGATGCCGCGCGAATAAGCGAAAGCTACACCGTCGATCGTATTTAGCGTGTTGAACACTAATTCGGCGCCCCTAAATTTTGAGGGTTTTACCTAAAATAGGGTAAAGGATACTAATTTTTCCTGTACGCTAATTACGAGATGAACAATTAGTGTACACCATTTTAATTAATGTATATTTTTATTAGTGTGGAGTACGGAACGTGTCGGCTGGTATAAAAATGTACTTTTTTATCATACTAGTACGGATATTTTAATAAAATCTCTGCTATCACACGAAAAACTGCCCTGTGAATTAAAGAATTTCCTATTTGTACCTGTTTTAGTGTACATTTGTTTGTCGCGTATTGTCTACACCCTAAAAAACCGAAATTAGAGTTAAGAATTAATTAGAGTGAAAGTATGCGACAGTGTACGAATTGTCAGAATCTGTACTTTTACCTATATTAAAGTGGATATCCTCTCGACAAATCAGCTGTACCCATATTGGCGTACGTTGAAAAATTAGTGTATAACTTTTTTTTCGAAATTTTTCTAAGTCAAAATTAGTGTACATGACACTAAATTATTCTACACACTAATAATTTCTACACGCTAAATACGATTGACGGTGTACACCTTGAATCGTTATTAGCGTATAGAAATTATTAGTGTAAAGAAAAAATTAGCGTCATTCATTCTAATTTAGCGCCAGGAGACGTGGCAGATTATGGTCCACGTCCTGAAATAGTATAATATATTATATTTAAGGTATCAATGTCAAAATTTTGGGGTGCCGATATAGCGTACATAAGGCTAACAACGATTCACGGTGTAATTATCCTCTCGTCGACAGAAGTGGCTCTATAACAGAAGCCTTTCAACTGTATGTTTCTGGTTGGACCAGGATTCTGTGCACACTACACCGTGAATCGTTATTAGTGTGAAGAAACCTAAAACTGTATTACTAACGTTTATTTCAGGTTCAATGACCCGAAGCAACAAAACATTAACAGTACAGTACACCGTCGATCGTATTTAGCGTGTTGAACACTAATTCGGCGCCCCTAAATTTTGACCCTTGAACCTTAAATAGAATAAATGACGCTATTTAAGGACGTGGACCATAACTTGCCACGTCTCCTAACACTGAATTATAATTAATGACGCTAATTTTTTCTTTACTCTAATAATTCTACACGCTAAATACGATCGACGGTGTACTGAAAACTAGCGTTATTAACGCTAATTCTGTCACCCCGAATATTGACCCTAAAACCTCAAATAGAATAAATAACTCTAAATTTTTATCTACTTTATTTAAGTTACTTTTGAATTTCGCGTTAACAACTCTAAAATAGTGTCGTTCTAAATAGTGTGGCGTACGGTCCGTGTGTGACCGTGCAAAACTGTACTTTATTAAGTAAAAACGTACAAAAAGATATTTAATACAGGGCGTTATCATGTAACTGCATTTTCATAAACCGCCTACTGTAAAAAGTCATAATGACGCGAAAATGTACGTTTTGTCAAATTCTGTTCGTGTACCTAATTTACTGTAAAGATATTCAGCGCGGATAGCTATTACGGAGAGAAACCCAAATTAGGGTTATTGATAAATTAGAGTGATTTTGTTTTCTGAGAAAACGAGAATCCAAATTAGAATTTATAACACTAATTATATATTTACACTAATTATTTTTTTACCCTGATTACGATTCACGGTGTAGTTAACATACATCTATTTTACTAAGCGCGAAACGTTCCGTCTGTGACCTTTTTGGCGTTTGTGATTGTGCATGAGTACTGGGCAATCAGTTTTTCTATAGTTGCCGGGCAACCGGATATATTTTTATAGCCGCCGTCACCGTGAGTTTCACGGTTCTTCGGACGTTTGTGATTGGCTGACTGAGTGCCTAGCAGTCATTTTTCTACTTTTCTGTTTCTGCCAGGCGGTTTGTTTTCTTTTATTGTCGGCCAGTCATTTGGTTTGGTTCATAGTTGTTCAAATCGCGCAATTTTTTCCTTTTTTCCGATTAAAACGTATAATTCGTGACTTTTGAATAAATCGGAAAAAAACGCGATGTACTTTCTGTCCGGTAAACTGAACAGATAATTTACAGAAACTATACAGTATGTACAGTAACTGTACAATTTTGTACCAAAAAAGTACGGAATTTGACTAAAAGATACGTTGCACTTCGTAGTACTTTCTGTCCGGTAAACTGAACATAAATTTAACGGGAAACATACGGAATTGTAACAAAATTGTACGGACTATGACGAAAAGAGACAGGAACTGTACGGAAAATGTAGAAACTGCGTTACATGTAAAACTCAATTTGTTTTACATGTACGGAATTGTACGGAATAAAATTCATTAATGATTTTAACGATTTTTTCAAAAGGTTCAATGCGTTTGTTACGTATAATTCGTCGCGATTAAATTGTTCGCACGAAACGTCGTGAACAACTATGGTTTGGTTCATAGTTCAAAAATAGGTGTTTTTATAGTAGACCTTTAGTAGACGCACAAAACTTGACACAAAACTCGCGCAGAGTAGGCATACTGTATGTGTGTGCGTTGTGCACACTCTTGTACGAACGTAAAAATATGACGTATCATCATAGTACAACGCACGGCGCCGGACGAATTTTTTAAGCAAACTGACACGGCGTATGATGACATTCCGCAGGAAAGAAAACCCGAAAAAAAAAACGCGGACGTAAGTCCTATCGTAAGTTGTGTTATGGGCTTTTCATGTGATCTTCTTAGATCGCTACTTTGATCAGCGATCATCCGATCGTCCAAATCTGACGGTTTAAATAAAAAAGACCTCAAAACTCACAAAAAAATAAAAAATGTCCGAATGCTTTTCAAAATTTAGACATCAAGTTTAATTCTCTATCGATCGATGTGCAACTCAACCCTGTTCCTATTTTATTTCATTTTGCGGCCAATACAATATGGGTCTTAAGGGCATATTGTATGCTTTGCGTACAATAAGCATATTGTATGGACGTACAGTCACCTACTTTTGAACTATGGTTTGGTTGCCGCCGCCGCAGCCATGAGTTTCGCTTTACTTCATAGAGGTAGCAAGGGTTTTAAAGGCACGCATGAAACGTCGAAAAAATAATGATATATGCACACGGAACAAATGCAAAAAAAAAAAAATGCGTTGACCGACTTTGACTTCATAATAAAATATAAAATAGAAAACATTTATTCCAAAGTACTACTACAACTTAGAGTATGTGCTCATTTATAAAAGTAAAGGGTATTTTATTATATCTTCCGTCAAAGATTTTCTCGCAGCTTCCGCTGGCCTCGCATCGCATATTTTAAGAGAGTGTTATGTACGAAATGTGTCATTCCGTACTAAAACTACTATTTATTTCGTATAGATGTACAAAATAAGTGTCAGGTAATGGCGTCGACAGGGAAAATTGAGTGTGCCACATGTAAAAGCGTACTCATATATTAATACTGTTTAAATAACAATAGTTACTAATTTCGAATGTTTTTAAATAGTGTACCACGAAATGTGTCATTTCGTGCTAAATCTTAAATTTATTTTGCATAGCCGTACAAAATAAGTGTCAGACAAAGGCCTCCACAGTGGAAATTGAATGCGTCGCACAAAAAATCGTACGCAGATTTGATTCCAAATCAAAGAAACTAGCGCTAAGTTGTTCTCACATGTTCAAGCGTTGAATATGTGAACACAAGCTTTCGCAGCTACCCTAAAAGCATGGGAATGTGTACCGATTTCTTAAATTCAATAGCGGTTCACGGTGTAATTTCAACCATTTTTTTTATAATTCCGTACATTTTGTTCGTACATTTTTTCGTACACGAAAAATTATACGAATTTAACAAAAAATTCAAAATCTTAAAAAATTAACGCATTTTCGTACAAAAATGAAAATCCATACGTTTGGTACCTCTATGCTTTACTTCCAAAGTTTGATTGGCTGGATTCATAGTTGTCCGTGCGCATAATACGCATGAAACGAACGCGCGAATACTACGCACGATACGCATTTAACAATGAAAAATACATTATAAAATGCGTGCTTAACTATGTACCAGTACATTTCCGTACATTTTTTTATTTTTGAAAGTTTCAAATTTATTATATTTTGGATACGACATACGCTAAAAAATAGTGAAGTGAAAAAACCAACGACGCGGCAACCACGACGCCAAATCAGCAACTAGGCTGTTGAACAAGCGACCAAGCTGCTTCGTCGTTGGTTGTTGAACCAGCAACGAAGCGGCATCACCGCTGAACTACTATAAAGGACCAACGAGTAGGTTGCTTTGTCGTTGATTCAACATGGCCTTATTATAACATGTCAATAATGAAAAAATACAAGTTCACATGGAAGAGAAAAAAAACCGTCTTTCTATTGACTTGCGAATGGTACACCATGCCAACAATGAAAACTCCAGGTTAACATTAAATAAATAAAAAATCATCTTTGCATTAATTTTTAGGACATGGTTTTGTTTTCACATTAAAATTATCTCTTCTTAGTGGAAATCTCTTTACTCCAAATCTAGGTCAAACATGTCATCATGAAAAACCTCCTCCCTTTCCTCCCCTACCTCCCCTTCCTCTTCCTCCCATGCTACCATGGCCTCTTCATAAGTGATATCCTAGGTCTTGTGTAACAATCTAAGATTGCTAAAGACCCATACAAGATCTTTGGCCCTATTAGCTGTGAGCCTGTTTCTTTTCTTAGAGTGAATATGGTCATAGGTTAACCAATTCCTCTCACATGCGTTGGCAATTGAGCATTGGGCGAGGATTCTAATTGCTACCTTATGCAAGATTGGGGTGACACCTCCAAACTCCTGCCACTATTTCCACCCTGACATCTTCTTAGCACAAGCTTTTGTTACATCCTTTCCAAAAACACCCTCAAAACCTATATATCTAGACAGCTCAATGCGAGCCTATGTTGCTCCTCCACATTTGGCAACATTTTTTCAAGCATGGTCTCAAAGCCTTACATTACTAACGCATCTTTATGATGCCCATAGGTAGCACTTTGGTTCTCGGGATCGAAGCGGCATACATGGGACTATGGGCCATCTCCCATCTCCCCATGAACGATGTCTTCAGTTCTTCCAATATATGTAGGGCTTCATGATTTGTTTCACCTCCATTGATGGATAACTTTTGCAAAAATCGACCAACGATATGAAAACCATAACAAACCTTCCCCACGTTCGGGGCCCCTTTGTCACACTCCATCATTAGCCGCACCACCGGCTCTGAAACTGCCACAGCCTCCGTCACTCTTGTCTAAATGGTTGGGCTCAGAATGTGACCTTTAATCTTTAGCCCCTCGATCTTGTATGCAGCCTTACCCTTCCAATATTTGTAATTGTCATAAAACATTAAGCACTCCAAGTTGTCCTTCACTCGTAAAAATATTTGGAGCATGACGAAATTTGTCGCAAACCTCGTCTCTCCAGGTTTCAACATCCAAAGTGTAGAGATTTTGTTGAACATGGCAGCACTCGTGTTATGATTGGTAATAATTTTTAGCACCTCTTTTGCCTCTCGAACTGGTGTTGAAATAAATGGCAACTTGCCCGAATCCTCCAGCGGTAAGTCCAAAATGTGGGCAACGCATGACGTCCAGGTGATCAAAATATATTTACTCACGAGCAGCGAGGCTGCAGCCTTGTTCACAGGGGCAAAATATGTCACAACTTGCACCACATTCTCGACCCCTACCGCAATAACTCCCTTCTCTAACACCTTACAAACATAATCAGCATCCTTAATTTGCCCTCTAGTGTCGTCCGCCGTGAGAAACATGTCACCCTTAGGGGTGACAGCTATAATGTTAACGAGAGACGTGTCATCAACTTCTGTCCATCCATCTGATGTGATCGAGGCATCGGTGGCTTTTAGCGTCTCCATGTAGCTCGCCTAGTCTTGTTTTACTGTTGCCTTTCTCTATGCCAAGAAACGAGTTCTCATGGCATTCTGGTAAGGTTACTTGTAAAAACCCCCTACCTCCCCCGTTTTTTTCACCGCTGCCTTATAATAAGGTTCATCTAATAGTCGGAACGGTAAGCCATTGGAAACGAAAGCCTTGGCCCATGCTACATCTACCTCTTTCTTGTTATGCTTATGAACAAATTTGGTTATTTTTGTTTGAACGCCTTGTACCTTATTGCTCTGGCTAGATCCACCAGGACACTCGGTGAGATCATCCAAATCAAATATAACACGTTTCTGAGAGCCATGAGAAGTTCTATTAGTTTCCGATGCAGTAAACTCCTCTTTCACCTCGTCCGGACATAAATGGCAAGCTCTAATTCCTCCACTTTTCACATTCCCAAGAAGGTGTTTTCTAATCCTAGTTGCTTGACCATTGTATTTGAAGTTGCAGGAGATACATATACATGTTTGGTTGTTTCCAAGTAGCCCCCCCGTCTCGAGCCTTAACATGCTCCCACTGTATTCCGCAAGTTCTATGCATGGATGCTTATGGTGAGGTCCGCGAAAACGTCGAAGGCAGTTCCAATGGTACCTCTACTTGCCGCTACTATTGCATCTTCAATGGCAGCTTCTTGTTCAGAGAGGTCGTTTTCTGAACAAATTCAAACTTCGGCCGCGCAATTGGTGCAACGTCTTTTTTTTTTAAATTCCGTAAATTTTTCCGTACAGCGAAAATTAAATGAATTTCACATAAGTTTATGAAAGTCACGAATATTACGTAGTTTTCGGAAAAAAGTAAAAATCCGTACGAATATGACAATTAGGGTTGGATTAGTTACAAGCAATCAGTCTTATTTTTGCCGGGTAGTCATTTCTTTGGTTTTGGCTCGTTGCACGTGCGGTGTACTACATTACAGTAGTAACATTACAGTACACCGTGAATCGTTATTAGCGTCGATGACTCTAATTGCGGTACCCCGTTTTTTTACCCAAATTCTCAAATAGAATTAATAAAAACCCTTTAAAAAACAAATTAGGGTGGTGTTCCATCAAGAATTTCTGTAGTTGTACGGCGAACATTAAATGATGTTGCATTTTGAACGATGTTCTATCGCGCATATTCTGTAATCCACATGCTCAAAATTGAATGGTACCACGTAAGATAAGATCGTATATTGAAAATCGTAAAAAAAAAATCTCACCGACCAACTTCATATTGAAATCTTAATTTTCGTACCATGTACGTGTGGACCAAGTCATCGTACGACATAATTTATGTACTCTTTGCAAACACCTTGGCAGATACCAGCTCGTTTTTTTTACAGTTTTTGACTCTCTATTTTTTCGCGTGACGAATGAGCGCTGCCACGAATAGTGTGACGGATGGGCATAAATAAAAATAGTGTGACAAAAGTTTGTTACAAGATTACTTTTGTGATTTCGGTTAGGATTCTTGAATAGATAAATCATGTGATAAATTCTTCGATTTTCGTCGGTTGCCGTCTTGACACTTATGTTCATTATCCAACATGTCGCGGCTCATTTTTTCCTGTAAATGGTTATTCTCTGTAATGTTGTTCGATCATAAAAACAAAATAAGCAGTATGACCTAGTACGGATAGGCGCTCATTATTGTAAATTACACCGTGAATCGCTATTAGCGTAATGAAATAGATAGTGTAATGAAACAATTATCGTTATTTACGCTAATTGGGAAATTCAATTTTTCCCAAAAAAACTTTTATTCTAATTTATCATTAACTCTATTTCTAAAATGTTTTGTACAAATTTTCGGCGCATAATATATCCATACTAAAATATGTGCATGTACGAAATTGTTCAAATCGTATGCCGTCGCGTTTTTTTGACATCCGCGTATGCCGGATAATATTTACGCAATTACATGTTAGCGCGACTACGTGACATCGTGAATATTTTTTTTGTACTTTTCTACTTGAAAAAGTACAAAATAGTACGGCTTTGACATTCCGTACACCACCCTATTAAAAATGGCACCATATTAGAGTTATGAACCCTATTTAATGGGGTGCCTCAAATAACGTTTAGAAACATTTATAATCATTAATTCGATTTAAGAGTTTGCCGAAAAAAACAGGGTACCTCAATTAGAGTCATGACCGCTAATAGCGATTCACGGTGTACCCCAATTTTGGTCTGAAGGAACGTCACCCTTAGAGTAAATGATTTCCCTCAAAACCCCCAAATTCCCAAATAGCGTAAATAACGCTAATTTTTTCATTACGCTAATAGCGATTCACGGTGTACAAGTGGTTGTCTGCGCATTCAACAGTATAACGGTATAGCCTCTATGGTATGTGCTCACATGGTCGACGTTTGAACATGCGAGAACACTCTTTTTCCCCTAACGCTTCGTTTTTATGTATAAAATATGAGGGTGATTTCTTGTGCCAACGCCACTCACTTTCACGTGTCACGCCTACTCATTTTATGTGCTTAATGTACCAGATAATGAGAAAGTTAACGTACGGAATGGTTCATTCCGTACATTACACCTATTCAAACATCTCTTGAATTAGCGTAAATGGTAAATTAAATCGTACATCTGTTGGCTTATGGGAAAGAGCAGTATTATTAATATTTTAGGTTTAAAGGCAGTAATCTAAGGCTGTTATTTAATGTTGTTAACATCAACAAAGATTCACGGAGTACATTGTCCATCGTTATTACTCTTAATAACACTAATTTAGGAGTGCGCCCCAATAACTCATAAAGAGGGTTAATAACAGCAATCAAGAGTGTTAACGGTAAACCACATCTTTGGAGTAAACTAAAAATGTACATTTCGTTTAAATTATTTCAATCACAATATCACATGGTACAATAAATAAAGTTATTGTAACCAGATGTCTATGTGTACACAATTTCGACATCATGCTTCATCAACAATTGATAGTAGTTTTTGGGATCTTAATGGGTGTACGATAATGCTTTAATATGATTTACATAACAAGCATACCTTCAAAATCATTAATACAATCGTATGGCAAAGGAGTACACCGCTAATCGTTATTAGGGTTAAAGTTTATTCCACCACTTAAAACATCTTTTATTCGTGCACACTTGTCGAATTGTCAATTTGATGGTTGCCATTGAAAGGCAAGATTCTCAACTTCCTATTGGCGGTCTTTGATTGAAAATCAAACAAGTTTGAATTTTATTTAACACTAATAATGATGAGTGGTGTAGTGGCTATCGTAGCTTGATAACAAGTAATCTGTAAAAACCCTTGATTATTGGGCTTCATTTACTGGTATTCTTTCACACATATGTGATGTTTTAATATAATCCCGTTTATGAGCACACGATAGTATAAGCTATACAAATTGGTGGAGAGACATGGTACAACAACAAAGCAGGTGGAATTACGAAAATACGGCTATAGCATTAGAGGGGTACGTCTGTCATGTAAATTTTAGATGCCCGAAATTTATGGGCATCGAAAAGTGTGCATCCGTACGTTTTTTGGAAGGCTGACCTTCCCAGAATGATGGTCCAAAACAAATAATCCCCGAAAGTTCGTTCCGAGGAACTTCTGGAGAAAGCAAACAAAAATACATTATTTGAAGGACCGCCGTACTACCGCCAAGCTCCCGGCCGTACCCGGCTGGCACCGCCCGCTTCCCCCCGTTTTCCCGCGCCTGCTCGCACCTGCCAGGCAGTTTCGCTCGAAATGACCAGGAACTCCGCGTGCGAAAGTGCCACGAAGCCATGAACTGGCGCGAGAGGTACGGTGCGGTCCAAGCAGAAACGATAGCAGATGTGACGGTTTGACACTTGCGGACCGTAGATTACGATAAAGCTTTGATCCAAAGAAAATGTCATGCTCCTCGAGAATTATCAACAGAGCAAAGATGAGCGGCGCCCAAGGGACGTAGAAGATTAATGAGATTTTTGAGCCCGCGAATCTCAGCATCGCACGGTTGGGGTGAATTGCGACAGTCGAGCACCTAAGCCGCACATTTATGACTCCTCTCTCAGACGTCAATCGCCAGCTGTCCATGATCGCCAGCTCTTTCCGATATGTTTGGAGCCACGGCGTATCGAATAGCTTGACAGTATCGAAAATTACACCAATAGTAAAGATTTTAATGCCTCCCAGAGGTGAGGATTGGGCTCCATTGGGTGATTTGCGTCTTATAGGGTTGCCAGAGAGACGGTCTTCCAGCCTATGTGAAGTCTTTATGTCAGCCTATGTTGCAACAATGCTGCATGTAAATGCCGCCTTCATTATGTTTCTGTACCACCAGTGTGCTCCGTGTACTTGTGTACCTGTACGTGGTCACGGTCACACACTTCCAATGTCACGACAATTTCGATGTAATGGTGCCGACCCTATCATGAATCGTTTTTTTTTTTAATGGCGCGATGAAACGCAAAGATTGACCTGCAAAAGCTCAATAATTGGGGTAGCCGCGGGAAGTCGGGCGGATATTTTGTCTCACGCGTGTAATATACGGAGGCTAAAAAGCAGGGCAAAATTGCCCGCGCATTATTCTGGAAACTTCTTTGGCTGTTGTGAAATCTGAATCGCCCAAATTTTGGAGTTACTCTCAGACGAATACTGCCACGTGCAACAGCCGGGAAAGAGGTTTTTCAACCCTGATTTGACTTTTAAAATCGAGGTCGACGCGATCCACTGCAGTACAGTATTACGAAATCTGTGCCGTACGTCCCAAACTGAAGAAACGGTTAATAATTATTGACGGATATGTTCAATAAAATGTTTCCTGACCACAAATGGCAAAAACTATTTTGAAGAAAAAATAGTAGTAACGTGTTTTGAGCCTAATAAAAGTACTAATATCAAATACAGAAAACTCGCAATCGTGGTCAGAAAAATCTTATATAACGGCCCCTATCCATATTTAACGGCAGTGTTTTTCTGGTTGGAGGATCACGGGTTTATTTTAACTGCCGGATGCCAGAACTGACCATTCTGGCACGTTTCTCGCACACGTGACAAGACTGTGTTTGCTTCATTCGGGCGACCTTTCCAATGCACAATTTCTGGTTGCTGTACAGTTTTTTATAAACTGTACAGCTGAAGCTGACGTACAAAAGTGCCCGAAAATGACGGTAAGGGAATGTTTACGTGTAGCGCGCGATGAAGGAAGGATTCCGCTAGATCATGGAAAGATTTGTTCGCGAGATCTGCAATTTGTTACGTCACTTTGCTGCTGCGGGAGCTACAGTACAGTACACCGTCGATCGTATTTAGCGTGTAGAAATTATTGGAGTAAAGAAAAAATTAGCGTCATTAATTATAATTCAGTGCCAGGAGACGTGGCAATTTATGGTCCACGTCCTTAAATAGCGTCATTTATTCTATTTAAGGTTCAGGGGTCAAAATTTAGGGGCGCCGAATTAGTGTTCAACACGCTAAATACGATCGACGGTGTACTGAAGGCACACCCTCGTGTCGGTCATTTCTGATGCGGGCATGGTTCCCACCGGAGCATTTGATTTTCCGAAACTGATCGGAAAACGTACACGTTTCGACGTCATCAAACATAGGCGCGAAAACAAACCTGCAGTATTGAATGTTCGAAGGACGACGACGGTGGTTCAAAACCTGCAGTTGTTTCGCGCGAGTGCAATGAAATAGCCGTTCGATGTTGTTTTGGCTACGTCAGCTTTTGGGCGAAATACGCGACTTTAACCCGACTTCTACATCCGGCAATATTTTGAGGATGCTCGTTTGTACGGTTTTCATAGAAAGCCGTACATTATTCCAACGTCCGTCTGTTGCGGAAGTGATTTTTTTCCCGTGGGAATAGGCTATGAATAAAAGGATCACCGTTCGACAAATAGAAATAAATTTTCGCACGTACAAAGGATTTTAAAAGTTTCATATTTTATCATAAATCGGAAAATCATCGGAATGGGAAATGCTCCGGTGGGAACCAGCTATCAGCGTTTTGCTTTGTCGTTTTTTATAGCATCCACTTAGCTTTCATTCTGTTCCACGCGGAAGGTACGGTGCTACCCATAGAATAAAAGTGCGAGTACTACATTAGACAATGTTTAGTGTGTATGGTCCTAAAAACGTGGACAGTTGTGCAGCGTGCGCGCTAAACTCCAAAAACATAAATATTAATTTGTCAGAACATCGTTGTTCAAGTTTTTTTTAATCCTTGTCTATGTTGTTTTGTTCTGTTACGCCATTTCCGATCGCGTTCATGGTATAATCGCACTAAAGCTTTTTGCGGGCGCACTTTAGCTGGGTGCGCACGCAAAAGAGTGCGCCCGCAGCAGTCTAATGCAACATTTCGTGTGTTGCAAAGTCATTCTTCGAAGGATGGTTTTTTACCAACGGGTGCGCCATGCGTGTTCGTTAAACCGTAGGTTTAATGTGCCTATTCGAGATAGTTAAGCGTACTAAAAGTAGTTGCGATAAATACTTTTTTCAATTGTTTTTCGCACATTCAACCCATGGTTGAAACAAATAACCCCCAAAGGCGTAAACATAAACCCCAAAGTTTGATGGTAGTTTGAACTTTCTAAACCTAGTTTAAACCTTTCCAAAAGGCTAAACTCAGTTTTCTGGTTTTTTTTTTATATTAAATTTATAAGATTTTTTACCATTTAAAGGAAACGATTTTAAGACAGCAATATGTTAAACCATCTGAATATATGGGAACAAAAGAAGAAAGCCAAAATCGAAATTGAAAAATAGAGTGCGGGTAGAAGCAAATTGAATGGAAATAATTGTGAAATAGACTTCCACATAAACAAGAGCAAGCCAACATCTAGATGAAGAACAAGGACAAGAACAACAACAAAATAGCAGTACCTAAAAAAACATACCTAAAAAAATGCCAACAAAACTAAAGGATTGCTAATAGTTACCCCTTCAATCCTCGAGGGTTGATGGAGCACACTAACAGAGTTCTCAAACACGTCAATGACCCATAACAACAATAGTAATTAAAAGAGAGGTAAAAGATTGCACTTGTTCAAAGACAAGTAGGGAGGAACTTATCTATAGCAACTCTCAAACGACCAAATATTTGTATATGCCTTCACAATAAAGTCATCCATAGCATCGTGGTGTGCTTAACTATACTTTTTAACTACAGCGTCACACACAACCACCCAAGTGTGTTATGTCATTTGACTAAAACGTACAACTCATGTAAGGTCGCCAAAATAAACAATATCGATCGATCGCAAGGGAATAATACGTGAAATCTCCCAAAGAACAAAATAGCCTCAAAAGGGATGTATGCAATATTGTCACAAAAAGTGTATCTGCTTGAAGCAACTCTCACTTATAGAATGACGAAGCAAACCGACGCCATGGGACCAGCGGCGCCAAACGAGAGAGATAAGTAAAGGTGGATGAAGGAGGCCCGGCTTAAATTTGAGGGTTGTGGCGAATTGAGCAGAAGTATTGTGAATCGTGTAAATAATAGGTTAATCCAAACATTAAGCTCCAAAAATTTGAACCCCTCCAAAGGGAGAAAGGGGCACGTGGAAAATCAAAGGGAACTGCCTCAAAAAAGATGGATCGAATGGTGGCGACAATCTTAGAAGGAGTTAATTCTCCGACACTCGCAACTAGCTCCATAATAAGGATGGGAAACACCGAGATATTCGCTAAAGCAAGGGGAGGAAATAAAACTAGCCGCCTCCAAAATAGATTGTCGAAAAAGAATACCCGTACTAAACATAAAGGGTGATGGCACAAGGACAAGAACGCCCCCATGTAAGACGTGAGAGATAAAGTGCTAAGGCAGGAAGAGACAACTCCACGTGTAGGCATCAAGCCCTACACGGTCGATAGGTATTAAATCCACCACCCTCTCGCCCCAAAAAAAGGGAAGGGATGCTTTAATGCGATACACAAGCCTCACTTATGATCAACATCCCCAAGACCAAAGTAAGTGTGCAAGATACTCATTGGGTCGATCATTGAAGAGATGAGACAAAAATGCGGGTTGGAGGGGAATTACGGGTTGGGTAAGAGAAGCAACACGGGAAAGATATTGTAGAAAAAATCCACTTCAAGGTTAAAGAGGTTGGAGAGTTCATTTGTGTGGGAAAGATCAGTTTGATGGGCATAACGAGAAAACAAGGTCACAAACAGACTCGGGCCAAACAAGCAACCTAACACATGAATGCCCTCGGAAGGAGGTGGCCACGTAAAAATCATAAAGGGGAGTGACAAAACGAAGGATATTATAAGGTGACTAAACAACATAGTTGGGAATAAAGTTTGCCAAAAGGGTCGCCCTTACTGGTACAGAGGAAATATGAACTAAGTCACTAGGAGTTCGAAAAGAAAGGTTTTTGGTCTAAGAATAAAAGGCTTCTATAAATAGAATAATATGGATATTGGTGTAGGGGCAGCCATAAGCTTTGAAAAAAACGTCCCAATCCACATACTTAATGACATTTGGAACTAAGTGTTAGGGCCAACCAATTCAGATAGAAGCTTGAGAAAGGTATGAGAAAGTTAAAATACAGTGAACCACGACATGACAACCCCTTGAGTGGCTGCTCAAAATTGTTGAGGCGAAAAGTAATCATGGAATGCGTGTTGTAGTTGTATAATGACGACACGTGCCACAAATCAGTAAAATAATTTGCCCATAGCAGTCTTGGGGGGTCCCCATTTGTCTGGCTGCTTCATATTCCCAATGATGGCTTCCTCTTAGTAGTCCCACCATTTAGCGGCACCCCTCTCATAACAATCGAATTTCATTTGCAACCTTAATGTGTTGCGGTGCCACCACCTTGGTTACCCTTGACCTCGACTCTACTCTCGCATTCCCCATCACCCGCGAGAAGCCGACCAAGCATCTCTTTGGTTCTCACTTGGGCTTTTGGCTCACAACGTTAGTAATCAAGTAACCTGGCAACCTTTTCCTTTTTTTTCGCTTTCGCTTTTGATCTTACCTTCGTGTGGGGGTGCCATTGGGGCACGAGAAACACGTTTACAATGTCAACGTTTGCTATGAGGGGTTGGGAATCTCTTCAACAAGAGTGTATGGATATAGTCATTGCCTTATTTGTGACGAATCCTCGACCCAAGCTCCTCTTTCTTCCTCCACAGCCTGTATGCGATGGCCGGTGTGGTGAATTCCCTCTTGTTGCTCAAGCGCTTCGACCTTTCACAACATGGCCAACCACGGATTGGAGAGTTGATGCCTTTCGAGCCTGTCACCCCGTGCATTTGATGAAATTTTCGCCTTTCTTGAATCATATGACCCTCTTGACCCCTTTGAGCTTGGTGAGGATACCTCTGCTAAAGCTTTGCAGGTCCCCTCATCTCTGGGTCGAAGGCCCTCCAGGATGGCATTTAAGCTTCTGCATGATATGCGTGATATTTTTCCTCCAGGAAGTCCACCGCAAGGGCCTGACTTGCTGTTTAAGTGGACTTCTCAAGTGGCTAGGGCAATGTACCGCCCACTGTAGTATCAATTTAGGCAGCACACCTTGCTACTGCCCTAAGGGCCTACCAGTGATTTCGTCCAATCGCTGTGCAGGAGATGTTATCATTGGTCTACAATTGTACACAAAGACTACTCCTCTTAGCCCAAAAAAATTGCAGTACTAGGATTTGCAGTGAGTTAGTTGGATTGCTTCACATTCAGAAGGCAAATATCGCACATACTTATCGACTATTCTATTTTTTTGACTTTTTATATTTTATGATTGTTATTATTTTTTTCGTTTTTTTTTTTGTGCATAATACATTTAGCATATCCATAGGACAATCTAATTCATCACACATACTTTACCGAATCCAGGGGACCCATAATTGCAAACATTAAGGCAAAGAAAGCTCATGCAAGCATAATAAGCTTCCAGACAAATTTATAATTGGCTAAAGTGAAGGCCGGCAAAAAAAGTGTTGCCCACATGTGCTTTTAGTGCCATTCTGGAGAGATTTTTGGTATACAGGTAGCTAATCATCCCTGTCACCAGAAACGGCGATAAAAGGATTATGCACTCATACATAGCTTCTGTTCAGCGAAAGTACGGTTTTAAAGTTAAAGGTGCAAAATGGCGGGCAAAATTATTTTATTATGTAAGTAAGAGGCACAATACCTCTAGAGAATACCTTTGTCCCGCAAACTTTGGATGCCCAAAATTCAAGGAATCGAAAAAGATAAGTTTGTTTGATTCCCAGAACACCGACTCTACCAGAAAGTAAAACAAACAACCCCAAAAGGACCTCATTGGGAACTTCTGGGAAAAGAAAAAAAAGTAAAAAAAAATACTGCTATTGTCAGCTGTATGGTGACCGGCAGCCGCCCACTACTGTCACCAGATCTACATGTGGGGGGCATGAATACCATTGTAGACCAGAAACAGTCACAGAGTGAAGAAACAACCATTTTTCAAGTTTAACATATATGCACAAGCTCATTTTACCAGCTCATGGGTGCTTGCTGGACTCGACAATTTCAAATGGAAGATGCTATGAGACATGCTCAAGCAATAGCCTCAATTGAAGCGACTCTTAGATGGGATACAAACAAGCCAAAACCAGTAGTAACTAGCTTAGCCTCCCATGGGGTTAAACATAAAGAGGTGTGGCTTGATGCCGATGGACAAACTAACTGGTCCAAGAAAGCCTGTAAATCAATGGGATACTCACCAACCGAATAGATAAAGGTGAATCCATATGATGCCGAAGAAATTAATTCACCTTTGCTAACATGTGCATAAGAATTTCGAATACCTAAGACAGCTTACAACAAGATGTCACTCACTCCTAAATCGATTTCAAAAAAGCATCTTCATGTCCCTTTGACAAAAAGAGTTTTACAGCTCATCGTGCGGATCATCTCGCAACTCTCTCAGCTTTTCATCCAGCTCCTCTCTCAATTCCTGCACATGCCAATCATAGTAGATTATGTTGATAAGAATGAACAGTTCAGAACATATTTAAGAACCGAACATATTTAGAAACAGAGAGATTTTTGAGAGGAAACACAACGACTCAGCGAATGAACTGGAGTTCCTATATAACAAAGTCAAAAATCTTTTACATGTGTTTGCATAATAGACAAACCGAGCCATATTGAAACAATTATGTAGCAGATGTGATCATACCACAAATTTTCGATGAAGGGTTATTTAGAAAACATTTAATCACACATCAACAGTCATAAGAAGATAACCTAGAGCAGCTAAAATGAAAAGGGAGTGCAAAATATAAACACTTGGATGAGCCGGATGAGTAAAGGTATGAAACATTGTACGGATAAATCATGATATAACTTAACTGAAACCGGACACATGCATCAGAGATACTTGGCATTTCAAATTGTGGAAAAACCAACAAATGTTAACGAGATTTTCAATAAATGTATTCCATACTGTAGCCGCCATTAGCAAGTACAATGGAGGGTTGACTGATTGCAATACTTGACTTTCGGTTCGAATCGAATTCTTCACTTAGTTGAAGCCCCAGCGATACAATTTGCAAGCTGACGAAAAAACATTATCACCATTGCAGAATTTGATAAGAAGAAATGTGGAAAAGAAGAGATGAACAGTCACCTGTGCTCTCGAAGCACTGCACACAGCTGGTGTAGACATAATCGCAGCATACCTGTAAAATAAAGGAACGAGCAAGAAATCAATCGGTGAACAAAGAAAGATGCAGCAGGAAGCTTTTCCGACTGCAATCTCTACGCTTGCAAATAGTTATCTGCTCCTAGCGTTTTTAACAATCTCTGACCAATAGCAATGTCAATACAATTTGTTCTGTTTTAAACGCTAATTTTAGCGGTTCAGAATCGTCGACATCATCCGCACCGGGAATAGAAATAATAACACCAAAACAGTCCTCATACTAATTATTTTTTGATGCTAATAGTGATTCACGGCCTACTGCCTTTGTACCCATCAAGGAAACTCACTCGCATCTGCTCGGTTCATCCACTGAAAATATCTCTGTTTTAAGACCACATTGTAGGGTTACCTGCACAACAACAAATGAAAGCATAGGCAAACATTAACCTTCCACATAGAACGCTATTAATAAGGATGCATCAGTCCAAGACACTTTTGGGGTAATTACACGTACGCCATTACTCCCAATACTGGCCTGTATCCGCAGTAATCATACAGAATAATGTATGATTCCTACAATTGTCTGTAAGACTACTGTGATTATTGGCAGTGATATCGGCGACCATGTTTTGTGTAATTATCCCATTAGTAATTACAAGAAACGCACTAGATTAAATCACTTATTTCCTCACACAGGGTCATCTGGAAGGATAGACTAACATTCTGATAACATGCAAACAACTTTGTGACATGGGCATCAGAAGTTTTGGCAACTCTTATAATCATTCAGGATTTGAATAGCTCCATTCAGTTTAGGTTTAAGTTTGATAAAGGAACATATTTGTGATATTAGTCCCATGTGCAAGAGGCATTCGCACGACTTAATAATTTCGGGTTTCCCAAAGTCGAAGCTCAACAAGAATGTGAAATGTGAATATAGTACTATCCATTCGCGGTTGTTCCTGTAGCGGAATGCACTTAAAAAGACAATTGCAGACCCCATCAAACATGCAATTCAAGCCTAAGAAATGAAATAATTGAAGTAACATACAAACCTAAGAACCGAAAACAAGTCGGGTTTTGCCTAGTTGAAGCGTTTTAATGCCGTTTGTCACCAAGGCTCAGAAGTTTGAAAATAATTGTTCAAGATTAATAATTGTTCAATACTAATAATTGTTCAAGATTCCAACAGATGCAAAGCTTTGAGCTGAAGTCCTACACTGTTCGAACCTAATCACCTCTACCAACTCTCAGAAATTCCAAAGAATTCGGTCTCAATCCCGTCAACGTCAACCACAAAATTTCATTTGCTAAAATGCGAAGCAAAAAACTGCTCCCAAGTTCATCAGAGTGGATGTTACTGTACCGTCATGCTGCGCTCTGGACCATTCCAGCACCTATCTCCATTCCTAAAAGCCATCTTGGTATAATTGTCCAGAAATCCATTCCAAGTTCTGCAAAATTATCAGCCACACTGGATTGTCACAATTTAGCAAGAACCACAAAAATAACCATAAGGCTGCGGGAAAATACCAATTCCTATCACTATATACCATTTGATGTCCCCATACAACACACTGGAAGCACATGATTGAAAGCTGAGTTTCGAAAAGTGTGGACGTTGGAAGTTTTCCCAGGTAACTGACATTTGCACAGAATTATTGCTACGTAAAATTGTTTTAAAACATTCACACAATTCCAAATATATCTTCATATCACTAGATATGTCTGCTAAACAAGCGGAAGAGAAGATCACAAAAAAACTGAAAAGGAGATGAAAAATCATTCCGCATTAGCTAAAATCCTGTAAAACATGGGATTTTTCTCTGAACCTGAATGCACGCACAGTGAGTTGAGATGACTATTACTAAACATACCTTCACTGTTAAACTAACAACGGATTTTCACTATGGTCTGTGAACTATGCAACACTGAAAAGCCAAAAACCTCCATTAGAAGTCCTAAAACAACCCTTCAGAGCATTTTCAAGGCTTCAGGCCATAGGGATTAACAGAAGTTGTGGTGCGTACCCGAGGCGAGTATTGATGTGTCCTTCAATTTGAATAGCATCCTTGAATGGGCAGACTTGGTATTCATACCTGCAAATTCAAGTCAAAAGTGAGAATTCCTCCCTCATGAAAATAAGACATACATCCAGATTCCAGTTAGCTCACTCGACACACACGAGCACAACATAAGATCGCCTGGCATTATAGTAAGAACCTGTAGTTCCGTCACGATAGCTTGCAAACAAAAAGCAAATGGGCAAAAAAGTCCATAAAAACAAAAAGATACAGGAAGGGCTCGAAAACAAAAAGCAAATTGGCAAAAAAGGCCATAGGAGCGAAAAGGAAGATCCCACAAAAAAAAATGCTCAAAGTGCATTGCCAAGAACCAGATTATGGCTCGGTTCTACATCTGGAACAGAGTCAGCCAACAGCAACCTGCGCTGCATGCTAACATGGAAACAATTCTGTTTGATTGTTTTCGGCAAAACAAAGTCTTTCGTATTGAGACACTCACTGATTAATGGTGAGCTTGAAACATTCATCCACTAGAGAAATGAATTCACTGTTGGATCCTGTAACCATGCAAATACATGGTGAGAAGGAAAATCACCCCATTAGCCCGAAGTGGTATACCTCAAACCTGACACACAAGAGAAAGGTTACAAAAGAGAGCCAGCAGCATCCACACTACTAATTGAAAAAGCACCGGACACACAGCGTTCCCTTAAAAACCCGATATCACCAGCATAAAACAAATCTCTAATATTAGATCAAAAAGGTTGCTCTTGGTAGTAAACAGATTCTGGAGAGAATATTGAGTTAAAAAACGACAACTCTACAGGTTTTGATCGAATTGCGTTACCATAATCATTCTTAAGTTTCGTTTCTAAGTCTGAAATTTTATTCTGCAATTGGCGCAGTTGTGAAGCAGCCTCTCGGTGATTTTTCTTCACTTGCTCCGCTTCTGCACCATTAAAACAAGGAAAATAGTAATTATAAGAGAGTTTACCATCAACAGTTTACTAATCAAATACACACACTTTAAAAACAACCCTCAAAATAAGGGTGCAGTGCTAGCACTACAACAAAAAGGTCACACCTGGTCGCATTCCAATGAAACACAGTCAATTCCCAGAAAAAAATAACGGGACCACCCAAAATGATTGACAACCTCGAACACGTAACTTGACAAGCCCAAGTCGATATAGTTATAGTGGGAAGAATACTGGGGTGCGGGATCGGCAAGGCCATTCTACAGGGCTGTTTCTTCTAAGTACGCCTGCCTATATCAAAAAGTGTGTATAGCTGCCCAAACAATACATGTAAGACATTCCGAGATCTGTACGCACTAAATTGTTAACAGAAGACGTAAATAAGAAGATAGTAAGAGGCCTTTTCTTGAAGTGTTTGGTTTGCCTTTCTGCTGCACTGTTCGACGGAGAGTTCATTTCAGCCATTGCGAGCGCACCAGATGTGTTGACAGGGAGAGGAGGAGGCGATGAGAACATGCTGAACAGCTTTGAGCACACATCTCGTGGCCATAGCAGCATTCGCGCCAACCAGGAGGAGCTCAGGTGGCTGACAGCTGTCCAACCAGACCCACGCCGACCAGCAAATAACCTACTGTTGAAATATCAGGGCCCAAATATAACCTACTGTTGGGTTGTCAGGGCGCAAAATATAACCTCCTGTTGAATCACCAGATCGCAAATATGGCATACTGTTGAATTATCAGGGCGCAAATATAACCTATCCTGTTGAATTATAAACACTGCGAGGATATACCTTATCAGCCTATTTCTATGGTGCCACATTCTATGTTTCGTTTTATTCCCATCCACCGGTGCAGCAGAGACCTTAGGACGTTATCGAAGACCTACATAAAGGGGGAAATGCGGCTATTAAGCAAGTAACACTATGGCCTTTCACATTTTGCTAGGTTTAAGTCTTTGATCAGAACCTTCCTGCTGTGTGAAAGTCGGCGCTACTTCAGACAAACAGTCGTATGCCCCCGAGGACTAACTCCAGAAAACCGCCTAATGTGAAAAAAATCCAATGCCACAGCACCCAGTAGATCCCTTTCCCACAAATTCTTTAAAAATTTAACCACCACCACTGACAATCAACAGTCAACAACTTCACGAAGACCTTGAAAACATTACCTGATAAGTTCGCTCCTTCAACACTATCATCATCATCGTCGGTGTATTCTCCTTCGTCATGGTGATGGTGGTCCTTATCATCATCATCAAGCCCATGCGGTTCATCATCATCGGAATCTTCAGGAGGATCCTCATGGTCCTCACCATCGTTCAGATGGTCAGGTTCAGGTTCATTAGGAGGAGATTTTGGAGGGTGGTCTTCCGTGCCCCCGCCAGTCCAGCGAGAAGCAATACGTCGTCCAATTTCCTCCTTGGAGAGACCTTCCAAGTTCTCCTCACCTGACTCAGGAGGCACCTGCACAAAAGAAGTACAAATCCGCCGGACACACATCATTGCTGCATTCCTACATGGACAACTGCAACACCATAATAACAGCAATCGCATCCATATCCTGGTAATTCCAGTTTTAAGAAATCAAATGGAAGAGCACCTAATTCATGAAAGCAAATACCTCAGATTTGGAGTTGTCTTTCACATCGTCATCATGAGGCAAAAGAGGTTCTTCAGGTTCGTCATCAACATCTCCACCAGGTGGAAGGAAATCATCATGGTCATCATCAAAATCTTCATGTAGGCTGGCATCGGCTGCCGACTCTTTGATTGAGCCATCATTACCCTGAATTCCATATGAAACAGACAAGCAATTAAGTGGAAGACAGCTGGTATTTTCCACAATTTGCAAGTCACAACTTCTAGGGGTGCAGAACCACACCTGGCTTCCATCAGAAATACATGACAGCACACTGCGCAATTTTCTCTTAAACTGAGTCAAGAGTTAATAGTTGCAGTGTCTCACCACTTCCGCTGTCTTCTCTTGTTCACCAGCAGGTGGAGGCTCACTATCCTTAGTAGCTTCCTTGAGAGCCTGTTCCTGTGCCTCCTGCTCCTTCTCCAACTTCTCCCGCTGTTCACGCTCCTCCTTCTCCAACTTCTCCCGCTGTTCACGCTCCTCCTTCTCCAACTTCTCCCGCTGTTCACGCTCCTCCTTCTCTGCCTTCTCTATGGCTGTCTTCTCCTCTGCCAGTCAATCAATTCCCAGCCAACCACCACCCTCTCGGTCTCAGCTTCACTACCTTTCAATAACTCCAGCTTAGCCTCATCAATCATATCCTCCAATTTCTCTCCAGTCAACTTGCTATTTCCTCTCGAGCCTTTGCTAAACTTTAACGCCCAGTTTCCCATCTGCAACTGAGGAAGTCAATCTGCATTTGCAGCCTAAAAACACACGACACGTGTTATCTAAACTGGCTCCCACTTTAATCGAGCCGCCGCCTTTGGATCGTCCCTCTCTTATGGCCTCTCCAAGGACGGAACTTGCACCAAAATGCAGCTGCGACCGCAACCAGGCCCACCTCGAGCCAGAGCAGCATCGTGCCGATGTCTGCCATGCAAAATACATTGCTCTTATCATTCTTCAGCTTCCCTTGAACTATGAAACAAAACTGAATCTCAAAAAGGTTTCCTAAAAAAATGAACAGTGGGCACAATACTACGTGTTTCCAATTGCTGCTGACTGTCGAAGTTCTACGCTTGAACCTCATACACTTCTGCTAATGGCATTCATCCCAAAAGTAGAGAGAGAAAGGATAGTATTGTCAGCAGATTAAATGGTACCCCGCGCACTATGCAATCTGCTGTAGCAACATAGTAGTGGTAAAGTCAGATGGAATGGGAGAGTGCGTGAGAGGGTCAAGTTTGGGCCCTGCCGACATTCACGACCATATGGGCATGATTGTATACATAGCTGCGTGAGTGTGGGTCTTTGCATTTATGTGCGTGAACTTCCAAACCTTTCAAGTGTCAAAAACAAATATTTGAATGGATCAATTAAGGCATCATTCAGATGCAGTCTATAGCCATAGGTAACACACAGGATAAAAGCATTTGAACAACGCCAACTTGAGAAAAAGAAACCAGTAGGATATAGAGACATGTGCAGCTAGTTAATGCATAAAAAAAGGATCAAACAAAAATGTCAAACTGCAGACCATCATGCATTGCAGAAGATTGGGCAGGTACAGGTGGCCTCAGCAGAAATAGACCTCGCAATGTTATCCCAGCACAAACTGAACAACAAAAAGAGAGAATACAAGGAGTGAAGCCAACAATTTAACTCAAAAAGTCAGAAGGAAATGTAAAATTTTGTTTTCAGCTCCACTCCGTTGTCTACCTTAAGACTTCTCAAAAACAATGCATTAACTGGCTGATATAAGCAAAAAATGGACAACATTTGCAACTAATCTAAAAATTATATATTGGATTCTGTGAGCAGAGCCTCTAGAGACAAAATAAATGCCCGAAACAAAAACAAGAAAGAAAACTGGTATTGATGAACAAAGCAGGCAAGCAGGTTAGACAAGCAGACTCTACTGATTCATTATTAACATAACAGAAATAAGTGACCTCACCTAGTAGCTTTGCCTCTTTTCCTTTGAGCTCCTCCTCTTCTGATTGGAGCTTCTTGATTTCGGCTGCCCAGCTCTCTCGTTGAGCTTGAGCATCTTCTACGATCTTGTTGCGTAGTTTCAGACCTTCACTATAAGTGGCTACTTGTCCTGTCAACTGTTCTCGTGATGCAGCACCCTCCTTGTTGCAAGTGTTTGCACAAGTCACACGGCCGTCATATTCATCGCTCCCATCACAGCAATCTACAACAGCCCCCATCTGTTCAGTCAGACAAGACGCTGAACCAAGAGTAACACGAAACAGCAGAGGCACAGCAGTATGAGAGGCAATAAAACAAAAAACAGGTAAACATAACTAGCAGTGTCAAGCGGTGCAACACAATAAAAGATACCTGTGGAAAGATATTGAAGCAAAGGAAATCCACTTGCAATACAAATAGGTTGTGAGTCTTAGCAGAAATATTGCCGCTGCGATAGTAAAAACAACACAGCAAAACAATGGACAAAGCATTGCAAAACAAAAAGAGCGCACCGCAAATGCCATCGTTCACTCTTGAAGAAAATAATAAATATGGGATGTGGCCACGATTCCGGCAGTAAAATTTGCCAGAAGGACACGCTGATGTCCCTGTAAAACCATTTCTCCGTGTTGCATAGTCAGTGCGACGATAAATCTCTTTTTTAATGATAATGCAACCGGTGGGCAAAGTGGCTAGAATGGGAAAATATACAGCAGGCTACAAGTGGCTTCCTTCAATAGATTTTGCCCGTCTACTAGTGAGAATGTGAATAGGCGATCACAAAGGTAAAGAATTGTCTGTTTGTTGAATAGAAATGCTTCTCCAAAAAGCTGTGCTATCGACAACTTGCTAGGAACGAGCTTGGTACGTGTTTTGTTCTTCATTGCGCCAATACATGGAGATAGCCATATTATAGAATTCCAGCCTTCTGATGCTATCAGAGAGACACGAAAAGTTGAAAGCTTTGAAAAAAGGTAAATGGAGTAGCATCTTACCAGGTTCATCCGTACCATCAGCACAGTCACAGAAGTCGTCATTTACCCGCTGAATGGGAATAGTTTTCGAACCATCCCGACAACGAATGTTAACTCCAGAAAAATAATCTCGATCTGCAATGTGGTGCACGCATATGCATGAGAACCGGTGTACCAAAAAGAAGCCAAATCGCCCATTACGTTGCTCTCAGGTTAAAGAAACATTTTTTTTTTGTACTCTATGAACTAGTTCATTTATGGTAGTTCAAAGGGATTAAAAACAGAAAGATTCAAACAGATAGAGACATAGTGGCAATGCAGCACTGGATCAGCCATAAGCTATTCAGTTGTGCCTGAAGTAATGACAACTAAATTACCTTGTAGAGATACTCCTCGGAGGATAGGCTTTTGCGATGCAGATACCCGACCTCCAAATAATCCACAAACAATAAGCAAAACACAAATATATCTCGGAAACATATTTATTTGGTTTGGTAGAAGCATTTTTCTCATGTTTCTACACACGAGATAACCAATAAGTATATATAATATGTGTGTTTTTCTAGATCCCAAACTGAAAATCAATACTTGCTGCAACTCTTATTCCAGAATCTTCAGGCTTTGGGGAGGAGAGTGTGGACCTTGAAGTTGCAGGCCCACATTTCAATTTTGACTTTGCGAGTTGTAGAGTGCGGACGTGCAGAAACTCCAGTCCGTGCGGAAATTCAGTGCGAGTGCCGGAAAGATCTCGCTGTACGGTATTGAAATCTTGAAGTTGCATGCGGAAATTCAGCGCGAATGCTGCAAACAATACTCGTACAGTATTCAAAATGGCCCGGTTTCACCCATGTTACCGTATTTCAAATTTCCGGCAGGTTTGCGGACTCCGGACTAGAACTTCCGCACATTTTGTCAACTCAGAACTGTCTAACAACTACTGTATCCGTCGAACTGCAGAAGGTCGTGTTGTGCCGTATCGCCGTCGTATCGGTCGGGCAGTCCACCAAGAGCGTTTGCGAACGGTACGGTACGTACCTCGCAGTTGGCGTTCCATTTTTCCATGTCCTTCCAACACATTGTTGCTTTTCATGGTGGTTAACGCTAGCAATTTTGAATCGAAAGTTTGCACCATCTCTAGGTGGGGAGAGGTTACAGTTATTAAAGGAAAATATTTTCAGAAAGGGAAACATCTTTTGCATATTTATATTTTACTGCGCAGTTAGTTGTATATCTTCATCAAATTAGGTGTAATTTGAAGGAAAAACATAAGACACAAAACATATAATTTGCAGGACAACATGAGTACAGGAAATATAGTGAGCGCTGATGAGGAAGTAGCCAGTTTGGATCGTTTGCTCACTCGTTTAGCTCTCACTGAAGACGAAAAGCTGGGGAAAGTTCTTAGTAAATTGTTGCCATTGGCTATTGCAAGACTTGCTTCTCCACATGAAGCTTCCAGGAAAAAGGTAATTCTTCAGATTTCAAACACGGGTAGATTTGAAATTTGCTTTGAAATTTGTGAACTTGTTTTATAGTGCAATGTTTAAAACGAGTCACACATTTTTCAAAATAAATTGGATTTTGGATTGCTTTGTTTGTCACGTTGATGAAGAACTGTATTGTTTATAAGAGTGCCGTTCAATCTTCATCGTTTTCTGTCGTTGTTAGGTCTTTTCTGATTTTGAAGCTGGAGAGTTTGCTTCCAATCAACCAGCTTAAAGCTTCTTTACGCAAGGCATGTGAATTGAAAGAGACAAGGAAATGTTTGCAGAAACGACACATCACAGGTTCCAAGGGTGTGTAAAGTGAATGTGGGACTTTTATTATCGGGCCGCCAGGTCAATTTTTTTGATGATTTTAAAGATGATTTTATGGATATTTCACTCAAGAATAGAGAATCTATATTACCAATTTCCTGCAAATCCATTAGTTCTTGCTCATATGGGGAGATTTGTCATTGGCTACTGTGATTGTAACAGGTCATGGAGATGCTCACTCATGTCAATAAGCGAATTCGCGATCACTCTCACATCAAACTGCCTCTGGTCGAGCTTTTAGCTCTTTACAGATCCCCAGCATCAGCAGCCGTACCAATGGTCTTCAATTTTGCCATGGTATTTACTATATACTATGGTTGAACAAACAAAAATTGCACTACCATGCCAAAGATTTTTGTTACATCTTAGATGTGGGACAGAGACAGTAGGACATTTTAGACTGCAGAATATTTTTGGTAATTTGTGAGTTGGAATTTACATTGTTTGTGAGTTATTTTTTCTTTTCACTGTCTTTCCAAATGCTAACACGAGAGAGCTTTGAGGTTGCGAGTATGTAGGATTTACTTTTAACAGGTTATGGGCTTGTTCATTGTATGTTGGCAGTCTATGGTTAGTCGGACATATGTGTATCATCATTGGTTCGCATTCTTTTTTTGGTAGAGTCTGGTCTGTAAGCGTGGTAGTGAGTTTAGTGAATCGTTGCTGCCAGACTCTTGAACTGACTGGCAATTTCAGTGGGCTCTGCTTTTCCCATCAATTTTGTCTTTTTGTTCGTTTATCTTGTGTCAAATGCGTTTTTGAGAACGATTTTAAAATTAGCCTTTCTCATCTGCTTTTTGGATCAACGTTGTTTTCCAAATAAAGGTAGGGGGATTTGTGAAATATGTGTACCTTAGCAATTCATAGTTTTCATGGCTAGCAGTTAACAGTCTGAATATGTGCTGGTGCCAGGTATACACGGAAATGGCATTTGAGAGGTCAAACACCGACATTTGTGAAGCTGTGCTTCCGGATATTCTTGAAGGCCTCGCCACCCGACCTCCTCAGCATCAGGGAATGTTTCTTCGATGTGCTGCTGCGGTAATCTATGGCTTTAAATTACTCTTATAATTTATTGGAATCACTCCATTTTCAACGAAGCAAGGGTATTTGCTGTTTTGTGGCTTCTTTAACACGCTTGAGCAGGTGGAAACATCACGAGATTCAGGGGTACCTATTCATGGTATCAAATTTTTATGTTTCAAAGGATTTGCCAGGAATAACACTCCGTATTGCAAAGATGTTTTCTGTGGAGACATATGTGAATTGCACGGACGCAGTATATTTTCCAAAGGTGTTTTGTTAGAGTATCGTGGTTAAGAATGATGATTCTTATTCGGTAGAGGGACTGAAAAGAGTGGTTGATCATGAAAGAATGCCCGTTGTGACGAGAATTTTCTTAGACAAGGAGTAAGCTGCTGTTTACTGATATGCCTATGTTTAGTCTCTTGTTTTCTTTCTCCTGTTGTTTTGCCTCGTCTGCTGTTGAAGGAGTCATCAATGGTGCATTCATTTGAATGACTTGGATATTTCTCATCAGTTGTCACCTAATGGCTTGTGCGTTCTTCGTTTTCGTGAAGGAGCGTATACAGTCTTCTCATGTTAAGATATCATTTTACTGTTATGATTGAGGGCCTTAGTGCTTGTCTTGAAGGTATGTGTAATTTTTGGTTTCATGGGGTTTCTGGATCACCCGGCAGTTAAAGCGGATCACTTATTCTTACTATTTTCCTGCTATTTCCGTTATTTGGCACTTTTTCCAAGACCATGGAGTGTTCAAAATTCTCTTTCTGAAATGTGAATTTTACAGCACCAACTTTACTTACCAGAAACCAGTTGAGATGAGGTTCTAAGCTGGATCTTTGGAAAAATAAGATGATAAAAATAAGGTTCTGAATCGTGGGATGTTGTTTCACAGGCCTTGGAGTCCTATGGCGTTGAGAGAGGAGCTGGAAACATTGAAAAGCTGGCAGAAAAGTTTTCTTTTCTTAAACAGGGACATGATTCCAGATTGTGGCTTGAGTTTTCTCTTCACACAATGCTTTATCGCCCACAAACTGCCCAAGCAGACGGGTATGGCGCCATAAGCTGTTCCTAAGATAGCCATCCCACAGAGCTTAAAAATAAATATGTTCTAGTTCCATGTGTCTGGGGTCCTATATGGCCTTGTATTACGAATATTATTGCAGATGCCCGCTGATTTGTATGTGCTTGAGAGTCTTCGTTTTATTATGGAAAGGAAAGATGAATTTACGGAACTTGTCATTTGTATGCAGGCAAACCCCTCCTCCACCTGGCCTGTCACTGCAACAGGCTCAACAAGTTGCAGGGAATGCTAAGCAGTCTTCTCAGCTACGAGGGGAAAAACTCACGGCCAGGAAGGTGTGTGATTCTACAAATGGGTTAACAGAATATGCGAGTACGAGTCAGATTCTCTAAGCACTCTTCACTTGTTTTCTCTTTTTTGGATAGATTGGCCTGAAGGTTTCCTTGTGGGAGTTCTGTGCTTACAATTATCGATGGCTTTATAGGATCTTAGGAAAACGAGGTTCTTGTCTCATTAATACTTAGAACTTGCTTTATGCTTTGTATGTGATCTACAGGGTACTGGTGTCTTTGTTTTCATAGCATTTTCCTTCAGATTGCTGCTAGTAGGTGGTTGAGCTCTTGCCTGGTGAGACAAAAACTTGAAAATGTCTTTAAAGGTATATTTTTTCCTTCTTTTTGGTTACAAGAGATTGAAATGGGGGTCGGTGAATGACTTTTTGTTTTACAGATTGCCCTTCTCAACTTCAACTGTTCTCTCGGCTTTTCAGGCGCCGATCTTTACCTCCAGCTTCTTGTTGCAGCAGTGGACAGGTATTTGCGATGACACCTAACACCCAATAGATTGTATTTTCAAATGTTATTGAGAAGCAAGGTAAGTGTCACTTACGTAGGCTTAATGGTGTGAAAGAAATTGGAAATGCTAGATATTGGCACTCCATTCATCACGTGTACTAAACGCGAAATATCCGTTCAGTACTCGTATTGTACGCGGTAAACAATGTTTAGCATTTCGAATTGTTTTCGCATGCACCTATGGTCAGAAAAGATAAGCAGTCGTATGAAGACAGCTGATTTGAACTTCCACGCCATTTTGTTTACTTGAAATGATGCGTAACAAACACTTGTGGGTCTACCTGGACCGAAGCGAAACCGGGGCAGTGTTTCGCATTTATTCTTTGTCAAAGAGGAGGCTGCTGTCAGGCTGTTTCTAGATTGTGAAAAAGGTGCTGAAGCTCTGGTGTCTTTGCAGTGATGATCGTGTTTCGAAGAGGGGAGAGGAGCTGTTGAAGCGGAAAGGGGGTTCAGTTAACTTGGAGGATTTGACCCTCGTGCACCAACTGTTTGGACTTTATCAAGGTCTTGTCTATTCTTTTTCTATGTGCTATTGAATTGCTATTTTGTTTACTTTTCACAGTCTCCCATGCTTGGCAACAAATCGTTTGGAAGAAGTACCTTATGACCATACTCGCATGCTTAATCCTGCTCATTGTAGTAGTCACTAATTCGACTTTGGCTCTTTTATCCTTTCTTGCCACAGCCAGTTTCTGATGGCATTGTCTACTGGGTTTGCAAATGAGCCGTAGATGTTACTGTGTATGATTTTCTATGTAAAAGTCAAATTAAATATTTAGAATACTTTCTCGCAAGTACTTTTTTTTATCTGTTGGTGATTAATGTTGGTCATACACCAGAAGTCTCTTCCATTGTTGAAACATTGTTGTTGTATCACATGGAATGGTTGAAAATGTATGAGAGCTGAGACCTTTTTTTTTCTACATTTGCAGGCAGTGCTTCTGGCCTGAGCTCTGTTCCGGCAGAGAGTCGCAAAACACCTGCGAGTGTCACGTTAAAATTGCGTCTTCTTTCGTCTTTAAACCACTCTGCAGCAGCCGCCAATTGTTTCCCTGCGACGTTGAAGGTTGTCTTTGACTCCGTTTATGGTCCGTCACGGGACACCACAGCCCAGAGTTTCATCCACTTGTTGATTCCTGAATGCCTTTCGATTTCACAAATTTTTTATCTGTCAAGTGGTTTGGCTCCGTTTATGGTCCGTCATGGGAAACCACAGCCTACAGTTTCATGCACGTGGTGGACTACTGAATACCTCCCAATTTCATACATTTTCTATTGGGAAATTGGTTCCGGTTGAAAACTTAGTTGTTTAGTTTGTACGTAGTAAACATAACATAGCAAGATGAGGGTTGAAACGATATTTTTTTCAGTGTCCTCCAGTATTGCTGTTGTTACTAAGTTGTTGTTTGGGGCGATTTAATTGCTTGGATGCAATGCAGTGAAGTGTGTGTGACGAGAAGGTGACTTTCTGAGAGTTATGCATTTCATGGCATGCCTTAAGGTGCTTTGGATATGATGTGACGGTAGGCTTGGTCTTTTTCTTTGTAGTTTTTTCCTTTGTAGCCTTTTTCTTTGTGGTTTTCCCTGCAACACCCCTGGACCACGGGTAATTGAGGGCTGCAGGTGAAGGCACAACAATGCGATTGAAGCAAGCAGGGATGGAGTTTGCGGTGAGTTTGCTGTTTGGTTCCGAAAGAGGAAGGTCTACTGCTTACATATTTGGGATGCCTCTATATCCTAATAGTTGACTATCCTGTACCTCCTTTGGACAAGCAAGAAAGTCTTGGTTTCCTTTAGGCTATCTGATAGGGGAGTCTTATGTGGTGTTCTTTATTTTCTTAACACAGACATCATTGTTTCTTGCCAAACATGGCGACATTACTTTCTGAACTCATTTAAAGTGGAATGGTTGGGCTCCTTGCAGGTTTGGGTTTTCAAACATGTGAGTTCATATTCCACTTCTCCCCTGTTTTCGTCCCCTTCTTTTTCCTTTTGTTTTAATTTGGTGCTTAGTGGAATGTCCGCACGTGCATGCGAGAGTTTTAGTCTCTAAGTTTCTGCAAACATTTGCAGAAATGATGTCTTGATTTGCATAAAATTAGCGACTTTATAGTTTTTAGTTTACCATGTGGAACTGTGCGATTCTCATTGTCTCACTTGCCTCTATCCTTGCAAATCTTTGCGTTTGAAGTGTTGAGGAGGTCACTCGATGTAAAAATGGGGCAGTGAAAGGAACACCATTTCATTGCCTCACTTGCCCCCACCCTTGCAAAATCTTGAGCTTTTAAGTGTTGGGTGGTTCACTCAATGTAAACTTGGTAGTGGTTGTGGTGCATATATGTGCGGCATCGCAGGCAACAGAGGAGCAGCTTAAACCCATGGCTCCTGTTATTCTCGCGGGTCTTTTGAAATCACTTCAAGAGTCAGATGCTGATGATCCTGGTAAGCTTCCTCTCCTTTTTTTCTTTTAACACTTCTCCTGGTTATCTTTTTTGTTTTTACCTGTCTTATCCTGTGGGACCTCCTAGCCTTTTATGCAAGTGTTTTCAAGTGTGTTTTAGTGTTTCACGCCGATTCTTTTTTTTCTTTGTGACAACCTTGTGGCATGTTTCCATTCAACTGCATATTAGTTCCTTTAGAAAGTATCGCATGGGCACCTTCTGAAAAAACTTTTAGATGTAGCTTGAAAATGACAGACTGGGGAAGTTATTTCCATTTTGTATGCACTCAGCTGGTGTCCTTTTTGTTAAGGCAGGTTTGCAAACACATGCTTTGATGTATGTGAGGGCAAATGTCAATGTAACGAATCCTAATAACAGGTTTTCAGGTTTACTTATCTTGTTAAAGATTGAGGAACCAGCTGCCAGCTTTTGATTTAAGGATAATTTGCCCAAAACTGTTGATGCTTGGAAGAAATTGAGGCAGACAGGACTATACTGCCCATTGCTATTAGTGTAAATGCGGGATTAGAATCTGTAACGCTACTCTAGTGCACTAATAGTGATGGGCAGTGTAGTAAGCTTGACGCTGGGGGTGTTTTTCAGCTGGTTTATCTGTTAGAAGCCAAATATTAGGTTCTTCAGGGTCCATAGATGTTTGCCTTAAATAATGTTTAATGTTAATGGTAAATGTTAATGTTAATGCTAAACGCTTTGATTGTTAATGTTAAAGCTCAATGCTAAATGCTAATGGTAAATTTTAATGTTAATGATAATTTCAAATATAAATGTTGCATGCTAAATAATAATGGTAAATTTTACTGGTAAATGTTAGTGTTGGGGCGAGATTGGTCAGACAAGGCTGTGCAACAGCTCCGTGCTTTCACTTTCCAGGCTATTGGGCAACTGGCCCAACGAGCTCCTCATCTATTCAGGTACTCCTCTCTTCGTACTTGCTTGTTGAATTTCAGCCCTCCTACTTTTGCGTTCAGTCTTACATCTGAGCCTTTACACTAACCCACAATGAGTACTCCCTTGAGGCAAAAAGATAATCTTTAGAGAAATAATGTCATTGTATGAGCGACCTTCCTATCGTTCTCTTCATGTTATCAGGCTGTGATAACGTTCAGCCTAAAGATCATGATGATGTAGTCTTGTTTTTCTGACTTCGGTTTCTGTCCTATCTCTGAATGTGTTTTCTTTCAGTGGGTCTGCCCAAATGGCAGTGAATCTATTCCAGGCTCTTCGTAAGGAATCATCTCACACTCGATCCGTTTTGCAAGAGGCTGTGACGTCCCTCGCAGGAGCGTATAAGGTTGGTGATTTTCCTTTTCTTTCCTTTGTTTCTCTTTTATGTCAGATAGAGGTAAACCACTGGCCCATGTCATCTTTTCTGAGAAGTCCATGTGGTATAGAGACTTTATGGTGTATATATAGGCTGCCGATATTGGATTGCTTTCATTCCTTCCATTTATAGAGTAGATGGGAACTCCATAGCTACAAAATGTTTGAAAGGTCATCAGTCTAACCTTCTTGGCTTTTTTTACAACCCTGGCTATTTCATATTCGTTTTAGATTACATAACAATGGTACAATCACACCTTCATTCAGTTTTGGTGGTAAACATCTGTTGGAGGACATGCTATCTCCTTTTCTTGTTTTTTCATCGATCACGTTTGTGAATAGGCAATTTTATCTCTACTTTGTTTTTCCCCTTTTTCTTTGTCTTTGTCTTGGTCGTTGTCCTTGTCTAACGCATGTGATGTATTTGCAGGAATGTGGAGATAATGTGCGTCGTGAGATCGAAGCACTTCTGCTAGAAAATGTGGCAGCGGTAATACTCATTTTGCTATGAAGGAATATGAAAGACAATGGCCCATGTAAATTAGTGATTGTTCTTTCAACAGTGTTGTTGTATGTACTTGTATCTCCTCAGATGTAGGGATACAATTGGTGGTAACTTTGTTAAATAAAGTCATAGATGGGAACCTGTCGTGAATATTCCAAGGCTAGCCTAGAGCACTCTCTTGTAACTGACTAGAATCATCTGGGTGTATTTTTTTCGGAAGTGATAATTTTTGCAAACATGGGTGGTTGGGAATCTATGTTTGACCTGGTGTAGCACTCACTGTGAGTAGTGTGGATCATTTTAGGTTTACATTTAAAGTACTTTGGATGATAGTTTGTATTTGCAATCCGGGCAACCGAAGAAACCATGGATTTGGTTCCGTTCATTTTGTCGTTCGATTCTAAATTAAGTGGGCAATGTACAGGCGGAAGATCCTGCTCGCTTTTGCGCTGTCCAGTGGGCCTGTCAGCTTTTTCCTGCTCAGAATGCTCCGGCACGATATATATGTATGATAGGATGTGGCGACAGCAAACTTGAGATAAGGTGCTTATTATCATTTCCTTGCCCAACCATTTTGATGAGTTCTGAAAGCTTGCGAAGTCCTTCTTATGGGGAGATGACTTGAAGAATTGTTAGTCAATTTCTCTAATTAAGGTGAGATCTGTGCATTCTTTGTATGGGAAAACTGTACAGTTACACTCGTTTCTCGCTGTAACGTTGGTCTTTAACTTATCTATAACTTTAGCAAGGATCAGTTAGATCCTGAGTGCGGTTTGCGTATAAGGATATTGGGTTGAGCATACAGGATGGAAGGGAGTGGCAATATTCTGAGTCTTGTTGTATCTGAAGGTGCTTTGTCTAGCTCTTGTGTTTCTGACAGGGTTTAGATGGAGTGGATGCGTTTTTTATGTTTAAGGCCAGAAACTGGTGCAGGAGAGGAGGGCAGGAATTGGTGGCGATATGTTTTCTGAACTGTTTTGAACTTTGGCACTTTGCAGAGAAATGGCAGAGCGAGGCCTCTTTCCTGTCGATTCAGAAACCAGCGTTGAAGCCATCACAACAGATCTTCCTAGTATGGGAGACTTGCTTACCTTTATTGTCCAGCAAAGGCCTCAAATTATGGCACTTTCACCCGTTGGAGAACAGACACTTATGTTTCCTTCGTCAACTTATGCTGCAATGCTCAAATTCCTTCGGAAATGTCAACAGGCAGCACCACAATCGCACATAAGTAACGTGGAAACCAACGGAGGGGACATTCAGAGAGGGCTGGACGAACGTTATCGCATGCTTCTTGAACATGGGCTGGCTCGGGATGGCACTTGGGCACTACATGTTTTGGCTGCCCAGGGTCTTTTGGAACTAGGAGCTGCATATCCAGAGGTGGGTAACTATTATTTGTATGCTCCTTTATGATCCAAAGCCAGTTTAATATGCTCCTCGAAGGTACACTGCCCATCGCTATTAGAGTTAATTAGTCTATTTAGAGTGAGTGTTTTTTTGACCCAAATTTGTAAAATTAGTGGTAATAACACTATTTAGTCAATTGGCCCATAATGAGCCACGTGGCAGTTAATCTGTTATAGTTAATTCTATTGAAGGATCAATGTTAAGAATTCACCAACTCTAGTAGCTACGGCAGTGTAAGATAACCTACCTTGCAGCTGGTTTTGGAGGTAGGGATGTCCAAATACTTCTGTTCTTGTCTTTGACAATAGGTCAAGGGTTGACTGTTATGCAGCCTCTTCAAGTTGGGTGCCTTTTTCTTTTGATGGTTGTTGGTTTCTTGATTTTTGTTATGCGGGAAAAAACCGACGATACAATGTGTTTTTTACCATTTCGTGTTGCGATGTTTTGATTCTTGTCGAGTTCACGTCGACATAAAGTCATTTTCTTACCATTTGTATTATTTGGACGGTGTCTAAAGCCCGCCTAGTACTCTTTCTATGTGCTTAGCCAGGATTGGATATGACGACAATATTAAATTCGGAGATATCGAGATACTTCTGAGGCTTAACTCTAATTTTTTTGGCTGGCGGTTCTGAACGGTTGTCTCCTCGTTTTGTTTTCTGTCAGAAAATAGCCAATGAGTATGCCGGTAGGCTGCCCTGGCTCAAGCAGTTTGTAAGCCATCAAGATGGAAGTACAAGGGAGGCTATGGCTCGTCTCTTGGGGATAACTGCACAAGCATTACAGCCAGATTCTGCATCAAAGCTTCTTCAGGAGCTTTTGGTACCTGCAAAGATGCACTCTTCCGGAAAGTACAGGTGAGTGAATGCTGCATCCTGAATTGCTATTAGCTTTATTAACACTAACTCGATCCTGTTTTTTTTGCCCTCTGGACATAAAACACGGTTATTAGTACTGTTTGTTTGTTTCTTAACGCTTATTCTTTACGCGGTTCAGAATCCTCAATGTCATTTGGGCAAATAATGAAAATAAACACTAAAACGATTCTCATACTTATTATTCTTTAACGCTGATAATGATTCATGTTGGACTGATGTGGTAGCCCATTGTTGCCAGAACTGCGTTCGTGTTGGAGTCTATATTCAACCATGTAATTTGAAGCAGGTCTGTGTTTGAGAGAGTGGAGTTTTCAGTTTTGTATGATGGCATATAAGAAGAGGTCACACACACAGTGTTTAGAAAGGAGTACGGCAGGCAGCTATGGTGTTAAAAAGATTTTGAAACCTCTGCTTGTAAACAAATGTTAGAAAGATAGGACTTCACTCAGCAGCTCTTGAAGATTTAAAGTCGTTCACATTTGAAATGTTTTGAAGTATGAGGGGACCGATGATTCATTCAATTCATCTAGTTCGGTGTGAGTTCCACTCGGTCACTTTCTGGTCTCTTCTTATCATGCACTGAAATTGACATTTTGAACCTGATTTTGTCTGGCTTAATTTATGTATTGCGTCCTTTCCAGTGAAGTAAACTATTTCAAAACAGGTATAAATTTTGGGATGTTTAACAAATTAGGCACCATGACACTCTAATTTTCTATTTAAATCCTTGTCTCTCAAGCTCTTTTTCCGGATTTTGTGATAGTGTTTTCCTTGGTTCCTGGTCTTCTGCTTCAACTTTCCACATGTTATTAGGTTGCTTCTGGATGTTCTTCTAATTTGTCGGGCCATGACCTTACCCTCTTTATGGATCTTTTGGATGTAATGGGCAGATTTGAGGAAAGTGCGGGAGGGTTGAGTGCCGCAGGCTATGTTTTGGCTCAGGCTCGCACAGGATGTCCTATGGTAAGAAAGGATTGCAGTACTTGGAATATGAAAGAATCATTTACAAGTTATTAATGAGTTTTTGTCGATAAACATTTGGTGAGAAGCTGTGTTGGATGGAAGGAGAAGTGATCCTTTTGATCGAACTGAGTATGATTTACAAAACACAGTTGGGACCTTTGTTATTCACCTTTGTGTCAAGAAACATAGATTGTGATATTGTCACATATATGTATGTGATTTATGAACTCAGGTCCGCAAGTTGCTGTAATGGGCAAAGTTTTGAATACGACGTTGTTATAACTAAATGGTTTGAGAATCAAAATATCACGATATCATGGCAGTGAGAGGTTTTCATCCAAAAAAAATAAAAAAGTGGATAATGCTGGCCAGAAGTAAGAAGTCATCTTATCAAAATCATAGTAGAAGTGCTCCTGTTGCACAACAGGAGTGTTACATGCAATGTATCTAAGCTACTATCGTATCTGTTTCATGCAATGTATGGCCATATCCCCTGAAGAGATTAGTGTTCCCTGTATTATGGGGAGCACCCAACCATGTTATGACTTTTGTGATACTCAATTCCGCAATTTCTGTGGGCTGTTTTGCCCAATATTAACACCTTTTGATTTCTTTGAAGAAGCTCCTCTGATGACTTTTATTAAGATGTCATTTTTAAGATCATTGAGCTAATGGACATCGCTGGATGGTTTCAGTCATCCAGTGCATTTACTGACTGTACTCCAATACAACCCTTTAAAAAACTTGTAAATGTTTTGTGATCTGGTGTGATTTACAGGTGGAAGAAAAAGTACAGGAGGCCTCGGCAATAACTCTTTCTGTTGTTCTTGATGAGGCTTCGGACAATTTGGCCAAAACCGCTGGAGAAGCTCTGGGCCACGTGGGTCTTCGTGGGCCCATACCTCTGCCTGAAAACCAGATGGAAATTTCTCCAGAGAAAGTGGAAACCGACACAGGTCTTGGAGGAGGAGAGGGAGGAGAGGTAGCTGTTGCTGATGGTGCCTCTTCACCATCTCGAGCTCGAGTAGTGAAACGATTGGCGACCTTGTTGTCAAGCAACGATGTGAAGGTGGTTCAAAGTTCAGTTTTGGCATTGGGCCATATCTGTTATGGGGAGCCATCACTGGCAGACACTGTTTTGGAAGCTTTTTTTGGTCTCGCCCGGTCGAAGGTACATCATTTGTTTTATCCTGTTTGCTTTGAGTAGCTTGACGAGTTTCTTGTTTTTGTCAGTCGGGACTTACATCTTGTATGTGCGTTCACGGCTATGAGATTTGATAATTATGTTTTAAAGACCAAAAGAGGTAAATTTCTCCTGGTCATTGAACTAAGATTTTCTTTTAAATTGTATTTGGGTTTTGTCTTTCTGATTTGGGGGACGTCTGCTTTAACTTTCGGACATTACTGTGCATGACCTCATTCATCGAGCTCATCTTAAAGCTACCTTTTCTGCTTTTCCTTCTTTTCCTTCCTCTTTTCACTTCTTTTTCACTCTTGCTTGACCCTTCTTTTACCTGATCTACTTGATTTTTAAAAACATTCGAGTTATTTTTTTTCTACCTCTAAAAAAACGATAATGCAGATGTAGTGAAGTTGCCATACAGCGCAAACATGAGATTATATGCACCCACCTCATGCTGATAAGTGAATTTTGAAATTTGTAGTATTTTAATATCTGGAAATCAGTAGCCTCATGGGATTCAACCTGAAGTAAGCTCAAGCTGCTGGGATGAGGTGGGCCAGGCAGAAGAGGTTCTATTTGCTGTCGGTGAGAGTCTTTCTCTTATTTGGGGAGGGCTCCAAAATATCAATGCGGACACATTCTTGCGAACGCCCTTTGTTTCCCTCACAACTTCTTATAATTTTCTGGCCTCTGATGGCAATGAAAAGCCGGACACAATCATGGTTGACTCGGAAGCTGAAGCTAGTGGATCTTCGGCCGAGTTAACCGCGGTTCAATCAAAGATAAAGAGAAAATTACTCGATGAGCTTCTTGTGTCGGGTCGGAAGGAAGATCGCTGTGCCGGGGCTGTGTGGATGTTGTCGCTTGTCACTTATTCGGGACATTCTGCCTCTATTCAGGCCTTATTGCCTGAAGTTCAGGTCTGGATGTTGTTCTTTCCTTCTGAAGGCACAGCAGTTTATTTATTTCGTTTGAAATCTTGACTGTCAGTTACCTCTTTTTTCTGCTTTAGTGTTTCCTGCCGCTTCTTCAGCTGCGTCTGTCAGTAGTCTGCAGCGATCTAGTGTTTGTTGAAATCATCGTGCATATGTGCGAAAACAGTTGGAAACGCTATATGTGGCGATCCTGTATTATACACAGGTTACGCCCGAGAGATCCGTATAATGCGTGAATAGTACAGAGTTACTGTATTTCAATTGTTTTTGCACATGTGAAACAGTTGAAATTTACTATTCTGATTACTTTCTTCTGGCGTTGTTTCGCTTATTTGCTGTTTGCATGTCTATCCACAGCATTCTTAAACTAAATTGTCGTCATGAATGCCTTCACAGGAAGCTTTTTCCCATTTGCTCGGAGACACCAATGAGCTTACTCAGGAAATGGCCAGTAGAGGGATGAGCCTTGTTTACGACCTTGCAGACGCTTCTTTGCGAGAACAGTTAGTTGAATCTTTGGTAGGAGCTCTCTCAGGCTCCACTCGGAAAAAGCGGGCAGTTAAGGTGGGTTCCGTTCTATGTTTTTTTATTCTTCCGCTATTTGTTGCATATCTGGGCTCTACCTACAAAGTGGTTTTCTCTTCAGTGTTTCAGGGACTGACTTTCTGAGCTTTGCTTTTGTCTTTATCTTTAGTGTTCTCCAGCAGTAACTGCCCATATTTTGCTTATCTTTTCAGTCAAATTATTGTTAGCGGGATTCTGATCCTTTTTCGTCCCTTATGCAGCCCAGGGTTCTTTAGATTTCCCTGAGGATTTGCAATTCCTGGTATTATTGCAAAACGTCTGCTCGTGAGTGATCACCTTTTCAAGTGGCTTCGGTTGTTCTAATTATGTGGTTTGTCTTATCTTTTTTATGGCAGTTAATGGAAGAAAGTGAGGTTTTCAGTGATGATGCTTTAGGGAAGGCTCCTGGAGGTGGCAACATTAGCACATATAAGGAGTTATGTACTTTGGCTACAGATATGGGGCAGCCCGACTTAATCTATAAGTTCATGGACCTTGCCAATTACCAGGTATCAGTCCATTTCTGAGATTGGGAGTTTCATATCTTGTTTCGTTTCAATTCTCTGGCCTATTGACAACTCCCTGCAAACGTTCCACATAATCTGATTCAATTATTTTCTTCACATAATTTGATTTAATTGTTCATCTTCTTCACATAATTTGATTCAATCGTTTACCTTTTCCACATAATTCGATTCAATTTTTTATCTTCTCCACATAATTCTATTCGATTGTTTATCTTCTCAACATATTTTTATTCACTTGTTTGTATTCTGAAGGCCTCTCTGAACTCTCGGCGAGGAGCTGCATTTGGCTTCGCTAAGATAGCGAAGCAAGCTGGAGAAGCTCTACAGCCCCATTTAGAGGCTCTTGTACCGAAGCTTTTACGACATCAATACGATCCCTCCAAGGCTATTCAGGATGCTATGGCTCATATCTGGAGAGCGCTAGTACCTGAACCAAAAAAAACAATTGACCAGCTTTGGGTCAAAATCATGGAGGCAAGACTCTTGTACACCCATGCTTCTTTGATGTTTAGAGCCCCAGCCAAAGCCGAAGAGGATCGCATGGTTGAGAATGATTATACGTATAGAATCTCAAGGCATGTAAAGCTTATTGCAGGAATTACTTTGGATTAAGATCTTGGTCTCATGGGGACAGTTTTCACTTCCATATCCACTAATTATGATACATTATCCATTAATATTACACTTCATATGTTTTATTAGACAAGTCAATTCATATTTGTTTTTGATGCCCAAACTTCCTGTCTTTTATTCTTCGCCGGATCAGAGCGACACTTTTTTGTATTATTCTTCATAGATTTGCAGAAGGTTCTTCAGTCGGTAAAGTCTGTGAACCTCGTTAGAAATAATGTGAACTGTGTGGCTGCATTTCTGTCACGTGATGAAGGTGGGTCGAGAGGAAAAAAAGGTGTTGCAATGTTTATCACAGACTAAAGCAAACGACCTTTTGTTTGCATGCCTGAAGGTTTTGTTTTGTATGGTGATTATCATCGAAACTGGTGATTTAGTCAGTTTAATTGACCTGGACACGGTTGAAACTGACGGACAGGATTTACTGAAGGAAAGTGGATCACGGCTTTGGCGTACCAGGGAGTCTGCATGTTTGGCTTTAACCGACCTCCTCCCGTCCCGTCGATTCGACGAGGTGCTTTAGATCTAACTTGAACATTTCTTTTCCATCTCTTTTTGTTTTGCCCGCCTTCTTTCTCGATTTTTGTTTTTTGACTCTGCCTGAATCTTCTTTTCTTCCTGAACCTTTTGTGTACGTGTGGGCTTTCTCTGTTACAGGTGGCTCCTTACTTCTCCCAACTGTGGGTTATGGCTTTCCGTGTTGCTGATGACATAAAAGAATCGGTGAGGCTTTCTGGTGAGAAGTTGTGTAGAACTTTAAGTTCTCTTTCCATCCGTTTGTGTGACCCAAGTCTCACTCCACAAAAGGATGCAAGTGAAGCATGCGAGATAGTACTACCTATTCTTCTCAACCAAGGGATTCTCAGTAGTGTTTCAGCTATACAACGGCTGTCTCTCACCACCATTTCCAAACTTGTAAAGGTATGTCTGGTTCTTCTTGTGGTCCTCTGCCCAGTCTTTTAGGGATGTTTGTAGTATTTTTTCTGCATATGAAGTGGAGGTTATGGGTTCCAGCAAAAATGACTGCTTGTGGATTTACGAAGTGCTTGTTGTTAAGGGCACCACGGATAAGTTAATGTGATTGTTGTTACTTATTGATAGGGCAATTATACGTACTCAATACTGGCCAGTAATCACTGTAATCGTATCGTCAAAAAATGTACTTTTTACTAATTGGTGCAGATTTCCGTACGATTACTATGATTACTGAGGAAGTATTACCAGCAATAGCGCACGTCTGATACCCTTATGACTGTTATGCGATTGCGCTACAGGATACTGCATTTCTTATATTAGTGAATCTTTAATTTCTTACCTACGTGACTGTCTTGTTCTTGCCTTCAGGGGGCTGGACCTGCTGTGAGGAAAGTCCTTCCTGATGTGGTTGTAGCTATGCTTGAAGCACTTTCAAGTTTGGAGGATCAGAAGCTCAACTACGCAGAGGTTCTTTTTCTTTACCTTTTCCTTTCTCATGTGTTCTCATCAATTTTGGGCTTTAATAAGCCGGCTAAAAATATTTCTTACCACTCAATTGTAGTTTCGCAGAGGTTCTTTTTCTTTATCATATGTTCTCATCAACTTCAAATACGCTGTCTTAAACTATTTCTAACCACTTAAATTGTAGCTTTCATGATTGGGAGTTTAAAATTGTCCACCAATTGAATTTCTACCCGTTTTTTTTTTTGCCAAGTCAGCAGAACCGTGTAGACTAGAATTCTGCTTTTAGGTAGAATTCTAGTAGATGCCGGAATCTAGGTTTCCATTATAATTTACCTTTTTGTTTGTATCTAAATTTTCGTTTTCTAGATTGCTTTTCTAGACGTACTTTGTTTTCCTGCCGGATTCTATTATCTAGTGTCAGAGATATGATTCAATCTGAGTTTTGACTGTGACTTTACCTTTTGGTTTAAAAAGCCAAATGACCCCTTAGGCTCTTAGAATCCGGAGAGGTCATTCTGGGGATATTTTCCTCTCGGTACTTACAAACTACATTAAAAAATCAATCTAAGGAATTCCTTTTCTTATCCTTCAGTTTACTTGACTTCCACTCCATTTTTTGGCTATCATGGCTTCTGATCTAGTACCGTGCACCAGCACGTTCTGGAAATTGTACTTGGTATGGGTTCTGAAAAACCATACCAGAGAAAAAATATTGTTCGTTTCAAACTTTATATATGAAAATTAACTGTTTATTTGTGGAAATTTATTAGATGTGATTTTTTTCGGTGGGTGGTTTGATGAACAGCTCCATGCAGAACGTGCAGGCATCAATACTCAAAAACTTGAAAATGTTCGTCTTAGTTTGGCCAAAGATTCTCCCATGTGGGACACTCTGGATTGGTGCATAAGACAAGTGGACATGGCCACTCTGGAAAGCTTGACTCCTCGTCTTGCGGAACTGACAAGGACTGGTGTCGGTCTTAACACTCGGTACGTCCTGAGTGTACCCTCGTGTTATTCTTCTTGGAAAACATTTTTTTTTTATTTGAAAACTGTTCAGCCTGGCTTAAACCTGTTTTCTTGTATGTGGAGTGGGCCTCAGAGCCGGAGTTGCTCGATTCATTTCACTGCTTGTGGAGCGCTGTGGTCCGGTGCAAATGAAGCCCTATGCCGCCCCATTGCTCAAAGTAAGTTAATTTAACATAATTTTATCCTGCATGTGATCAGAACTCCGGACTTGGTCAGGTCTGAGCTAAATCAGCTTCTGAATTTGGTCAAAGCTTTAGGACTTTAATTTTTAAGTCCACCAAATTCGCCAGGGTAACTGAAGACCAGTTTAATTACAGACGATTAAGGGAGAGGCTTCATTAGCACATGTCTCTTTTGCAACAGGAAGAGGAAGAGGGATAGATCAGGAACAGATATGTCACTGCCCAAGAGAAAACATTTTTTTGTTTAAATTTTTGATCATTTTTCAACCCAAGTTATTATGATTCATTCTTAGCACATCTTGCATGTTCTTTGTTTTGCGCTTAGCTTCTGATTTGCAATACCGTATTGCTTAGATACTTATACCGTATTGTCTACCCTGTTGAACCGAAAATAATTAAGATGTGGTTGAGTTAGATAATTTTAATATTGTTCTGCCTTATGAGTTCAAAATCCTTAAAAAGAAAGTTTGTCAAATCGGCGAGGTCTGAACCGTGGACTTGGATGTCCAAAACCAAAGATCTGCCATTTTTGGTTCAAATCTCTAAAATGCAATCAACAAAATTGACTAATCAAAACCATTTTCGGGTTCGACAGGGTCGACCCTACAGTAACCCAATACTGCAGGTGTTGATTCCTTCCCTTTCATCACAAAATACTGATAATAGGTTCTCATTTCCTGATACTGCAGGTGTTAATTCCTGCCCTTCGATCAGAAAAGAGTCCATCTGCTCGTCGAGCCTTTGCCACAGCATGTGCGGATGTGGCGCGATGTTCAGGGGAAGCCCGGGTTCGTCGGTTGGTGGAGGAGGCTGTTGCCCTTAACGGAGGAGACAAGGAAGCTCGAATCTGCGGTGCACTTCTGATTCGAGAGTTGACACGAGTGGCGTCAGATCTACTCAGTAATGACTCTACAGCGGTCTTACCTCTAACTTTTATTGGACGGTATGTATCTGTTCATATATGTATGCGGTCATGTATGTGTCTTTTCCGTGTACGAGAGATTGTGGTGTAATCATTCCTCAAATGGACTTGGTGGGGTAAGGGACCGACCAACCATTTTGGAGGGTTGTGTCTAAATGCTTGGTTTTTTGGTTGAGTACATCTTTAAATCTTCAATTTGGGTTCTCAAGTTCCATTATCTGCTTTCAGAAACAGTTTACTTGCAGGAACTTAAATAAAAAAAGATGCATGCAAGGAGTTTTTATCTAAAAACTATGACGGATTTATCAGAGGAACAAGGTCTAAAGCTGTGTTTACAATCCCGCCATCACCCCATTTTCTACGTCTTTGTCTTTTGTGCAGATATGATCCAGACAATAGTGTAAAGAGTCTCTTTGAGGAAGTCTGGGATGAAAGCAGTAGTAGTACCAGTGCAGCTGTTCAGCTATACTTACCCGAGATTACAGCCCTCATTTGTGATGGTATTCAGTCGTCTTCATGGCCTCGTAAAAAGCAGGTAAAGACCCTCTCAAAGACAAGCGTCAATTTTTACTTTGTGATGCAATTTATCAAGCAAGTTAATTCTTTTAGATGCTCATATCTCTGATCGATCATTAAATTCTGGAACAGCACTTTATACTTTTTCAACTGTACATTTTTTTTGTTTGTATTGTTTTGTGAGATTTGAACAACTGGAGAGCTTCCTAAGATGCCAGTTTTATCAGAAGTGTAGCTGCGTTCAACTTTTGTTTTGATTTTGGTAATCTAGTGCATCAAATTCAGCTTAGCTTAGTTGGACTATGTTTTTTTAGTTTGATTTTTTTGGGCTACTATGGAACTTCAATGTAACTGAGCTTTGTTTTTGTTTCGATTATTCTGAACTACACCGTGAGTCGTTATCAGCATTAATAACATTATTTGGGTGCCATTTTTTTTGCCTCTTGGACATAAAATAACTTCAATAGTAATAATTATTTTTTCTTAATGCTAATTTGGTGAGCAGCTGAAAATTGTCCACGTTGCTCGGACCTAATTTAGAATCAATAACTCTAAAATAAACCCACGCAATGTATATCCTAACGTTAATACTGATACACGACTATGGGAGTCAAGTGTAGGCTAGCCATTAACTAAGTTGTTTGCACTTTTCGGAATACATTTTCAGTGTGCAGAAGCAACAGTTGCCTTAGCGGAGCTTGTAAGAGAGGATATTGGAAAAGATAATGTCCAACGGCTCTTAAAAGTTTTTCTTCAGGAGCTACCTGGACGGTTGTGGGAGGTAAGGGTTTTTGTTTTTTGCCGTGTGTGACGTTTTTGTTAAAAAATGTGTATTTGTTTTTGATTTTCAAATTTTTGGCTGATGCAACAACCTGATATTTGGGGCAATTCCGTGCTTGTTTGTTTAAAGGTTATATTCTGGAACGGAAGGCATGGTGCACATATCAATTAGTTGATGTGTGTTTTGACAAAGCAACAGCTCTAATACATAATTTCTGGATACTGTCAAGGCCGGACGCCAGTCTAGTCTTAATGCTGACTCTGGCTTCTGTATGTTGTGTTTATTTTTATTTGCAAGCGTCTCTCTTTCTTACAGTTATTCAGACATTGAAGTGTTTGCGTGGTTGTTTACATCAGGGCAAGGAGTCATGTCTGGAAGCCATTGGAGCCCTTTGTAAGGGCTGTGGGGCAGTTATTTCTTCGACAACTGCGACAGGAGAGGAAATTGGGGCAATTGCGTTAACAACCGCAGTAGTAGCTGCTTGTCAGAGGCCAAAAACTGCCTTTCGAGAGGCATCTTTGTTGTGTTTGGAAAAGGTAAAAAAAGTTAAAATCTTTTTCTCTTTCTTTCTTGGTGTTTGCCCTTAAAAAAGCAGATAAGTTGGAGGATATTTGTACGGAGCTCCAATGGGTCTTGCTACAGGTCACCACTATCCCTGTGCATCGTGTTATCTAAAGCTCACCCATGTTGTTCCACACTAATCTGTGTAAACTTTTGCTAATGCAGACAATTTTCACATTTGATTTAAGGACCTTTATAGATAGGTGGTTAGAAGTATATACCTCAATTTTCGTAGCATAGTTGCTTTTAGAATTCACTTTTTCCTTTGACTATTAAACATCAAATTTTCCATTCATAAACAAGCACTACACTGCCCATTTCTATTAGTGTCAATAACGCTTATTTATTTGGTTGCGACTTTTTTTCGCTGAAAATCATATAATAGTACTAATAACACGATTTAAAGGAGTGGCTGCAAATTGTCCAAGTCACTCTGCTCTAAACTGATATTATTGGTAATAACGTCTCCTTGATACTAATTATTGTCTTACACTAATAGCGATAGAGAGTGTCCTTGAAATGTTTGTGTGGTTTGGTGTGGAATTTTTTGCAGGCTTTGATAGCCTTCAAGAATCAGGATCTCCTGGCTCTTGTGGCACCACCGCTGGTTCAAATTTGCAGCCCACCATCAAATCAGTTTTCTGCTTCAACTGACGGTATGAAAGCTAGACACGTTCTGCTTTCTTTTCTTTCGTTTATCCTTCTTGTAGCTTCTTTGTCGTCTACTCCTCTAGCACAAACAAAAAGAGGGCACATAAAATGTGGGGAAGTTTTTTTTTCTTTCATTTTTTTTTTTTTTTTTTTTTCAATTTTATCCTGTGCTGATGAATGGGACCAAGCAAGTTGGTGGAACTTCATGCCTTCCGATGTTCCGTCTTCTCCCTCTCTCTCTCTCTTGGTGTACTCCTTGTCCTGTGTCTTTCCATTCTAGAAAAAGACAGATGTTACACAGTTTATTGTGTTTAGTCTGGGCAGACAATTAGTATGGATGCTTCCCTCCCTCTTTCTCTCCATCTCTCTCCCTCTCCCACTCCCTCTCCCTTTGTGTTGTCCCACACTCTATACTATGGTCCATGCCAGATCATGTAAAGACCCAAAGTGGACCCTTGTTGTTCTTGAATTTTAGGTTTCTTTTTACATCTTTTGTCCACTCTAGTTTACGTGGGCAAGTTTTAAAATCGGGGAGTTAAGTCCTACTGTAATAGCTACTCTGTTCAACTCCTAGCTGGTTCAATAATTGCCATTTTCCGCTCTGATAATTGAACTTTTGCGACTGGTATTTTGGAGATTTAAGCTTCGCGTAATGTACAGCTGCGAGGCTTTCTATTGTTGTGTAGAGTTTATTGTCGTTATAGAGCAAACTGACATCTGCTTTCCAAATTTGCTAACTTTTGTTGGAGAACAATATAAAAATGTTCAACTTGATTATGCTTTTTTTGTTCAAAATTTATAGGATGGCTGTTACGGTAGTATGGTCAACACCAATAACAGTGGATTACATAACTAAATGTGTTTCTTAAATGACTCTGCAGGAGGTGAGTCATCAACCTCCAAAGAGAAGACAAGCGGCAATGGAAGTACGGTACTTGTCTCCGGAATTCAATGTTTAAGTGCAGCCATGGAAACTTTATCCGCGGAAACATTGAGCGTTCACGGCGAATCAATTGTGAAGATTTTTGTAACGAATTTGGGCTCATCTTCAACTTGGACAGGTGAGGAAACTCTGAGGGGATCAAAAACAGGGAGGGGGAAGCTGTTTTAGTTTAATATAAGTTGCATCGCTGTATCGTTTTTTGTGCCCTTTAAACTCACTTTCTCTGTGCACACTTGTCGGATTATTAATCCGATGGTTGCGATGGAAAAGGCGAAGGTTCTTACCTTCCAATTGGCGGTCTCCATTTGAAAATTGGACTTGTATACGGAGAAAAGTTGAATTAATTGGCAAAAAAAAACATTAAGTTTTTGGAGTATTGCGTTTTCAGTTTTTAATATGAGATGTTTTTTTGTTATCCTTTGTCAATGGCTGTATTAGATAATTTGAGATTAAATGCAGAAATATATTTTGTTGAGTGTTTTTTGTTAATGAAGTAATAGCAAAGGTTTTGGATTTTCTCTGTTTAGAAATTTTCAGACGTGGTAAAGGTTCATCTCTTGTTGAACGGATCCTAAGAACCTTTTTAACTTCGTAATGAAAATTGTTTATCATAGAACCAGAATTCTTGAGACCGAAGTTTAAGGGACATGTTGGAAAAACTCAAATTTTGCATTAAAAATCCGGTTGTGGAAATAATGCCGTATATATGTTTGATTCAGTTGGAAATATAATTAATTCAGTGTATTTTACAATTATTGAATTTTGTGTTTGGGGACTCTGGACATAGTTTATATTGCAGAATGGATATGCATGAACATATGCTTGTGAGGTTATAGTATTATATTTTTCGAGAGCCTATTCTCTGGCTTGTTGTGTTCTAGGCATGCAAATATACATTTCCGGGTGAAATATCAGTATTAAAACCGTCAATGATGAGAAAATCATGTCGAAGTTGTCTTTAGTGATCTTTTTCTGTTTTCTCATCAAGTTTGTCCATATGTGTGACTGTTGTTTGGGAGCAGTTCGGTTAGCAAGTTTGGAAGCTTCCAAGAAACTTGCAATGGCTGTGGAACGACTTGGGTGTTTGGAGACGGTGAGTCGTCTTAAAAAAATACAGTTGTGTTTTCAGCAAAAGCAGGAAAACATATGCAACAATCTGTATCAATGTCATGAATTGCTTTGTAAAGTTGATTTGTTTGGTTGAGGAATGGTATAAGGGGATAAATACATGGTGGTTAAAAAAAAAATTCATTGTAGTTTAAAAATTTAAAAAGGGATGATGTATGGTGGTTGAGGAATTGCAAAACGGTATACTATATGGTCGTTTAGAAATGGTAAGAAGGGATGATCTTCGGTTCTAATATACCTGTATTAGTGAAGAACCTAATGGGCAGAGTATTGATTGACAGAATGAGGTCTTTAAAACGTGGTTGGAGGCAATCACTGTTGCCATTCTTGAAACGATGGGAGATTCAAAACATGCTCAGGTGAGACTCTCGGAAAACTTTCCTCGAATCTTACAGACTTGCTTGTGATGGTTTCAAAATTATTCGCACGTTTTTTTTTTTGTTGTTTTTGTTTCTGTTTCTGTTCCTGTTCTTGTTTCTGTTTTTGTTCTTTTTTACTTTAGTCTATGGTTTTTGTCTGTTAACTGTTGTTAATTTCATCGCGTGAAACCTCACAGAGCTATTCGTCCTGTTCTTGTTTCAGGTTCGAACGGGAGCTTTGGAAACTTTGCAGACAATTTTGACCTCTTCTCATGGACAACTTTTGTTTAAGGGCAATAAAAGTTTAGCTTCTCAAACCAGGCAAGTTCTTTTAGATTTGGTGAAAACAGACAAAAACGCAAATATAAGAACTCTTGCTTCCACTGTTTCTGAGTCACTTCCTAAGGAAACCTGATCCTTCAATAAATGTCGTTTTTCAATAAACTTCGTTTTACAATAAATGTCGTTTAGAAGGAAAAAAATCTGGTAGAGAGAACCCCACCCATGCTTACGGTATAATTTGCAGAAACTCCTTTTTTCCTTATTCGTTTCAGTCAAAACAATGTACTATTATCGACACATCTTTATGAGACGGCTTAATGCAGTTATGTATCTTAAGGTGATGTGTTGTCGGTTGTGTTTTTCTTTAAGATGGTGAGGCTCTGTTTTTATTATTTGACATTAATATGACAATAATAAATGGAGTTATCTGGGAACCTTTTGACAATATATTATCAAAAGTGCGAGTCTCAGCATGAGGACCTGAAATAACTTCACCTTTTCTTTTTCCTTTTTCCATTGCTGTAGATTAACCTTTGTGAGGTATGCATATCTGTGTTTGTGATATGATACCTTTCTTACTTTTTTCCGATGTCTTTTTTTTTTTTCGTCATTTTTTTGTCCGCGAGGATGTCAATGTCGTTCATATTGGTAAAGCAACTACTAAGGTATTTTTGAATTGCACTTAAAAATGTAGCATGAAATCACTCTCTAGGTAGGTTTTACCAGAATTTCAATTTTTTAAACACTAATTCGAAACTCTTCATTCAGATCAAAACCATGGAAGTTATATTTGAAATATCGATGAAATGTCTCGGTAAATACCAGATATTGTTTCCATCTTCGGTACACAAAGTAGGCTGGGACATAGGTTCGTGTACCTGTTTCCGAGGTCTGACCTTTTTAGTGTGGCATTGTCTTAGACTTTGGGCCGACAGCCCACTCTCTTTTGCAATAAATGTGTCGGGTGGTTTTTAGTGTTCTTGCAGTTTGGTTTTTGTTTTTTCTTTATGCTGTTCTTCCTTTCCCTTTTATGCTTTTATTGTTATATAATGTTTTGTTGTGTTTTTTGTCCTTAGAATTTTTTGGACATCAACTTTTTTTAGTTACATTCATGTTTTGTACTTTTGGTGGTCTTACTATCACGTTTTTGGCAATAAAATTTTCTTTTAACCTTTTTCCCATCTTATTGAACGACAAAATCCAACGGTGCTGCTTTGTCGCCCATAACGAGGAATGTTTGAAAATTTATATTTTAGGAGAGGTTATTACATTTAAATGTTAACCCTAGTAAGACCGATTCTACTGCCATGGAAGTTCAAAAAATCAAATATTTGAAGCATATTTCAAATATTCAAATCAGAATAAATCAGTTCAAATGTGCAAAAAAAACATTGGAAACATTATATAAGGTTTTGCATATTATAGGCATGTTAAACTGTAAAATATCCGAATAGGATGAGGAAACAGCGCACATCGTTTCCATTGTTTTCGTAAATTTTAGTTGTGAATATGTAGTTCACACATTTTTGTTTCTTCAAGTTTTCATTGCAAACATTACTAGAAAAACAACGGTGAAGGGATGAACTGAAAACATATGACGGTTCAAGTGTCTACATCTCGAGTATCAGTTCACCAACCAGTACGTCGAGATATTTGGTTATTTGGGTGTCGCTTTAGATGGGTTTTTCCATATTGGTGTCCTTTGAGTGACTTGGACCTAGGAGGCCTCCTCTTTTGGTCTTTATTTTTTTCTTTACATTTTTCTTTGCTTTTTTTTTTTTTTTGCTTTTTTTTATCGGCAAAGTTTATCCGTGGCTTTGCAGAGAGTTCAAGTTATTACTCTCCTTCGATGAGCTATTGCAGTTATGGATCGTCGGGGTGTTCCGCAACTCCCTCAGCGTGCTCCCTCGGGCTTGAGGGATTTACGAGGTTGCTTTTCGTAGATCTTTAGTTATGTTGAGATTTGGTTAGGTCATTTTGGTCGAAGCACACTGTCGTGTCCTTATATTGGTGGTTGTTGCTTCTTTGAGTGTCTTTGTTCTACCTGCCATTTTTCTGTGTGCTCATTTCTTTAGCCTTGCTTTTCCTTTTTTGCGTCCTTCCCTCCACATGTAGTTTTTCAGTTTTGGCATTGCTGCCCCTTTCTGTTCCCATGGACTCATAGCCTATGCCCACCGGAGCATATGTAACTTTTTGCCCATTCCGATGATTTTCCGAAAACTCATCGGAAAACGGGTCTTGTTCACACCAAAATTTTGGCACGTAACTCCGATTGAAGGTGTCCTGTGACACTTCGCATGCTTTGACGTCACGAAACAAAGGCGCGAAAACAAACGTGCAGATTTTCAAACTTACTCCTTTCGGCAGTTGCCTCTTCTACTAGATTATTGGCCGATGAAGTAGCCGTTCGGATGTTTTTTTCCCACGTGATATTTTCGGGTTACCGTTGGCCTATTTCACAGAAAGACGCAACTTTTACCCTACTTCTATATCCGGCAATATTTTGAGGAAGTTCGTTTGTACGGTTTTCCGAGAACTTCCGAAATCTACAAAGTCGGTGCTCGGAAAGCCGTACATTATTCCCTACGTCAGCTTTTCTGGTTACCGTTGGCCTGTTTTCACAGAAAAACGCAACTTTTACCCTACTTCTATATCCGGCAATATTTTGAGGAAGTTCGTTCGTACGGTTTTCCGAGAACTTCCGAAATCTAAAAGCCGGTGATCGGAAAGCCGTACATTATTCGAACGTCGTCTGTTGCGGAAGTGAATTTTTTTTCGGTGGGAATAGGCTATCAGATGGAGTACCATTGTGTTTTTCATCAGAATCTTGCGGTAATTATGTTTCAAGGAACGATCGCTCATCAAGGAGAAGCGGTAAGAAACACGCCAGAATTAACGGACGTCATCACTCCACTCAGTGTAAACTTCGTCCAATGCTCTTTGTACTTTCGATTTTTTGTGCAGTTGTGCAAAAGTGATAGCAAAATACCTCGAGGATTCAAATAGTCTCTCCGGCCGGGAATTGAACCCGGGTCTCCCGCGTGACAGGCGGGGATACTTACCACTATACTACCGAAGAAGGTGACTTGTAAAATAAATTTAATCAATTTACAAATATAAGAATTAATTATATTTTCATCCTAATCTTGCTTCTTTAAATTGCCTTTTGCAAGCATATGTTGTTGACGGTTCGGACGCTCGTTTTCTTTTTTGTACCCTTTTGTACCTCGATGTTTTTTTCCATCGCACTTTTTGAAATAAAGTTTCTCGTTTATTCTCGTTATAACGGGTAATTAATTAATAATCATACAGTTCAAAATCATAGAAATTCGTATGATGTCACCGCACCTTTTACGGTCTTTACTTTCTATTTTGGTGCTCCCAAAAAAAATAGGCTTAAAACAACAATTTCCGTTTTTCGTGCTTGAAAAAAAGTGCAGCCAAATCGGCTCAGGGTGGCGTTTCATCGGGAAATTCTATAATCGTACGGCCAACTCTACGAGATGTGTTAATTGAAGGCCGGACTTCCATTAGGCATTTCAGTAATTGTACGGAAACGATGTTCCATAATGTAGAGTTAGTAAACCACGTGTTCTAAATTGAGTGGCACCACGTAAGCTACAACGGATATTGAATATCCTTAAGATTTTTAACACCGACTAATTTAACTTCAAATCTTCACTTGCGTCCCGCAGAGACAAAAACTTCTTGCCCCCGAAAGGGTAAGGGCTCAAAAAGTGGATATCTCTCCGGCCGGGAACCCGGGTCTCCCGCGTGACAGGCGGGGATACTTGCCACTATACTACACCGCCAATCGCTATTAACGTAGTGTACGCTAATTCCGTCCCGCTTTTTTTTTTTAATTCTCCAATAGCGTAGCTTATTCTATTTTTTTCTGTACGCCATTTAGGGTTATTTTCCAAGTTCCGTACAAAACGAAAGTACGTCATTATTTAAATAGTGTTGTGTAAGGTTAGTGTCAGACCGTACAAAATCGTACTTTTTTAAGCGAAAAAGTACAATTCATCATATTTAGTAGCCGTGGACGCATGAGAATGTGCGGCCTAAAAAGGGGATGAAATCGGGTTGTCAAATATCACGTTCGCACATATTCGTCCAGCAACCACGTTTCGAATGTGTGAACGTACGATTTGTCAGAATTCGAACAAATACCTATATTAGTGTAAGCATGTTTGCGACCGACATTTACTTTCTTCAAAGACCCAAATTAGAATTATTAAACAATTAGAATGTATGTTTTTTTTCAAAATTTTCAAATTCTTAATTAACGTAAACCACGGTAATTATTCATATACGCTAAAGAAACTTCTACGCTAATAGCGATTGGCGGTGTACCGAAGAAAAGATCAGGTAAAAGAAAATTATTGAAAAAACAGTATTTTTTATTACGCTCCAGCCAGACCCTTTATCTTGCTCCTATATTTATTTTAAGCTGCTCTTCTAAACCTCTAGATTTTTACTTCTCACCTTCGGCAGGTTGCAGGTCACGTCGTAGCAAGCTGTCACACACTGCCTCGTCACCATCGGGCCGAGGTTTGTATTGAATATCTCAGCCGTCGATTCTATGGAATCTAAACAATATGTTCCTCCAATGGCGTGTATGGCATGACGCGTATTCTCTGACACGTTTCTGTCTCGGCGAGATTCTCTGTATTCAACGTGCCACGTCAGAAAGACTCCTCATCGTGGGAGGTTCGGTACAGTACGTAATTTGATGGTTCGACAGATTTAATTATTAGGAAAACCGCGTGCCTTTAATGCAAGTGGGAGTGACGTTTCTTAGGGGAGTATTCTGTGCGAAATGATACAAGGCGACAGTTTGGGAGACCTTCTACGAAGCATGTTATTCTTATATTTTGTCATCTAAAAGATACGCGCAGTCTAGGGTTGGTGTTCGCAGTATTTCCCCATACGTCATGGCTTCGACCAAAAGTAACGTAGCGGCTTTTTAGTAACCGCTGTGCAACCGTGCGAAGCATCCGCACGAGTGATATTATTTTTTCTGATACGTGTGCAGCCGCCCTTCATTAGAAACGAAAAGTTCGCATCTCACCCCGATTGTCTTGCCACGTAAGCTCTTAAACAATTCCAATTGCCACGTGAAGGGAGGGTGTAAATAATCTGCAATTGATCGAAGCATAGTTCAAAAGTAGGTGAAAGTAGGCCCATACAATATGCCTATTGTATGCAAAACATACAATATGAACTTAAGACCCATATTGTATTCGGACCTATTCAGACCAATTAAAACATTCGGACCAATTGTTTTTTTACACCGTCAGATTCGGACGATCGGACGGTCTCTGATCAAAGTAGCGATCTAAGAAGATCACATGAAAAGCCCATAACACAACTTACGATAAAGGCGCCTACCAAAGGCCTACCATAAAAACGCCTACTTTTGTACATAGATGTCCCGTGCGCATAATACGCACGAAACGAACGCGCGAATACTACGCACGATACGCATTTAACGATGATGAAAATGTAATAAAATGCGTACCAGACTACGTACCCGTACTTTTTCGTACATTTGCGTACTGTCTTCGTACATTTCAGTACTTTTAGGGCTATTAAGGGGGTTTGAGGAATTTTAGGGTACATTCTCGTGCATTCTCATATATTTCTGTTAAACAGCCAGCTTTAATTCGTACATTTACGTACAGTGTCCGTATTTTTTCATACTTTTCACAGTTATTATTTTGAGTGTTTTAGGGTACATTTTCGTACGTTTTCGTATATTTCAGTTATACGGACTTACATCTTTTTTACATATACGTACAGCGTCCGTATATTTCAGTACTTTTAGGGTTATTGAAGGGGGGAATTTAGGGTGTTTAGGGTACTTCCCGTGCATTTCGTACATTCCAGTAAATTAAAGTACAACTAATTTGCATTATCCGTACTCTTTGGTTTTTTAGGGTGCACCTTTTGGTACAATGCCGTACATTTACGTATGTTTCTCGTGCGTTCTAGGAATTTTTAAGGGATTTTTAGGGTTAAGGGGACGGTTTTCGTACGTTTTCGTACATCGTTCAGCGAAAACTACAGTAACGAACGGTATGAAGTAACGGAATACTACGTCAAAATCGTAGAAAAGTCGAAATCCGTACGAATAGGACAGCTAGGCTTTTGTCCTATGGATCGAAGTGACAAGGAAACTCCTCCTAAGTTTATTCTGTTCTCTTCTGCCAGTAAGAATAGCCCTTTGTTTACTGCAATTTGCCTCGGTAGAACGTGCCAACGTCATTAAAGATCCACTTTCATATGGATCGAACATACGTCATACCGGCTATCGGCTGTTCCCCAAACCGTGTATTCAGTACGCGATTCTGCAATTTCCGAGCTGGAATCACAGCCTAGTGGACTGGTTACATGGAACACATAAATGCTTCTTGGAGCTTTTGCACGAATAAAGCGGCTCCAAGTGTCGTTTAGTCTGTCGCCGTGAACGGGGGGGAAACAAATAGGACCGTTTTAACCCTTTTGAATAGCCCGGTTGAGACGCCTCAATACTCTGCAACTTTTTGATTTCCTGGCTCAGTAGTTAGTAAGGTTGACATAGTAACCTTTTTATGAATGTAATTTTTGCCTTACAAACTCGGAGGCAGGAGTAAAGTAAGAGTTTTATCTTTTCACTTCAGATAGCGACTAGGCGTCATAAGGAGGCAATGGAACCAGTTTACGTTTAACAGTATAAAAGGATAAAATAAGAAGGGTTTTTGCCATTCTGGTCTTTATCAGATAACATCTTGCACAATCAAGCTTGCAAACTCATTTTACAGAATTTTGCAAATCTACACGGTAAATTATCATATTCTATAACTAATTGTTTCCTGTCATTTTAAATCTGTTGTTTCTCCTGCTGACGTTTCTCAGCTGATTCAACCAGATCAAGTTGCCAGAACAGACTGAAGAAGCTTGCAATTATACGGCTTAAGGATAGATAACTCTTCTAATCCTATGGGAAGATATTATTTTTCATTTAGCAAACGTCTCGGATGTGCAAAAGGTGCACAAAAGACTGGAAAGGCTGTTCGTGATATGGCTCGGAAGGTCGCAGCCTTAAACAGCACTGAAGAGCTTGCAGAAAGCGAGAATGTTGAAAAAAAACCTGGTACGTTTCAGATATCTGATTCAAACCTGCCTGCTCATCCTCTATACTTATAGCTTAGAAAATGAACAATGCTGCTCAAATCTAGGCAGGCACAACTCAGCAACATATGGATTAAGTCAGTCATAGAATGTATTGGACTTACTCTTTGTATTTGCACTGCATCATGTTTATCATGTGCAATGCCGATACAGTTGTTGTAGAGTTTTTAGTGATTGTTGTTATCACCTGGTATTGTTGATGATTTAAGCGTTTATTTAACAAATTTTATTCTTGCGGCAGCTTTTGGAACAGTGGCCATTTGTATTTTATTTTTTTGTGTCGAACAGTCCTAGAAGGCTGAGGAGGGAACTGAGCCTTGTAATACGTCTATTTCTGAGTTTCTGTATCTTGAAATAACGCTTGTTTCGCGAATAGAGAGAAGTCTATCATGAATGAATTTTAACAACTTAAAAAGACTTTTTCGAATGCTTGTGCAGCTTCCAAGGGGCATTTCGTGGAAGAGAAGCTTCTTGTTATGAAGCGTCATGATGAAGCTCTTTTGAAGCTTCCTAATCGAATGGTTACCACCGGTTCTCTTACATATTCCAGTTTGTGCAGTAAACAAGGCAGACGAGGTATCAACCAGGATGCGATGGTTGTGTGGGAGGTGCGTATCAATTTGCATTTCACATCCACATCTTCTTCACATTTTTGAATTGGTTCAGAAAAGATGCTCTGACATCAGGATCCTCCTTAGCTTTTCTGTATCAGAACGTTGTTTCAAGCAAGACAAAGGGAAGTGTTCTTAATCTGTAACATCAACTCGATCATAGTGATTTCATTAGCACTCTCAGTCCAAATTGTAATTTGTAGATTGGCATTATTTTCCGTCTAATGAATTTATTCAAGTAGTGAATTGTTAAGCCTTTTATGTCCTGCTAGACGTCTTTGAAATTTGTGTGTAGCGATTAGTAAAATGGTCCTCTCAAATGTTTTTCTAGTTTTTTCTGTGTTCTGGGTGCACAGGGATTTACAACTCCTGATACCAGTTTATTTGCTGGTGTATTCGACGGTCACGGTTTATGTGGTCATTTGGTGGCCAATCGGGTCCGAAATTCTCTGCCGACATTGCTTGCTGCAAAGTTCCTGTCTGCCTTCGAGGCAAAGAGAAAATTAGTTGAGGATATGCCATCGGCAGTTCAGCTTCTCCACCTTGAGGATCAAATGTTCGAAGCGTGGGAAGCAGCTCATGCAGCCAGCTTCAAATCGGTCGATAATGAGCTTAGACATCACCCTTTGCTTGAAGGTGCTGAAAGTGGTGCTGCCGTTATTACTGCCCTTGTGCAGGTGAGGGGCTTATTAATCCGTCCGATGCATTTCTGTTGCTGTGCTATACTGTACTTTTTACTGTTGTCACAAAGGAAACAGCAGTAATCAATAAGTAACTTAACTTTTTTTAGTGTGATTTTCCCTTTGTTGCTGACAGGATAATCATCTGATCGTCGCCAATCTTGGAGAGTCGCACTGCGTTCTGGCCGTTTGTGGAGACGGGGGAGAATTTATTGCTCAGCAAATCACAGAAGATAATGGGGCAGGTATCAACGGTGTTTCAACTTCGATTTTGTGTCTGAATTTAGATGAGTGAGTTTCTTTAGAGTCTTTGCTGGTTCTTAGTGAAGGAGGGAGGCAGCTAGGATTCAACTCGGGCGATCTATCAACTTCGAGAGTTTGTGAAGATAACAGGATAAAAATGGTTCAACGTCTTGGTAACAGGCATCTGAAAACGTGTTTCCCTGTTTGCAGATGGTGAGGTGAAGGCCGAATTGGATGGTGACTGTTTAGATTTCTCAACGTCTGTCTCAAAAAGAAAACAGTTCCACAATCAAGTTGTACCTTGGCCAGCAGTGAAACAAAGCTTGGGAAATGGAACACGTCATGACCATGGAGGGAGACTTCATCCACAATTATACTATAGACAACTTGAGGAAAGCGACAGATTTTTGATCCTTGCATCAGATGGGGTAAGAAGCCGTTATCAACCTTTTAATAACTTTGTTTAATTCTTTCAGAAATTTTCTCGGACTAAAAGTCATATGGTTTTTAGATTGAAGCAAGGCTTGCAAATGAATGTCTATAACTGGACACTTTAATTCTGTCATCTTTGTATCAGTAACTCACAGCACCATACCCAAAATTCTATTGAGAACAGGTGATGATTAAATCGGTCGAAATTCTCCAAAAGAGGAGAGCGGTAGACCAATTTTACCAGTTTTATCTTATAAAAGTGGAGGGATTATATGTTTCTTGATCGTTACTTTTGATCAAATTTTGCGGCAATTGCTGTGTGTGTCTGACTTTTGGGTGGTACTTTTGTTTTTGTTTTTTATCGTGCAGTTATGGGATGTAATGGATTGTCAAGAAGCAGTTGACATTGTTGCTTCGAGCGAAGACAGATTTTGCGCCGCTAACGAAGTTGTCGGTGTGGCTGAGAAAAAATGGGCGGAAGAGTCTCCAAACTGCCCCAGGGACGATATTTCCGTCATTGTGGTGTATTTGGAAGATTTTAGAATTTGCTGATCAGTGGACGGCGCACAGCATCGTTTGATTGGCCAAGCGTTTTTTCGTGCGGTCGTACGTTTTCGTATCGTAGGCACTAAATTTTGAACGAAATTTCCTTTACTAAAAATTTAAGCTTGAAAAATTCAGTGCGCGTCCTATTCAATGCGGAAGTAACGACTGCAAGTTGGATTGGGTTGGGAGGGGTAAAATTATTTTTCTTAATTCCTGAATATCTGGTGATTATACTTGCTATCATTATTTGGACCCTTTTTGGAAACTCTTTTTAACCTTTTAAATTGCGGTGGACTCGGGGTGGAGGGCTTACAGCTGCGGCTGTTTTCTTAGGGGATTAACTTTCTTACATGAGTGACGTTGTACAGTTTTAGTATAATGAAATGCAGAAATGTTTTTTTTCTAGTGAAGTACAATTTAAAAGGTTCCAGCGAAGTTGGAAATGCAGGAATGTTTTTCTGCCTAGTGAAGCGCAAAAAAATAAGGTTTTAGCAAAGTTCCACTAAGATCGTATCATATGTTACAGGCCGGTGGACCATTTAGTCAGTAGAGATAGAGTAAAATACTGCAAACTTAGCTTTCAGTCCTCAGGTTTTACTTATTTGTGACTTAGGTAGTTGACTTCTTTTCACTGAAAAAACTGCTAAGTACATACTGATGCAGAGCTTATGGGCGAGTGGGACTAACCTTTGACGAAACAATGTGAAACATGGACACCCTCACCTGAAACTTTTAATTCAAAAGTTCTTGGCAGCCAAATGTGACCATTTCTGATGTTTGGAATGAAGGAAATGCTTGCTGTTTGCTGCTGCATGAAGTTTTTTCCGACCTCGTCATTTTGTGACCTCTTCATTTTCCACTGTGTAACAGCTTGTACATGTGTATATCGCTACTGAGACTGGAGCTTAAATAGTGATGTGTAACCACCCTACCTACATTGGCATACTTTGGAACGTAGATGATGCCGTCCTTATTCAAGCAATGCATATTATAACACTTTGAAGAGCTCTGATTATTTGGTGGTGTAATCAGCAGATTGTATTAAAAAGCGTGATGGTAAACCATCTGAGTCCAGGGGTACAAAAGGGTGGCATGGCCAAAACTGAAAAACTACAAGCAGGGCAATATAAAACAAAGAAAGCAATGTACATTTGGTACTAAGAACTCTAGTTTGAGGTCGTAATTTCGAATGAAATGCTTCAAATTGTAACACTGTGAAAACAAAAATACCTACAAATTAGTGTTTGTAATAAACTACAAAAAAACTTACATGAATTAAAAAGGCAAGTGGGAACAAAATGGCAAAAGTAGCCTGGGGTTCAGGTTCTTTAAATCACTGGCACCTTATTTTTGGTTCACATCATATATTTACATATGAAACTTCTAACGTGCACAGTTCATGCATGCAAGAAATACTACTTCCTCTAAGGTTGCGATTGCATTTATGCTACATTCCGTGTGCTCATTTTTAGCTATTTAGGCTCTCCTGTCATCAATTGATATACTCTGAAGATCATGATCTTCCGAGAGCCACAGAGAGATGGGTACATGTCTGAGTCATTTTAAGTATTCCCCAGGCTTTTCAATTGATCTGAAGATACTTAAAAAAAAAACCAACAGGTCCTGTACAATCTCTATACAAAGCTGTTTTTGGCTTTAAGTTACAAAAACAATTTCTTTGTAAAAACAGTTACCATTACCATAGTAAGACACATATCGCAAAAAAAAAAAAACAAACATGTCAATTGGATGAAGATTCGTAAATGAAACATATGTTCAGGAAAGGTTCAAGTACACTCCATACTTGTTGCAACACCCTGGCTATTGAGGGTAAGGCATTTCTTCATGAAAAAGTAGCAGAAAGGCTATCTCATTGCTATGGACAGAAAAAAACAAGGTAGCATAAAACTTTGTTCTTAACGTTCAGAAAATCACTGGATACCATCCAAATGTTAACTCTAATGTCAAGGACACTCAACCATCACTCAAGATATTTACTTGGATCTGTGGCAAGAAAGCCACAATTTCTGCATTTCATGTTTTCACACAAGTATGTATGCAGTTATTTGCCACATCATATTTTACTTCATCATGGACTGAATTTGATGCGTAACCTGTGCAAAAAAAAAATGACTCCAATACCACTTGAACACATTTCTTATTACATCCAAAACCATTTGCCATTTAAAATCCCATGGTTTCTCAACAAAAGCCATGATTTTTAGCAAACCTTTTTTTTGCATCTAGGATTGAATTGTTCTAAATAAGTAAAACCTAGTTAGGGCTTTTGCATGCGGTTGCAAACATTTAAATCACTGCTACTCTTTTATTAGCACCGACAACCTATGGGGAAACACCACTATATTTTCCCTGAAACAACCGAAACACTCCCAGACTCTTCTTTGCATAAGTTCATCAAAAGCAAATGTAGCATCATTCAGCAAAAACCAAAAGGTGGAAGCGACCAAGACCAGGAAATATCCGATACCAAGGACAAAATGTAATGAAGTTTCCGCTACAGAGATTTTCTAAAAGAAGAGGTGAGTCATGTGTACAATAATACAAGTTGCCAGTTTTCTCCTAGCAACACCGCCTGTCAGGTCTCGGTTAAGCTCAAATTCAAAATTTGAAAAACCTTGGACTAAAAAAATGTTGTTTAGGCCTACACTTGCGAACAAAAATCTATCTCTTTGCTTTGGCAATAAAACAAAATGCCTGCACAAAAATGAGCTAACTCTTATCTGCAAGCGACAATAACATCCCTTAGGAGTATCCTCCAGTTTTTAATCCCGCAGAGGCCTTATAACTGATTGCCATACAATGGAACTATTTTCCAGGCAGCTTCAATGACAAAATAAACGAAAGGTGGCAGCAAAATTCTACTCATAAGGAATCTGAATGTAAGCAGCATCTGAAACAAAAGGCACATCGGCATAGCAACCCTTAAGAGCACAGATAATACATTGGATCACTGTAAAAAGAAAAGCAAAAGTGACAGCCATCCAGAAATGTGCACTAATCCGGCCCCAGTATAGTGACTCCGGGATCCAGTCATTCATGGTTCCAACCACCTGCAAGAATATCTCCAATAACACTCCAGTAATAAAGTGGAAACGGACAAAATGCGGCCATCGGTTATTTCGTACAATGCCGAGAAAAGTTGCAAAGAAATAAGCCAAAATAAACCATCCTGGAAGGAGTCCAAGAAGTTCAAAGAAAGGCTCTGAAAGCTCCTCGTAAAGCTCCAAAGCTGGATGAAGGTTATAAGCTGTTTCTGAATAAAGCCAGCCTTCACAAAGAGGAAGAATGTAGGGAACAACAGCAAGCATTCTCCAATAGAAAGCTGGTTTTGTTTGCATAGGAGGAAATCCCTTAAAAGCTGGGACATCGCTGTCATCAGCCGCTCTCACAAGTCCAGGGCGCCTTTTGACACGGTTTTGCTTTCTTTGATCAGCACTTCTAGAAATTAAAGGAAGAGAAATAAGATGGTTTGTAAGAGAGCAGGAAGAAACGGAGAGTTGACTGGGCAATTTGGAGGGCTGGGCAATTTGAAGAGTGGCACGTAGAAAAGAGGGACGTGTGTGTTGAGATGAAGACACGCGTGTCACGCGTCTACATGATGACGGAAATGAGGAAGCCATGTAGGCCGCCATGGCTGGTCGTACAGGGGAAGATACGGCAGCCATGGCAACCATTACACGAGAAATAGGAAAGGTTGAAAATTTTAGAAACAAGAGCGAGCCTTTCGTGGCCCTTAACCCTAAAAGTTTTTCATCGAAGATTTGTGACTTTTCAGTGGATAACTTTTACAGTTTTCATGGATAAGGGGGAAAATCGTATTGTATTGAAACCGAAATATCGTACAGGCTGAGGCACTTTCGACGTTTCCATAGTCAAGTTCAACAAAGGTAATATCGTTTAGAAGTCCCCACCGATACATGCGACCTTATCGATTTTAATCAGTAGTGCGATTTCGTCCTTATTTAGTTGTTTTCCACATTCGGACGGTGTTCCAATTCCAAACAGCCCAAAGTATGTGATTGGGTCATATCGCTAACGACTGGCGCACGGTACTAAATCAAATTTGGGCGATTCTGGCTCCGTTAGTACGGAAAACGGCCAGAAACACCGAGATTTTAGATTTCTCTCGAGAGAAAGTTGGATGACATGTCAGATTCAAAATTCTAAATTTGAAAATGCTGTGAAATAATAAACTATGTTCGCACGAATATTTCCTAGGAAATCTAAAAATCCTGTCGATTCATCGCTCAAATGAAAATTACTATGAAACGAAAATTCTCAAATTCGGAATTCCTGTTGATTTGTAGCTTTATTATCATGAAATGTGATCGTGACGGTCACCATTTGAAGCCATTGAAGTCTACCATGTAATTGACCTCGCAGTTCGACGAACCCTAACTTTCTGCCATTACTTTGTCGCTTTGCTATTTTCGCCGTTTTTACATTATTTTTGTTTATTTCGAATCGCATGGGTTAGCAGTCGTTCGGCAACCTACGATACTTTTGAGCTGCAATCGCCGTTTCATATATTTGGTTGTTGAAGAAACCGTAAAATGGCATGAAAATACGGCAGACCTCATGTAGTATTGAAACTTATGGTATGTCCATTTTCATTAGGCTTGTTGTTCTACTTTCGTCTATCTAAATCCTGTAATTTTCGAATCCTATGATAGAAAAATAATACCAGTTGTGTCTATTCTGATGTACACTAGGAAAATTCCAAAAGGCAAAATGCATTATAGGTGGCTTCATGATTGACAAGAGCTTTCCTAAGATGTTTTTTTTCTCTCTTTCGATAACGCATATTGATCTCTTTATGTATTCATTTGCTTGTGTTCGTCATTGAAAACCTTCTTTTTGATTGTCAATTAAGCAATTAGCAGGAAACTTCTCTTATTTTCAGCCATATGTAGGCCTACTATCTTTTCATACTCCATTTACCCAGATAAAAAAAAATAAAAAAAATTAATGATTTTTTTTTTTTTTCAGGTCATTCTATGCTCCGTCAATTTTTCAGATAAAGCGACCCAAAAAGAAAAAATTCCAACCGACAAATGGTTTTGCCATAGGTCCATTGAAATTTTTTAATCCATTAGTTTCTTTGCTTCTCTTGTTTCAACATTATTTCGCAGCGAAACAAATTTAAGCCATTGAGGGAAAAAAGGGAAAGGAACAAATCTTCAGATAGAGCAAAACTTGAATTCCATCGTCGCTAATTACATTTGTTTTTAAAAATGAATCCATACAAATTTGCCTTGGTAAAACGAAAAAAAGGCAAAATGTGAAACCTACCTATATGGAAAACTACGTCTCAAGGTCTAACCAAAACATTTTTTCTCTGTACAGAGTAAACCTAAAACAAGAATAAAAAATGGTCAAAATCAGTCTCATGGATGAGACCAAAAACTTTTAAAAGTAAGGCATGAAAAGAAGAGAATATTCTGACATCCGGAAATCTGAAAATCGGAAAATTTAAAGATCTGAAATTCAGAAAATCAGAAAAAACGGAAAATTGGGAAAATCGGAAAATATGATATTCAGGAAAGCTGAAATTCTGAAAGTCCAAAAATCGGACCGAAATGAGTCGAGAGAGAATGAGACCATGAAAATTATGAAGGGGGGGAAAAAAGTGAAGTCAAGGATCGAAAAGGCTCAAACCCTCGAAGAAAAAAAAAATGCTCGCAGAGACTTGAGGCGTGAGAACTCCAAACATTCTCTATTTGAATCATTTATACAAAAAAAAAAAAGGGTTTGCAATGAACTTAAGCGAGTCAATCCCTTCCTTCTTCATCATCAGATGCAATTTCTCCTCCTCCTTCCTCCTCCTCTTCCTCCTCCTCCTCCAACCCCTCTTTATCAAACTTATTTTTTAAATGAAATTCCTCCTCCTCATCCTCAATCTCCTTCCCCATCATCAGATGCCGTTTCTCCTTCACCCCTTCCATCTCCATCCTCATCTTCCCCCTCGTCATCCTCTGCCTCCTCCTCCTCCTCCTCTTCCTCCTCCTCCTCCTCTTCCTCCTCCTCCTCCTCCTCCTCTTCCTCCTCATCCCCTTGACTCTCCCTATGCCCCACCATCTCTTCATCCTCCTGACTGAAATTGCTCACCGCATCTTCATCACTCCCATCTTCCCCCGTATCATTCAAACTCTCGTGTACCTCTCCCTCTCCATCACTCTCATTTCTCTTTCTCCTCCACTCAAGCCTACGTATATGTCCACTATGCTTATTATTCTCACTCTCCCGTGTTTGTAATCTCCTCTCTCCCCCCCCTTTCACACTTCCTCCCAGACTACCTGATGGGTGAGACCGTCCACTATCACTTCTCCCTCGTCTCTCTTCTCGAGTGCTTCTCTTCCTCCTCCGACTTTTTTCCTCTTCATTTACAATGTTTCTCAGACTCCTCTCACCTCCTCCCATTCGTTCTCCTTTGTCGAATTGACTGACTCGAATGTCTCTCAACTCCTGAACCTTCCCCAGCCTTCCTCCTCGTTCCTCTCCCTCTCCCTTTTCTTTACATTCAAAGGATTCTTTCTTCAACCTTTCCTGACGATCTGACTTATGCCCTCTCTCTCTTCGCCCTCCCCAATCTCCAGAATCACCTCTCGCCTTGCTTCTCCTATCTCCATAATCGCTTTTATCGCGTCGATCCTTTCCACTCTCATCTTTCCCTCTCTCTTCCTCTTTGCTCCCTTTACTCCCTCTGTCTCTGACATCTTTCTCCTTCCGATGCTCATGGTCGCTCCTCTCCTGCCTGTGTCCACATTCCTTCCTCTCTCTCTCTCTGTCTCTCACATTTTCCCTACCTCCTCTCTCCCCATGATGGGAACGTCTGCCCTTCACTTCTCTCACCCTCCCCTCCTGCTCTCCCTCTACCCCCGAGTCATTCCCTCCAGATACAGTCTCTACACCCAAAACTCTCGGCCTTCGAGCTTTTCGCTTACCTTTCGGGACTTCTTCCAAACCTCCCACACTACTCTCGCCCTCTCCCCTCAGTCTCCCTCTTGGACCACTACTGTGTTCATCGTTGCTTTGTATTCTCCTGGAGGGTTGACTTTGACTTGTCTCCTCTTCACTCTTATCCCCCTTCCCTGTCCCTCCTCCCCCCAGATCTTGGCTTTCCTCCTCATCTTGCAATGGCTCCAGCTCTCCCTCTTCAGCCCCTTTACAATTTTCTTCTTTCGCTCCCTCTTTTTTATAGAATTCGTCTTTTCCTCCCTCTTTTTTATAGAATTCGTCTTTTCCTCCCTCTTTTTTGTTGTTTTCTTCTCTGAGCTCTTCGTCTGATTCTGAGGCACTCATTAGATCCCACGGTTTTCGTCTTTTGTGTATCGAAGGACCCTGCAGGAGAAATGATTTCCGAAAAGAAATTAGTTTTTGCTATTATTACTATTATTGTTTTTGGTTTTTTTTTTCCCTTGTGAACTTCAGCAAAAAAATCAAGACGTTTGGTTTGGGGCTTCTCCGGATTTTTCCCTCAGAAAATAAAATCAAACATTAGATGAACACACACACACCACACACACACACATATACATATATATGTATATATGTATATATAACATATATATATACATATATATACATATATATACATATATATACATATGTATATATATGTATACATACATATATACATATGTATATATATGTATATATATGTAAATATGTATATATATATACATATATATACATATATATATACATATATGTATATATGGATATATATATACATATATATATGCATCTATATATATATATATATATATATATATATATATATATATATATATAGATATGTATATTAGTGTTGGGTATCGAGGACCTTTTGCCGATATTCGATATATATCGAATTACAGGTACCCGATGATCGATATATCGTTTCGATATATCGAAAACCAAATTATCGCCGATATTCGAGGAATTAAAATTTTTTTTCCCGATTTTTTTTTCAACCTCCCCCCCCCCCCGGGGGGGGGGGGGGGGGGGGGGGGGGGGGGGGGGGGGGGGGGGGTTATCCGTACGATTTTCCGTACTAGGACTGTACGGACACCCAGTTTTTGCGATATATATCGCGATAATTTATGTTGGTCCCGGTACGATATATCGAGGAATCTGCTCGATCGATATTCGATATATCGAATATTGAAATTATCGCGATATGGATTTACCCGATACCCAACACTAATGTATATACATAGTGTTGGGTATCGGGTAATTTCATATCGCGATAATTTTGATATTCGATATATCGAATATCGATCGAGCAAACTTCTCGATATATCGTACCAAGACCAACAAAAATTATCGCGATATATAGTATTTTTTAAATTTAATATTTTATATAATATGTTATTTTAGCGATGAAGACAAATTGTTTGATACGCGACGTACGACGTGATTTTCGTTCCGTGACTTAAAGGTAGACGCCGCAAAATGTAACCGACAAAAACGTAATAATTCCGTAATTCATATTATTAATTATTTAGTACGTAGAGATTTCACATACAAAAAGGTCACACTAATTAAGTCAAAGTATAATCTGAAAAAAAAAATTTGCAGACTGTTCTTTTCATGCTTTCAGGCAGGAATACCTACCAATCTGCAGGCATTTTTGCAGGCATCTACCAATCTGCAGATTGGTAGCCATTACGGCCTATCCATTTCCAGCGACTAATATTATAGAAAGGTTACACTTTTAGTTTTCACCATGGATTCCCAAGGGATGGGAGGTAGCATGGGAGGTGAAGAGGATAATGACACTGAAATGCTTCCGGATATTTACTACCAGCTGCAGCAGCATTAGTACTAGCAGTAGTAGCAAAAGTAGTTATAATTTTTTGTTTTAAAAAGCCTCGATATATCGATGATACGATGTATCGGCGATATATCGACGATATATCGCGATATTTAGCTTTTCGATATATCGAAGCGATATATCGATTATCGGGTACCTGAAATTTGATATATATAGAATATCGGCAAATGGTATATATATATAATATAACCCTAATATATATATATATATATATATATAATATATAATATATATATAGATATATATATATATATATATATATATATATATATATATATATTATATATATATATATATAATATATATATAATATATATATATAGATATATATATAGATATATATATATATATATATTATATATATATTATATATATATATATATATAATATATATATATATATATATATATATATATATATATATATATATATATATATATATATATATATATATATATATATATATATATATATTATATATATATATATATAATATATATATAATATATATATATAGATATATATATAGATATATATATATATATATACCCTAAAAAACCCCTAAAAAACCCTATATATATGTATATATATACATATACATATACATATATATATGTATATATGTATATGTATATATATATATATATATATATATATATATATATATATATATATATTAGTGTTGGGTATCGAGGACCTTTTGCCGATATTCGATATATATCAAATTTCAGGTACCCGATAATCGATATATCGCTTCGATATATCGAAAATCAAAATATCGCGATATATTGCCGATATATTGCCAATATATCGTATCTCCGATATATCGAGGCATTAAAAAAAAATAAAAAAAATTCACAGGTCTCTAAAGTCACGTGCCTTCGGACAAGGTGACCGTAAAATCTTTGCCGAAAAGAAATACGGTTTTTTCCTGAAAGTCAGCAGAGTGAAGGAGATCTCTGAGGTACATTGACGCGGTACACTTGCGAAGTACACGTACATAATACGCAAGTACGGATTTCCATATGAATATGGTCGGTTTTCAAATCTTTGACGATTTTAAAGATTTGATCGTCAACTTACAAGGAACCACTCAAATCAGAACACGTATGTAAAAACATGTTTACAGACGATACGCGATGTAACCGAGGCCTCTGTAATACAGAATTTTTACTGTCCGTACCATTACAGAGACCTCCTGATGTAACCATACCCCAAATCTGTAATTCTATGAATTACAGAATTAGTACTTTTTTGTCGGTTACATTTTGCGGCGTCTACCTTTAAGTCACGGAACGAAAATCACGTCGTACGTGGCATACCAGACAATTTGTCTTTTTCGCTAAAATTACATATTATATAAAAATGTAAAATATTAAATTTAAAAAAGTACTATATATCGCGATATATATCGCGATGGTTTATGTTGGTCCCGGTACGATATATCGAGAATTCTGCTCGATCGATATTCGATATATCGAATATCGAAATTATCACGATATTAATTTACCCGATACCCAACACTAATATATATACATATATATATGCATATGTATTTATATATATACATATATACATATATACATGTATATATACATGTATCTATATATATCTATATATATACATGCATATATATACATGTATGTATATCTATATATATATATATATATGATATTATATATATATATATATATTATATATATATATATATTATATATATTATGGGGAGTATTTGTAGGATATAAAATAAAGATATAGGAAATAAAACAATGAAAGTAGGACTACATAGAAAGAAAGAAGAAGAGTTTCCCAAAAAAAAATTACCCTCAAATCTGTAGGAAGAAGGTAGGCCCAAGAAGGACAACTTCGCAAACATTCAATTACAGCATTTCGTTGTTTCATAGAGAGTCCTCCTCTGTCTCTCTCCCTCTCCCTCTCTCTCTCTCTCTCCCCCAGAGAGCTCCCGAGTCGATGCCATTGCTGAAATAAACGAAGACAAACCGAAAATAAGAAAAAAAAAATAGCAAATAAAAAAAAACAAAAAAAAACAAAACGAAAAAGAAGCGACAACATGTCTCTGTCTAATTTGATGGAAAAAGCATTTGTTACCCGGTTTAAGGACTCCAACAATTGGTCGATAGAAAAAAAACTTCTCTCTCCCTCCTCCCTCCTGCTTTCCCAACAATTCCTGGATGAGACCTGCAAAAAAAAAAAAAAAAAACAAAGAAACAAATAAAAAAAAAAAATTACAGACCAAACCAAAATCAAAACCAAAACAAAACAAAACAAAAAAAAAAAATGGGAAATACAACAAACAGTGATTAAAATCAAACTAAAATCAGTTTCTTTTATCAACCAATATTATTAAAACGTTTTCAGCTAATTTTTTCAAAATACATACATATATACAACAAAAACCCCAACCCCCAACCCCAAACCCCTATTGGGGTTTCTTTCCTTGTTTTTTTTGTATATATATATATATATATGTATGTATGTATATGTATGTATGTATATAACCCCAATTAGGCCCAAGTAGACACATATTGACCGTATTGTGCACCTTGTTAGCTAATAGATTGTTTATGTCATAGTTCACATTTTCCTATTGAATTTGATTTCCTATATTTTCAACACATAGGGACGGATGTCGCAGTAAAAGTAGGTTCGAAGATAAATGGAACCAAAGCACAAAAACAGGGAGGGGGAGGGGAAGGGGGACGGGAGAGGCCAAGGGAGAGAGAAAGAGAGGGGAACGGGGAGGGGGATGCTTATAATACACCAGCTCCAATACATAATTTAGTGTAATTAATACTAAAATCGCTTTAACGCTGCAACTACATTTAACTCCAAAAAGCAAAGAAAGGTGAACCGCGACCTATCGCAATTAGTAAAAAGGAATCATTATTATGTTTTAAACAAAATCAGTAAACCTACAAAATACTAATTAGAGTACAATGACAAAGCAAATTTTAAACCCATTTTTAACTTTCAATTTGTGTCTCCTATACTAAGATATTTAAATTCTCACCTGAAAGAGACATCGGACTGCCTCCTTCTCTGTTTCGTTCTTTTGAGCCCCTCCTCTCATGACTCCCTCCTTCCTCTGCCCCAGATGATGTATCTCCACGGCTGGTTCCTCCTCCTCCTCCCCCTCCCCCTCCTCTTCCTCCTCCTCCTCCTCCTCCTCCTCCTCCTTCTCTCCTCCTCCTCCTCCTCCTCCTCCTCCTTCCTACTCCTCCCCTCCTCCTCCTCCCCCTCCTCGCCACCCCACTCCTCCTCCCCTGAATAATGTCCATCCCCTCCTCCTCCCCATCCCTCCCTTCTTTTACTTTCTTGAATATGATTCCCCACACTTCCTCGAGGACTCCCCGGCGTCCCTCCCTCCTCCTTCCCTCCTTCCTCCCTCCTTCCTCCAACATTCCCATCCATGGGGGATCGTGACGATTCGCGACTTTTGTCGTCACGCAGACGCTTTCGGGAACTCTGCAAGGAGGCTCGCAAAGTTTTAAATTAAAAAAATAAAATGACGTCATCTGAAATAGCGACAAACCACCTAAGGTGAAAAAAAATTCCGGACATTCCATTTGGAAATTCTTTACAAACGTGTATAGGAAAATAGACTCCAAATGTACATCAACTTTTGAGTCACACTGTTATATATAAAAATATAAGGCAAAAAACACAGTATGTGTAGGAAAATGGCATTCCATTTACGATTATATTTCACTAAACACTGCCCCCTCTCCTCTCCCTCCCCCTCCCCCTCCCTCCCCTCAATAGATGCTTGCTTTTTAACAGCAAAGCATACTAATTCATTCAACCAGCAAAAAAGTTGTATGTTTCTAAACAGAGAACAGCTCACCTGAATACCGTCCTTTGTGGGAAGTCCAGAAGTTCGTTTTGCCGGCAATGATGGCAGGCCAGCCACCTGTCCCGGATTGCCAGCTGGCCTTGCAGAAGCCGCTGACCTGGCGACACGTGGCACTCTTGGAGAGCTGTTCAGCTCCTGGTGAAGTCGAAGTGCCAGCTGTCCCGTGAAATCCCAAAAGAGTCCAATGAAACCAGACATTGTCAGAAAAAGGAGAATGGAGAGATTTGGTCCTCACTTTTTGTACTACATATTGTAGAAGAATGACGAGATTCAAACCTTGATTTTCATCCTCTGTACTATAGGAAAAAATATAAATTTTAACCTCACTTTTTATAATAAATATTACAGGAGAAAAGCGAATTGAAGCCTCACGTTTCATACAACATATTATGGGATTTTGAAGAAGAGATTTAAACCTCACTTATTATACTACATAATATGGGATTTTGAAATCGCTTGACCAAAGGGAAGTGAGGATGAGACTAATTTAGTTACTGTTTGAATATATTCACAGATGAGGCATGAGAGAAGAAAAGGAGGAATTGCAAAGGGAAGCTATGGAGCTTTTTCGGACAAAGGATTCAACATTTATTCAAAAGTATACTAGACACGACTTGTTGCTTTATCTGTACAAAGATATACAAGGGCAATGACTGCCATTCGCAATTATAAGCCAGCCGAGACTGATACACATTCAAAAAAAACATTTCTTCATCCAAGGAACAATAGATCGGAGTCAGAAAATGCCTTTACCTCTTCATCATTAAGAGGAGTAGATCCCAAACTCGCACGTTTTTGAGCCACAGGTGGAGGTGGTGGAGGCATAACCGCTATTCCTTTTGGTAGAGATGGAATGACCAAACTTGAAGAAGGAGAATTATCCTCCAATTTTGAAGAGACTGAAGACTTTATATGCATTCCATGACTTTGAATCTGCTGCCTTTCCCCTCTGTCTAATCGTTCTAACTGCTCTCGGTCTTGAGATCCTGACCTTTGTCTGTCCATTCTCGGTCTCTCACTGTGACTCTGTTTGCCCACGAGATGGCTACTACTGACCTTAGTTTTCTCAGTTGAAACTGACCCTCTTATTGGATTACTATGTGGATTCTGTTGATTTGTCTTTATGCAACCGGATTGACTAGGCCCATGCAAGTCTCGCCGAGAGAGAGAGATATCTTTTTGGACATGTTTTCCAGGAGAGGACAGCTTTACAGAGATAGGGGATCCAAAGGCAGTTTTCGCCGTCATTGAGGAATAAGAATGATGCGACTTCTCAGGCAAAGAGCTTTGAGCATTATCAACATTTGCAGGAGAGGAAGAAGAAGATGATGGAGGGAGAGAAGGTCTAGCGGTCGAAGGTAATGACCCTCCTCCCATGCCTGTTCTATGTCCTGTTGACTGACTTCCTGCAAACTTTGAATGTCCCGTTGGTGTCCGTGAAGCTGTTGAGCCATGCTTCATATAACCCGGTAAGCCACCAGAATCTCCAGAATTAGCCCCTGATCCACTCCATGGAGGAGAACGAGGCATCGTTGTTTTTGTACTACTGTTTGTAAGACTGTTAGATTCCGATTTTCCGGAGGTTCCAGAAGTAACAGGCCTCGGAACTGCTCGTGGATTCACTCCAGAAGCTCTCGCAGGAGACGCTCCCGAAGTATTAGTAGCGAGTGGTTTTGATGCTTGAGAAGGCGCCCTAGTGGTGTTTTGTGAGTGTCCCTTCACTATTGAAGCTGAGATTTCATTTTTCCCTTGTGTTCCAGAAGTCGTAGGACGCTGGTTTGTTTGAGTTGTTAAGTTAAATGCAGATGAATTACGAGATGTTGTCTTCGTGGATAATGGGATGGCTGGGACTGTTACAGGTTTACTAATTTGAGTTTCCTCTGGTGGACTTCGTTCAGAAATATTAGGAAAAGGTTCCATTTGTGAAGGCTGACCTGTAAATGGAGGCTGTGGGGTAGGTGAGATCACAGGTATTTTTGAACCATCGACAACCAACTCCTGTTTTGAGACCGGGTCTGCAATAAAAGCTCCCTTTTCTTCACCTTTCTTCACTGAAGATAGTAGTCCACTTATGCTTACATCATGTGAGGTAGAAGAAGGAGAGTGAATACTGGCGGGTTCAATGGTAGAGATTTGAGGCAAAGAAGGTAAAGGAGATACCTGTTGGGAAAGGGGGCCTGTGGTTGGGGGAGTAGACATGCTTAGAGAAGGAAAAGTTGTTACTTGTAAACCTGGAGTTGAACTGTGGTTTGTATTATTCTCTGCATCACTTGTGCATGTTGAAGATTCTAACGGCGACTGAGAGACTTTGGTACGTACAGAGGGTCCTTCTCCTGGGGAGATTGCCTTGATGTCTGGAAAATCAGTGAGCTTCTTTTGCTTCTGTGTCAGTTCAATTATTTTGTCTTCATTTTGCACTACAGGGACGATTAGATTTGATTCCAACTCCTTCACAGGAAAATTGTTCTCCCCGTGAATGCTGCTTTCTATATCAAACTCTTCATCAGTTTCGGGTGCATTTCGGTCCAACTTCACCAAAGTAGATAAAAAAGGCTCCTCAAAACCTCCACTGTGTTTCCTTTCCAACTGACTAGAGACAAACTGCAATTGTGTACCCTCTTTTCCACCGACTGTCTGAACATCTAGCAAAGCGAGAGAAGAACTTGGCATAAAAGACCCTTCTTCTGAAAGAGAAATATTATCGACTGTTGACACATAATTTACGCCCGTCTCTGCAACTCTATTCTCAGAGTAATCAGCTAGTATGTTTTGTTGTTGTGTACCATCCGTCACTTGGATGGGCGAATCTACGTCTGTCTCACATGTTGAAATCTGCTCTTGGTCCTGCAAAGCTGTTGCTTTTGAGGTATAATTTCTTACCTCCCCTGGCTCAAGATCTTCCGAGTCTTCGACTTTCTGTTGTGATGGAGACTTTTGCTCACGAGACGAGACAACTCCACTTTCAGCTTTTGGCTCATGGCCACTCATAACATGCAAGGTCTGTTTCTGGGTCCCTTTTCCTTTGTTCTGGCTTTTCATGAGAGCGTTGAGACCTAAAGAACGTTGATAAAGTTCCCCTTGTTGACTCTGAGCTAATTGCTGCAAGACTTGTTGCTGATGTTGTTGAAAAGTCAGCCTCGGAATGCCTGTTTGTAGAGACCCAGATTTCTCTTTCTGTTCCCTTAGAATACTCGGAGACACACTAGCAGTACGTGCACAACCCTGATTTTTTGAATTTCTGGCACGTTCGTCAGACTGCCTCATATCCTTAACGTTATTACCACCCTCTCCATCCACTCCGGACTCAAACGCCAAATGATGTTCGGATTTAATCTCGTCATCAGGTGAAACGTTCATTTTCCCTTCTACCGATTCTCTCTTAACTTCATAAGGAAGCGGCCCACTTGAACCATTTGAACATGCCGCAATCTGATCCGTTTTTGAGTCCGTATTAACAGTTACAAGCTTCTCTATTTGTCTATCTACTTCGCTACATGAAGGTCGAGATGGAAATTCACTACCTACATTGACTTGCATTGCACTGTTTGTCTCTGGTACTAATCCAGCCACTTTGGCATCAAATTTCATTGAATCCTTAGGATAAACCTTTGCATTTAATGACAATGTTGCAGGTGAAGCTGGAGTTACTACACTATCACATTCTTTGGCATTTCCGGTATCTCCAACTTTAATCAGCGATGGAGGCTTGCTGTCTACAGAAGGTCCATCTTCATGCTTTTTAGAACCATTGACATCACATTGTGAGCTTTCCGAAGCCCCTATAATTCTGGCCTCAACCAAAATCTCCTCCTTTTTAGATGACCCACCTGCAATCACTTTGGCAGAGTCAATTGAGAGCTCTCCCATTTTACCACTTCCAATACGAGCAGAGCTCAATTCACATGTATCAGTCCTCGAATCTCGAAGAACTCCATCTAATCGTCGTCGCTTTGATCCCCCTGCCTCCTCATCTTCAATTCGGCCTTCACGGTTTTTTTTCTTACTTGGCGATGTCAACACTAATTCCACGTCATTTTTCTTCTCTGGTTCCACACTGCTCTCATTGTCCAAAAATGTCCTGCGAGAGCTTTTCCGGCTAGCATCCACAACTGAAGCCATAGCTGTCTGAGTTCCCGACTCAGTCACATTCGATGCGTTTGAGAGCCTTTTTGTGGAGGCCTTTGTCCCATGTTCGTTGTCTTCCATTGACAGAGCATTATTGGTAACAGCACCAGAACCAGGAATAACAATGGCATTTCCAGAAACACTACTCTCGAGTGGGATGACCGGCTCTCCTCCACCCCGTCTTTCATTCTTCAACTTTTTGCTCCCGCCCTTATTATTCTTCTCACATTCCATGCAAATAGCAGGCTCCATCTTGGATGCTGCAAAATCCCCCAAAAATGTCCCATCATTATTGTTCACTAATAATATCCCATCACACAATTATTTCATGTTTCTGGTTTCAGCCGGAGCTATGTAATAAGCGATTAAGTGTGAGTATTTAGCACGAGAGAAAACATAGGGATGGCTACACCAATGAAACAAAGGAATAGAGGCAAAAATGCATTTCCACAGTGGATAAAAGTCAGACCAACTCTTGAAGTGCTCGTCAAATACGACCCAGCGTAATATTAAGAACCCCTCACTTTCACAACAAAGAATTGGAAATGATGGAACAAAGGGTGGAAATTACTTCTAGTTGATTCAACTAGTGAGGTCTGGTTCTCACTTGTGGAACAAATGCAAACAGACTGTTGAGATCATGCGAAGGCTAAAATTTCTAGTTACTGGGCCATACTAACACAGCAATAAGTGTGGCTTGGACTAGTCTGAACAACAAAATATACACAAGCATGCATAAAGATTGTGTGGCATATTTTCAAATAACTGGATATACACACATATACATACATATGTATATATAGATATATGTATGTATAAGGATCAATATTCATATTAAATGTTGTTGAATTGAATGCATGAACCGCGAAACATATTTCCAAAAAACCTTCAAACATGACTTGGCATCCCATTTTGTTTTAACATTGTGTAAAGTTGTTAAAAAAGCAAAAGAGCTAACGGGCTCCGCATCCAAAAGTGCCATCGCCTCCATCTTTATCACCAAAATTACTTTCAAAAAGAATACACAAATACCATTCAGTTGTAAAGATGGGGAGCACAAACATACCACTGTTTCCCCTTCGCAGAACCATTTTGATGATCGTAGAGCAATGTGCGCACACCTGCTTCTTGATATCCATGTATTCCGCCACTGCTGCCTTTTTCATCGCCTTTGGGTTTTTACTTTCACTTCCTTTGTAAGCAGAAGGAGACGTTGGAGAAGTAGGTCCGTTTGCCACGCTACCCTCTCTTTCCTTCTCCCTGTCCTTCTCTTTTTCTTTTTCCCTCTCCCTCTCCCTCTCGGTATCCTTTCCACTGCTGACACGTCGAATCCTACGAATGTCAACTTCGACATCAGAGAAATTGGACAAATTATCAGAACTCCTTCCTCGTCTTTTACTGTCCTTATCCTTCCTAACTTTGTCCCTTTCTTCCTTAGACCTTCGGTGAGATCTGTGTGCACGGCTTTCCTTTGATGGATTACTCGAAAATTGCTTCTGTTTGTTTTTCTCTTTATTCTGACGAGAATGCTTGTGTTTCTTTTCTAGTTTGCTCTCCCGGTGGTTTTCTTGTTTATCTTCTCTTGCAGAGCCATTAGATTTCATGGAGGGTAAAGAAGGAACAAGTTGAGCGGAAACCCCGCGTCCTTCATTCCCTTGACCAATTGAATGGGTTGACTTCGACTTATTACTACGTCCTAACGGAGAAACCACGGATGGTAATAGTAAAGGTTGAATATTGAGGCGGCCAAAAAAAGGATCGACTAACATGAGGTCTGAAACATCATCATCATAAAGTGGTGTGGGCAAGTCACAGAACTGAAAGTGTATGGCTTTTGGCACAAGACCTGTGTATTTCCACAATTGTTTAGAAAAGACTTTACTATTTCCCGAGAGAGCCCTAGTGTCCCCTCCTACCTCGCCTTGCACATGTACTCTGTCTTGTATAGGAACCTCTCCACCATGCCAAGTCTCATGTACACCATCACTTGACATATGGCTTTTAGACGGCACATATGAAATAGAGCCGGACTCATGCGGAAGATAAGAATGACTTGAATGAGGATGCTGGACATGTAATCCTCCATCTCCGTTTTTCCTGTTCATTTTGCATCTCTCACAAATGTAAGTTGCTAAGCCTTTTGGGACTCTACAACATGATGTGTGGACCCATACACCACATGCATCACATTCCACCATTTCATCACCATCGTCAAAAGTGACGCCACAAGGGCAATCTACTACCCAAGATTCTTCTTCACATTCTTCTGAAGAGGAAGCTGAACCATCTCCAGAATCTGCAGCCATTGTTGACGCAGAGAAAAAAAACCCTAATGCGAAAGCAACAAGTTTTTTTTCAGTGGTAAGTTGTCTGTTTGTCACGATACTAAAATTCTAATCACGGTACAAAAAGTAAATTATAATCACGGTACAAGAATAAGTTTAAATACGCGTGCGAATCCTAGAACTTACTAAATTTCATGTTAAATGGCTGAGAAAAATGTCAAAGTTCCTGAAAAATCTTCCCCGTATTACAGCAACCCTAATTCAAAGCAGGGTTTGCCCTAATTTCAAAGCAAACTAGGGTTAATCACTTTCGTGGAAGTTACCCGTGAAACCCTAAATTGACGGAAACAAAGTTGCAACGATGGCCTACCGTATGTGAAACTCCCAACAAATGTTCCATGTGAAAAAATCGTAGTTGTAACGAACGTTCCACGTGGAAGTGTGGAACATTACAGCTCGTGAACACGAAAACGGGATTAATTTGGAATCACATAATCCAATGTTCCGTACAAAACTTAGCGGGTTGTCCTAAATTTTGCGATTGTACTAAATTTTTGCGATTATTACTGAATTTTGCCACCAGCTCGGATGTCACTCTTCTGCCTTGTGGATTTGCGGCAATTTTGCTGAGTAGCTTTTTAGTCTTTGCCCTTCAAAACAGATTTTCTGCAATCTTTCATTCCCAAATATTATATATACTAATCGCAAGAAGCGGACTTCACGGTCAGGAGCTTTTTGTAACTTATGAGAAAGAGCAGAGAGCTAGAGAAAACGCAGTGATCGACCAAAGGCATAGTTGGGAAAAGGATTCAACAGCTACTAAGAGAAGCACGTCACAGCAATCAAAAGCCTTATCAAAAAGTGTTCGATGCTTTCATTGTAATAACAGCTTGGTGGCAATTGTTGTCAAGCATACGTCTACATATTCTGGCTAATAAATGGCCCTTAACCCAACACAGATACCTTTTACATTTGGTTTAGGTAACTAAATGGCTGTGTTATGCTTCAGTACAAAGCTCAAGGTTTGGAATGCAACTTTGATATTGTTTACATAACAATGCTAGACAGGTGACAACATTAATCAATATTGCCAGTAGTCTTTTGAGCAAGTGCAAGTAGGATGAAATAGATGTAGTTTGCATTCCCTTTCAGTTACATTGCCATTTGTGTTCTACAAGGTAGGTCAAATGTCTCAATACTCTGATATCATTAACAACTAAGGAAAAAATCGAAACTATCGTCCAACATCGCTAAAATATAATGCCAATGATAATATTGCTAAAGAATACTGTAATCACCACATCTTGGTTTGGAAGGGTCACACATTTTCTTTGGATAACAAGACAATTTTACATCGAACGCCTATTTTATCCATGAGATGAAGCACAAAAACAACAAAGAACCTGTGGTTGCCTGTTCAAACATTGAATGACTAACTAAACTAACTAAACCACTAAGGTAAAAAACATTATCACCAACCAAATTGTTTCACCTTCCTAAACAAACTAAACTGACCTACAACCATATCACAAACGAAGTTGCGCAATGGACTCCGGTTTGAAATCAACTCTCAGTCCCAATATCCTCCGAACCTCGGCAGGTGTTAGTCGCCATGTCGTGGGCCCAGAATTTTCACCCCAATAATCCAGTATCTCAGTGACCTTCTCTAAATTCAAAATTTGAGCCATTTGTGTCAACCTCGCAAATTTATCTCTAACCGTTCTCGATGTCATTCCTGAAAAGTGAATGAGTAATGTTCGGGCATCCCTATCAAGCTGTAACCCTCCAAGTTGGTTAAATCCCTTCTGTGTCATCATGACCTCCAACCTCTTCACAATGAAGTCAACTATGAGGTGTACGAGGGAATCGTAATTGTTTGTAGTAAGCAATGGTTGTAACCACACAACACTTGTATCCACAGCATTAAGAAGCTTCTGAACCCACGGATCATTCACCTCGTTTTCTGCATACTGAGCCTCTGTCAGTTCATAGGACACAGTACCGAGGGAGTCCAGTATAGTTCGTAATCTTGGTGTTATACTCTTCGAAAGTTCCTCCAAGCCTACATTCGCAAGCTGTTTGAATGAATTGCTTGTCTCAGCAAGATCGTTGAGACACGTTCGTATCTTTTCGCGTTCTGCTGGTCCTGGGAATACCTGCAAAATAAGCAATAAAGAAAGTCAACAAAGGGAGTTGGTGGGCTGTAGCAACTTCAGAAAATATGACCATCATATCAATGACAACAAGCACACACATGTCCAACCTTGCAAAAGTGCTTTTCCATCGAATCATCACGAAAGAAAACAATCTTTGATATTTTCATGAAGATGGACATCTGGTTTATTATCAGCCTCTGCAAAAATTGAAACTGCAACTGATTCCACAGAACAAACGAAGGCAACTAGAACTATCTTTATGAAACACAGTGACCTTCCAACATCATGTTGGGGGGAAACTGCAGTACCATAGTACACTTACTGTACTGTAGGGGCAAAACGCTCCTTCACAAATGCAATGTGATTATCCCATGTCTATAAAGGTTAACAACCCACTCCATTCCTTCCAATATCACTGATGCACTTCAAAAAGAGATACTACAGCTGAACCGGGGTATTGTACAATTTTCTGTCTGTGCAGCAAACCATTGATCCCAAACAAACAGGCTTTCGCAAACGACACGACCAGATGACAAACAGGGGCCCATTGACTGCAAGAAATCCCTATCCAAGCTTAGAAGACTCAGAAAACAAAACCTATAACAACACAAGTGTGATTAAAAGGTAGGCAACGGCTGAAACCACCATAACAATTGGAGCATAATTCTTGGCGCTTTGTATTCGATAGGACATAAAGTGAGATGAATATTTGAAAGCATAAGTTTTGAAGTGCACAAAGATTTACACAAGTGAAGAGAAACACAGAGGTGAATTACAACACCCATAGCCCTTCAAGACTTCAAAAGTAACCGCTAAGCACTCACCCATAATGTGGGTTCTGGATGAAGAACCAATTTAATCCAAAACAAAAGATGTTGTACATTACGACCTGTTCAATTTTTTTGATAAACAATTGAATGAGGATAATGTTTGTGATCCCATACCTCCCCACAATGTTCATCAATGTCATGTCGAAGCTTTAGCACATATTCTGCGCTAACATCCGCGTTATTTAAAGCTGATGCAATTTCTGCTCCAGTTTTTGGGACAGCCACTCCCGCTACCGAAAAAAGTCGAGCCGCCAAGTTTGGTTCGCGAAGCTTCCTTTGGACTGCTTCCTTAAACTCGCCATTCAGAAGACTATTAATGTAATTAAGTGCAGCCAAAACGGGTTGCACATTACCTGTTGAGATGGCTCTACGGGCACAATTTTGAAGAATGTAAAACACATCATCCACCATAGAAGTTGTGAGTGCATCAGGCACTAACTCATCTATCTTGATTGCTTTGCGAACATTTTCCCACATGAAAAACTCTTCCAGAAGTACATAATATGACGTGATTTCTTGGATTGCACGGCTAAAATTACCAGTTTTAAAAATGTTACCCGCTCGAGGACTAACTTGTGCACCTGACTGCCCCGCATCTCTCAATTTGTTAAGCATAAAGGCAGCATAATCTTCACTTCTTTTTGACAACATCAGCATTTCCTCCAGATATATCTCCACATCCCTCGTGTTCGGTCCCTCTACCACTGCCGCCACCGCGTTTTTCACAGCTGAAACATCCTTCGCAAGCCGAGAAAGCTTGCGAACCTCAACATATTTCTTGACAATGGCAGTTCCTCTCGCTTCAACTTCTTCTTGCAACTCATTAATGGCATAAACAATCCCATCTTCTGAGTAGATGCTCCGCAACAGTCCTTCATTGGTTTCAACTCCTAGAGCCACATCCCTAAACAAAGTCGTCAATGCTTCCACAAAATCTGGTGGACCAGCTCCAGCAGGAGCGGTAGCTGGATCCAGAGCCTCTACTAAAGCTTCATATTCTTCTCGGCCTCGGAAAGATATAACTTTTCTAAGATAACCGACAAAGCATCGCAACCCTTCTTCTTGAAGTCCAAGAGGAGCGAACAATTGAGCAAATCTCTCCACACTTGCTTGGTCTCGATTCTCGGCAGCTTCTGAAAACTTTTTTCTTATCACTTCTTCCAGTTTGGCTTTTGATTCCAGCAGTTGTCTTTTCTGTTCTACTGCACTCTCTCCTTGTCCTTCACCTGGTAAAGCATGAAAATCCCTATCCAGCTGAAGGAATGTCTCCACATACTTCGCCGCAGCTTCATAATCTTCCGCGTCCAATGCTGTTTTTACCCCATCGATACAGCTTGTCCGGTCCACAATCGCTTCAATTCTTGTTATTGTTTCTTGCACACGTGATTGTGAAAGATCTAATTCTCGTACTTTCCCACTCACATGCTCTGCGAGAGCACAAGTTGACTTAACACTTGAATGCATTGCGTCAGCATCTGCTCTAACAAGCTCCAAAACACCACCTGCATTATGTAAACCTAGAAGTTTCTTTTCGAGATCGGATCGTTGGGATAAAAGGTGCTCCAGCTCAGAATCTATCTCGCGTTCTCTTGCGATTGTCTCGTGAAGGAGACGAGTCATGGCTCCCGCATCGGTAAGAGTACGGATGTCTATTTGGGCAGGGGAAGGAGGTCCTCCTTGAAAAGGGACAGAGCCTGGCATAGAAACTGCAGGAGGCATGATTGTGAGTTTGACGGGAGCTGTAGTTGCAGGAAGGAGATTTTGGTTTGAGTTTAAATGAAAAAGATATTAGGGTTCCTGAAGAGGTTGAGTGAGGAAAGAGAAAGCGCCGGAGGGAGCGGGCCTGCGAAGGTGGGAGGCGGTAAATAGGCCGATAGCGCACCTGAAAAAATGTGAGAGGAGAGAGGGACAAATATCAGAGTGAGTAAGAGAGAGAGAGAGAGGGCAGGGAGCACGAGAGGAGCCCGGACTATGCAGGGAATTGTCCGTTTTCATGGTTTCATAGGAAAACGACGCAAATTATGTACTGCTTCATGTGTAGGTACAGTACACCGTGAATCGCTATTAGCGTAAATGCTTTTTCGCCACATAAAAACATCTTTTCTCCGTACACACCTGTCCAATTTTCAATTTGACACCGCCAATCGGAATTTGAAACCTTTCAATCGCAGCCGTCAGATCCGCAATCCGACAAGTGTGTACGGAGAAAAGATGTTTTGAGTGGCGAAAAAAATATTGACGCTAATAGCGATTCACGGTGTACAGTACAGTACTGTAGAGTACTGTAGAGTACTGTAGAGTACAAGGCCGAAATAGCAACGAATATGAGGCGAAAATAAAATATAATTCCATCTGTTTAAAAGCTGAAACGAAAATATTCAAATACCCCCACGCATTTAGGGCGTGTCCCCATGTGTTCAAGTAAGGGTTTTTTTCCGTCGTTTACACAGAAAATGGGACTTCTTACTTGAAAATATTACGCCGTACGAAAAATGGTCAAAAACTCAAATACATTTTGCGTCATCTTGGAACTTGAAAGGTACGGCGATTTGGCAGTATTATCATCGCGACCCACTTCCAGCTCATCTTCACACTTGCAATGAAATCAAATCGCGACCTGCTTTTAATCAAAATACTACCCTATTGACGAATAGAAATCCTGGGTTGCACGCGTCAAAAGTTTTCATTTGTTTTTTTGCAGTTGGGAGAATACACGACAAAAAAATTGTTTGTCCGTTTGCTTATGTTGTCCACTTGTGGGCGTCTACAAATGTCATTTTGTAGACGTAGGCGATTGCTTATGTCGTTCACGTGTGGGCTTCAACAAATGACAGTTGGCGTCGACAACTGTCCCAGTATGTCAAGAGCTCTTTGCGGCGTACAAATGTCCGCAGTTTGTTCCGAGACCGTTGGCGTCTACAAATGTCAGCAGTTTGGGTTTCGCAAGTATTGGCGACGTGTACAGCTGCCACATATTCAAAATAATGAACGCGCAAGTAACGATTCACATAGGCACACTTTGAAAAGTACACCGTAAAATCAGCGCTAAATTCCAAAATAACGTTTCAAAATATCGGTTACATGGGGACACGCCCTTAGTTCACCTGGTATGGTGATTTAGTGCACCTCCGTACGGACTGCTCGCACTTTTTGAACATGTTTCCGCCCTTGAAAGATTGATCTGATGGTCAGGATCTATTTACTGAGCTACTGACGGCGGCCCTTGCATGAGCACGTGCCCGGTTCTTTCAAATCCTAATTTCATGCAGGAAGATTGCATGAAATGAGGGGTTACGCCTCGCTTCCATTTGGCTTTGCCTAGTTTTCTCCTGTGAGAACATTTTTTTTTGTTTTACTACAATAGAATAAGAAATAACCAGGAAAGAGCCGAAATGAGAGGGTCAACTGCTGATGCATTGGTATTTGACAGGATAATTTTTGCCTTGTTTTCTCTAGGTCCTGCAGCTTTGAAGATCAAAAAATATATTTTTCCGGTGAGTTCCAGCATTTCTACTTCTATACATTTGTAAAATTACTTTTGCAATAGATAGTATTGTGATGTAGATTTAAAAAAGACAAACGATTGAGTATGCTTTACACATGTCATTTGCAATTATCAACTTATTTTTCATAATCGCAACACATTTTCTCCATAACCTTTCAGCTAACAACATGTATTCTGATTTTTCTGGGCCTTAGAGATCCATTAATGGAATTTTCACATTTGACATCATAACTTCCTTATTTCCAGTTCAATAGGCTGTTATTTTTCTAAGTGACATTGTACGTCAACAAATTGATCTCATGTTTTTCTGTTTTGATTCCCTGGCCTCTCCCTCTCCTTCCTCCTCCGCCTCTTTTCTGTCCCCTCTCCCCTTGAACAGTGACAGACTGGTCCATGGATTCTCCCTCTCCGCCTAGAAGACTCGAAAGCTATTTGAGTAGTGTGCTTACTTCAGGAATCTGGGCCTATATTCTGGCAGTAATATGGCTTGTAACAGGATTTCTCATGTGTTGTATTGCGATTTGTAAAAAAAGGAAGTTCCACTATCACAATTTCCTGAATCAGAAGCACGTCACCTTATTAATTCTTTTGTCTTCTTTTTCATTTTTAGTAACTTTCATTGGATTAGGGCTTTCTTTTGGAGCCAATGAAAAGGTGTACCGGATAGGCAGTCGGACAGTGGAGTTTGTATCTTCAAATTTGAAGGCGACAGGGACAGAAGCAAGAAATATTTCTGCAGTTTTGATAAAAGGAGCGTCTGCCATACAGGTTGGCATATTCTTTACACATTTCTTTGAGTTCTTATGGGTTGGGGGTGCGCTTTTTTACGTTTAATCAGGCTGTAATTTATATTTTTCGTCAATTTCATTTGCTTTCGTAGGTGAATCTGATTTTTTAGAGTACAATATTGAAGTAGTTCTGCAGTTTTATGAGGGCTGTTGGCTCAACTATGTGATACAATGAGTTTTGAAATAAAAGAAAAAATTATTATACCTTTTCCCGCTAATAATATGGACATGGTCTCCTATAGATTTGTTTCATTTTTCATGTATGGCATTTGCAAAAGGCTATGAAAGAGATTCGTTTTGGAATACCATATTGAAGTATTTTTCACCGTTTTTTTGTGGAATCATTCATGAATTGAGATATCCGTTTTATTTGTTTTACCCTTCTGATTTATTTTATCGGTTTTTTTGTTACAATAGAATGTTTGACTTGCTCTAGAAATGCTCCAAAGTATTGCCGGATCAAGCACCAAATTGAAATGCACGGTTATTTAACAGTTGAAACGCAAGTATCATCATTCAATGCTAGAGGTATTATGCAATTCTCTTGTTCAAAGCTGAACTTGTTAGTTTTAAATATTTCTCAAAGGCGTTGAAAAACCCGTCCATCCTTAGAACGGAGTAGGCTTGTGCGACTTGTTTGTTCTTTTATGATTTTTGAATCACTTTTATATTCGAGTCAATTTAGAAAAACCATTTGTATTGGTGTCAAACCTGTTTGTTACCCCTTCTTTCTCTCTCCTCTTTTTTCCGGGGAACAGGGTCTTAGTCTTGGCAATGCATCAAATCAAGCACCTGTCCTCAGAACTGCTTCTCAGCAACTTTACAGAGAAGGCGGAAACGTACTAAAAGTCGACCAAGAGTATACAACTGTTGCTCTTGAAACAGTGAGAGCGATTTGTATTGTTACCTATGTAATCGCTGGTTTGGCCACACTATTTGTTGTACTCAGTATTTTGGCGATTGCTCTAGGAAATCGTGGTTTCCTTTCTTTTTCAGTGCCGCTTATATGGCTGCTCACCGTTTGCTGCTTAGTATTGGTCGGCTTTACCTATACGGAGGATCGCTTTTTTTATCGAGTTTGCAGCCTTATAAATGAGTATACAAAAGTAAGTGTGCTTTTTTTGTGTGTATTTACTGTTATACAAACGCGCGATACGTGTGACTTTCTCAGTAAATGGTGTCTTACAAAAAGTGTACATTATTGACGTCAAAGAAAAATCTATTACTATTTGGATAGTTCAAGGATCGAGGAAGCGATGTAGTGGTAAAATAATAATATTTTTGAAAATTGTGAGCTCATTATAAATAATTTGTAGCATATCTAGCGAGTCATAAGAGTGTCTGTCGTTTTTTAGTATGTCCTTGGGAAGTGGCAAGGGCAATTATTCTTTGTTCATGGTCAGGTTTTGTCATTGTACTTTCCATGCAAGTTAGTTTATCCGGTTGATAAATCCAGGCATCTTTCCAATTCAAATGAACAAAAATTAATTTGCTAGAATATTCAGAACATTACACATGATTGGGCTTCCTTATATTGCTGTCTTAAGACTTGTTATTCCTCTCATACCTTGTTATTCCTTTCGTTTCAAAAGGTTAACTTGGAATAGCTTCAGATTGAAAACGGAGGCATGTTCACATTAGTAGCCTCGGTTTAAGTAAAAAGCTGTTTCTGTTGTTCTTTCTTGGTTTGTCCTTACCTAGTACAAAAAAAGTCATAATCACTGACACAAATTTATAAACTTCACCATGAATTTGACTTAAGAATGAGAAATCAGCTCACGATTGTTCACTCGTTTGACATTTAACAAAACTGGTGAGTTCTAGTGAAAGAGAAATTAGCATGTTGCGCTGACGCATACCCGTAACATTTCTTCTTCTTTTTTACTCATACATCTACGTACACAAACTTGTGATTGCAGAATCCACAAAGCAGTACCCTTAACACCGTCTTGCCTTGCGCTCAGCTTGCGAAGCAAGAGCCTCGACTAACGCAGGCAAAACGGTCACTTGCCGGTTTTGCGACTCAGATCAACGGCATACTTCCATTGGTAAAGTCTCACTATGTCAGTCTCACTGTGCTTAATCACGCTGTCCCTGTTTCCCTTTCTCGAGTCTCGAGTCTCTAGTTTCGCAGTTTCACAGTTTTTCTGAGTCGTTGTCTCAGTCTCACTGTCCGTCTTCCATTGGTTTCGCTCATTGAATGTTACCAATCTCTTTTATTACTTCTATTCTTTTATTAATTCTATTGATGAAGGCTCCCGTCTTTGAAAATATGCAGGATATGTCTGCTAAACATGTTGCAAATTACAACATGATACCCGTTTTAATTGTTAATCATTTATGGTTTGGAATTGTTGCGGAAGGAAGTTCTCTATTCTATGGTAATGGGTTCCTAGTTCGGAGTACTTGGGATTTGTAAGATCTCTGTATTGTCTACTGATTGCCAACATTGTTTGTTTTTTAGCGATTGGTTTATGTTTTAGAGTTAGAAGTTTTCATGTCAAGGTCTTCCAGTCTCAGAATCAACAAACTATTGCTAAAACTTCTTCATGAAACGATGTCTGACACTAAACATTATCAATAAAAAAGAAAAGTCGTTGCCGAGAAAATTCCAGGCGTCAAAGTAAACGGTTTTTTAAAAGGTAGACATATTTTCATGATGCATATGTGATGCTTTTTTGAAGGTATTCTTTTAGATTGGAAGTGGAGGAGGTCCAACTCCCCCTCCCCCTTTGTGCAATCCTTTTCCTGATGTGGCGCTTTCCACCCCACCACCATGCGAGGACATCTACACGTTTATACCCCATTTTGTAGCGTTTTATCGGTGAGTTTAATAATAAATATGACGCTTTGTAATACTGGATTATTTGCTATCTTTGTCGCTCAAATCCGATTTTCACCAGAAGTTTTTGTGTGAGAGTTTTGTTCACTACCCTGGCCATCCCTATTGGATTTAACTACTTTAATTGGAGTGAGTATGTTTCGATCCTCAATCATAAATTAGTGTTAATAACACTGTCTAGTTGAGCAGCTCATAAGTCTGCCACGTAGTGAAACATGATAGTGTAGTTACTTCTAATGAAGTGGTTATGTCAATAATTCACTAATAGCGATAGATGTCGAAAGCTTCTTTAGGTAAAGTCTGGATTCGTTGAGGCGATTTAAGAGGAAACTTCAATATCTAAAAAAAAATGGACAGGGAAGAGGCAACTGCCAGCAGTTTGGTTTGGATACATTGTTATCAGATACTGTCTTGTCTGTGTGTTTCAGTCTGGGCCTCGGCTTTTCCCGAGCCTAAGTGTCGGCGGAGTCTCAGAGTTCACCAGAGAAAAAGTCGCCCTACAAGTTTTCAGGAGCACAAATATAGGCTTATCTCAAGCGGATGCTTTTGCTGAGAGAGCTCTGCATTCCTATTAGTGTAAACGAATTACTAGCAATAAAGTGAAATTGATATTACTAACACTTGGTGCAGATGCATTCAATCATCTATGGCCGGGTTGCAGAGAACTAGAAAAAAACGGCTCTGGTGTTGCCAATCTTGTGGGAATCAATTCTACAGAACTTAACAACACGGCAAACGCAATAGTAGGAGTCGTCGACTCTGTACCACGTCTGCAAAATCTTCTCGCTTGCAATCCTGTAGATTTTATTGTAAATGGTTTGCAAACTAAGTACTGCCAAGTACTTCCATTTTACACATCCCTTTTGTGGCTGAGCGTACTTATCCTCTCCATAGGTACGTGTACAAGGCTCCACAACTCCTCTTCACCTCTCCATCAGTTCAACTGTTATTGCGATACCTGGAAGTTGAATAATGTTGATTTACAAATCCATATGTCAAGTCTCTAGTCGTACTTCGTGTAATGTGTTCCTCTCTGTTACCATAGTGAGGCCAAATTTAACTGATGGAGTTGGAGGAATACATAAAAACTTGCCTGTTCTGTAACAAAGGTAGACACAATTTGAGTGGACGAATTTACACACTTTTATTTATACATATTACAACTGCTCTTCGTTTTGCCATTGCCGTGACTGACTCAACTGCCATTTTCAAAATCAGCAACAAACCTTCAATACTGAAAACTGATTTAACTCGTATGGAGTGTTATTTCTTTGTAGGGCTTGTGCTGCTTTGTCTCGTGGAAGTTTTATGGCTACAAGGATAATGGCACATTTTGATAACATCTTTCCGCTGTCCTGTAATACCAGTATATAGAACTAGGAAGTTAAGAGAGCCAAAACAGTGCTTTATTTGAGTACAACATAGAGCCTCTAGGATTCTCTCATCCACAGGAACAGAAGATCGGTGTACACTTGTAGATATGAGAACCAATGTTGTGATATGAAAGACAAAAAAAAAAAGATCCGAGTGTAAACACTGTTCATAAAAATCTATGTTTTGATTATGGCTTCGGGAACTTGTCTGCAACCAAATATCTGGGCTTTTATGATTAAAGCTGTTTCATTTGGGTGAGTCTGTACCTCCAGGCTTTCAGAGTCTTTGGCTTAAGACTCTGATGAGATTGGTGGGAATGATGGTATTCCATTTTTTCATCTGTTAGTTTAATATCCTGTACCTGAGTACTTGAAGATTTTCTTGCATCGTACACGCTGGGTCTGTTTCATGCAAGTGAAGTAAACATGAAGTAGAAAAAGCAACAGGTAAAGAAGGTAGCTGGGAAAAAGAAAAAAACGCATCTATCTGACGTTGTCAGAATGAAAAAAAAAACCTCTGATAACACAAACACATCAACAATAGATTCTAAGGGTCAGGTTTGAATGAAATTAAGTAAATCCAAAGAGAGGAAAAGTAATACTGAAAACATCAAAATACTTTTAAGAATCTTCAACTCCAAAGTGTGACTTCATTCTGTCTTTAGGTTCATAATACAAATTTCAGAAGTTTTTGAATTCCCCCCTTCATTCAAGAGACCTTAAGGAGAATAATGTGTTCCATATTTTGGTAGTAGCATCTCAGGTACAATGTTTCATCATCAACGAGGGTATACACAAAACATATTGTAAAATGTCGAGAAAGCGACAACGTAATAATGTATACGTCACAAGGCGTTTAGTTTCGATGTGAACAAAGAGCGAACAGCCTCTTGCTCCAAAGAATCTCGATATGCCTATGTGACAAGACAATTTACAAGTTCCTTATTTTGCCTCTAAAACTTTCTGCTTACTATTAGGTTTTTAGAGAGCCGAGTTGCTTCCGACAACTGGAAAGTTGTCATTGTTTAGTCAACCATTTCTTGCGATAGAATAATGATACGGTTTTGAAACTAATGCAAAATGGATGAAGTTGACACTCTACATGAGCCAAAATATTTGACGCTCGGAATTTGATAAAAACCTATATTATCACATTCTTGGAAATGAATATTAAATTTTGGCCAAAAAGGTCCATAAAAACAACGCCATTACTTTTTCGCCAATAACCATCCATTGAACAAACAATGTAATGCGAATGAAATACATCGGAAATGAACCTCTAACGTACCTGCGGAATCAAAATGGCTGCCTGCTGAGATGTTCCATTGTCAAAAGTTATCTCTAAGTTTTTCATTCTCAATGGCAACTCTAGTCCTTTATGCAACATTGTTTCTAGCTACTGAGACGCCAACTAGTACTGCACATGCCGTGGAGGTTTTCCTTGTCAATCTAAGATATCCAACACGCTGTAATTTAAACAACTGTAGGAGACAAACATCCAAACTTCATTAACTCGACAACAGTTAAAAACTACAGCTTTCGGGTACAACACATTCAGAATATTTTCAGCCAACAATGTGACAAAGTTGATCCCAAATAGTTAATTAAATATAATAATAACCCTACTTTCCAAAGACTTTTCTGAAATGTGCGCGCAATGTCTTTCTCCGTTTGATTGCTTCAAATGTAAACCAATCAGGTTCTAGTTCAAGAGCTTGCATCCTTTCTATATACTCCATACCTTTCTCCACATCATTAACTCTCGAGCACACGTCGATAAGTTCGTTGAAAACAGCTGTTGTTGGCATAACATCATAGTCAACCTCCATACGACCTAAAAGGCGCTGAATTTTCATCCACTGAGGGGGGTCTTGTGCCCCATACGCTCGAAACAAAACCCCGAATGTGATCGCATCGGGCCTTAAAGTTTCATTGAACATGGAATCAAAAACTTCCTCTGCCATTGAAAGATTCTTACTTCGAACACAGCAGTCAATGAGTGACGTGACTAATACATTATCTGGAGCAATCCCTGAATCTTGCATCTTTCTCACCACCTCGACGGCTGACTTCAGTTTTCCAGTCTTTCCAAACTGCCTGATTTTGCGAGAAACCTGAACCCTGACCTCAGCTTCGTTCGTTTCGGAACTTACCTCCTGCATTGGCTGCAATCGCTGGGCTTCCATGTCAGTAGAATCACCAGTTTCAGTTTGCAAAATTGCGTCAGGAGGCGTTTCAAACTTCCTTGGAGCACACCGAACTTTGAAACTTCTACTGAAACTTTTTGAGCTATTGAATTCCAAAACATTGCTGGAACTAAACAGTATAGTCCTCCATTCAGATAATGACAAGTGTCGGAGGCAGGGTTTTCGAGTTGCAACACACCACTGCTTTGCATGTGACGTTTGTAGGTTTGAAACTAAATCAGCGTTTGTATACAGGCTTACTTTTCCTATACTAAAAGCAGAAGCCATGAGTGAAGCCGAGAAATGAAACGTGCACAGGGACAGAGGGAAGGGGAGAAAGAGGAGGATAAAACGACTGAAAAAGAAGCAGAAAATATTTGCAGGCAACCTTTGTATGACTTCACCTGGAAAGGTTTCTCTTCAGGAACATGAAGACTTAAGGGCGTGTCCCCATGTGTTCAAGTAAGGGTTTTTTTCCGTCGTTTTCACAGAAAATGGGACTTCCAACGAGAAAACATTGCGCCGTACGAAAAATGGGCAAAAACACAAGTACATTTTGCGTCATCTTGGAACTTGGAAGGCACGGCAATTTGGCGTTATTATCATCGCGACCCACTTCCAGCTCATCTTCACACTTCACACTTGCACTGGAATCAAATCGCGACCTGATTTTAATCAAAATACTACCCTATTGACGAATAAAAATTCTGGATTGCACGCGTCAAACGTTTTCGAAAATTTTTGCACGAAGGAAAGTACACGCTATTTTTTTCACTGCTCATCACGCGCATGCACATCAAAAAATGACAAACATGTACGGAAAATATTTTGCAGGGGTCTCGGACCTCCACTTTCCTTCATGGGTCCTTTACAAAATTTTGCGTCGTCCTCGTCTCTCCCCTTCTTCCTCACTCGACCACTCCTCTTTCTCTCTTACTTACAAGGGATGCAGCAATAATAGTATCAAATGAAAGATATATATTTTTTCTTTTTTTTTAATATTTTTGGTCTAAGTTTGATGGCATATCGAATGATAAAAGATAAGAAAACGAAATCGGAAAACCATGGCGGAAAATGTACGTACTGACGACGTCAAATGGCAGCATGACGTCGCTATGTCACAAAACCCTGAACATCTACAACGTCACAAAAACCTCGACGTCTACGACCATCGCCGTTTTTGTAGACGTCACCAATTTTAGGAAGTTTCTACATTTCGTTTCGTAGACAGTCGCACATTTTGTAGACGTCTACAACTGTCACATAAACGAAGTAATGAACGCGCAAGTAACCATTGACATACGCACACTTTGAAAAGTACACCATAAAATCTGCGCTAAAATCCAAAGTAACGTTTCAAAGTTTCGGTTACATGGGGACACGCCCTTAGCTGGAGTTCATTAGACAACACCTTGAATCGCTATTAGCGTTAACAAATATTTAGAGTTACGGTATGGTTACACTTACATCAAAAGAAAAGTGAGGTTTAATACATAATTTTGTACTTGCCCGTACCATGCCGTACTATATTTTCGTGAGTTTCTTGAAAACAACATTACATAAAACAAGAGTACTATTCTCCAAGTATCCGAGAGAATACATCAACCGTCCGATTACATTTTGGTCTTCATTTGCGAAGCAATCGCTCCATCTGCCTCTGCGGAGGTGGGTTCACCAATATAAAACTAGCCAATTCGCTATACCTGGACGATTGACACGTGCGTCGATGAAAAATGAAAATTTTCACACTTCCCTAAAGTCACGTGCCTTCGGACAAGGTGACCGTAAAATCTTTGCCGAAAAAGAAATACGGTTTTTTCACGTTAGTCAGCAGAGTGAAGGAGATCTCTCGGTACACTTGCAAGTAATAATACGCAAGTATGGATTTCCATACGAAAATGGTCGGTTTCTAAATCTTTGACGATTTTAGAGATTTAATCGTCAACTTATGTGGAACCACTGAAATAACTAAATCAGAACAAGAATGTAAAACTTATTTATAGACGCTACGCGATGTAACCGAAGCCTTTGTAATACTTAAATTTTGTTGTCCGTACTATTACAAATACCTCTTAATGTAACCATACCCTTTCTCCTTCCTCTCTATCCTATTTTTCTTGCTTACATTTTTTTTCTCACTATACTTCAATTTTATTTCATCTCTCGTCCTCGTCAATTTAGTTATACTCCTGTTTGTATTCTTCACCCTTTTTTTAATTATACTCTTGTTTGAATTCTTCACCCTTTTTTCCTTTTCCTTCAATTTCATCTCCTCATTGTTCTTCGTCTCCCCCCTTTTCTCAACCTTATTCTCCCTCTTCTCTCTTATCATTTCTTTCCAATTTTTATTGGTTTTGTACGATTCTGAGTGACATCATCCATCGTCAATGTCACACTACCCTAATCACATTGTGGATTACAACAGTTTGTACGGACAATCATCTCGAAATACGGAGGATGTTGGTTCACATTTCACGTGAACGTGTATATTAACTCTTAATGTTGTTGTTGTATGTAGAGTTGGAAATATGTGATTGGACAAAAATCGTAGGCATGATTCATTGTATGCATTGTAAACGCATACAAATAGTAAATTTAGCAAAAGAGAAAGCACCTTAATAAATTCAGTCGCTTGAAGAGCATTCCGTATATTCAGACATTAGGAGAGTAAAGATTAAGAGATTGAACTTTACTACGAGAGTCTTTACAAAGTGTACTTCATATGTGTTGTCTATTCAAAGTTGCGGTTTATTAAAAACCTTTCTCTGACTTTTGTCTAATGTGAATGCGAACCTCCTCTTTTATTTTCTAGTGTTATTCTTTTTATTCTTAGTGATTCATTTGAACTCCTATCCGTGATACATGCGTTAAGATCTATACGTTCGTGGTAGCGCGGATTTCCTCCAATCGCCCAAATACCCGATTGCCCGAATACTCGATCAAAGTTTACATGTTATGGGCCAACCCTTAGGGGGCGGGAATGATCTTTATAGGACGCGTTTACGCTCAATGAGACTCAGTCGAGAACTTCATGCCATTTGTTGTGGATATATTTGGGATCTAACTTTTTTTAGGTTTTTTTTAGTCACTCTATTTAATAATTTGGGTAAAAATTTAGGGGCGCCGAATTAGCGTGATTAACCCTAATAGCGATTCGCGGTGTACAGTATTCGCACCGAAGACACCGCCACTTTTTTTCTGTTTCCGATAATTTCACGAAATCATCAGAAAATCGTCAAGAAAATCGAGCGAACAGGTAGACATTTCCCACTAAAGTTTCGTCCGACTTTCCGGTTGTAGAATGCCTACGTGATACCGTACACGAAAAATATCTCAAGAATTTTAAACACAAAACAGCAAGAACTAAGGGTACGGCCCCATGTATGTGTAACTTAGAGAACTTACTTTGTATTTTAGCGCTGATCCGGCGGACCCGGATTTCAAGTGTCTCTATATGTTTACTCGAAATTGTTACTTAAGTTTGTGACGATTGTATACTTCGACAATACTGGTGACGGCTGTCACCGTGTACAATTTGTCTTTGCCGCACCGTATTTTTTCGAAACTTTTTGAAGCGTCGCAAGACACATCGCAATTTTTGAAACGATTTGCGGATTTGGCATGTCGCATGTCATTGCGTGACATCGTAGACATACAACCTTGCAGCCGTGACTGTACGACATGCCTTTGCGCAAACCTCTCCCGTCCGGCCGCCATGACTTCGCAAAATTTTCAACTTTGCGTGAAATGACACCGCAGCATCGAAGCCCCTGCAAACAAAAAAACCGTACAACATGCAAGCGGACAAAAAAACAACCCTGTAATTTTTTTTGTCGTCAAAAAAAATAAAAAACTTTTCACACGTGGAAATATGTTTTCCTATTGGTTTTACTTTGCTTAAAACACATTGCCGATGTGGTTTATGATAAGTTTGAAGATGACGTGACAATGGGTCGAAAAAACGCAAGACGACAAATTTTTGTACATCTTAAGTTTGCGGATGACGCAAATTGTACTCTACAAATTTGCGATTTCTTCGTACGGCTGCAACTTAGGCAGTACGACGCTACGTTACAAGGGATAACGACATAAAAAAACCCGTACTTAGCCACATGGGGCCGTACCCTAATCCTACACCTCTCGGTTTCGTATTTCTCCCTCCTCTCTATCCTATTTTTCTTGCTTACAATTTTCTTCTCACTATACTTCAATTTTCTTTTATCTCCCGTCCTCGTCATACTCTTGTTTGTATTTTTCACCCTTTTTTTAATTATACTCTTGTTTGAATTCTTCACCTTTTTTTCATTTCCCTTCAATTTCATCTCCTCATTGGTCTTCGTCTCCCCCCTTTTCTCAACCTTATTCTCCATTTTATCTCCTATCATTTCTCTCCAAATTTTGTTGGTTTTCTACGATTCTGAGTGACATCATCCATCGACAATGTTACACTACCACAATCACATCGTGGATTACAACAGTCCGTACGGACAATCATCTCGAAATGCGGAGGACGTTGGTTCACATTTCACGTGAACGTGTATATTAACTCTTAATGTTGTTGTTGTATGTAGAGTTGGAAATATTTCATTGGACCAAAATCTTAGGCATGATTCATTATATGCATTGTACAAACATATAAATAGTAAATTCAGCAAAAGAGAAAACACCTTAATAAATTCAGCCGCTTACAAAGCATTCGGTATATTCATATATCATGAGAGTATAGATTAAGAGATCAAATTTTACTATGAGAGTCTTTACAAAGTGTACTTAATATGTGTTGTCTATTCAAAGTTGCGGTTGATTAAAAACCTTTCTTTCTCTTCTGTCTAATGTGAATGCGAACCTCCTCTTTTGTTTTCTATTGTTATTTTATCTATTCTTCGTGATTCATTTGAACTCCTATCCGTGATACATGCGTTAAGATCTATACGTTCGTGGCAGCGCGGATTTCCTCCAATCGCCCAAATGCCCGATCGCCCGAATACTGGATCAAAGTTTACAAGTTAAGGGCCAATCCTTGAGGGGCGACAATGATCTCTAAAGGACACGGTTACGCTCAATGAGACTCAGTCGAGAACTTCATACCATTTGTTGTGTATATACTTGGGACATTTAACTCGTTGTTCGACAACTTCATTCGTGATCACACTCGGCGGTCTTTTGAAGTTAGGGGACTTGGTAGCCTTTCTTCAACACTCGTGTCTGCTTTCTACTGCCAATGTACCTCTGTAGTGTTTCAACGATCTCAAGCACCGGCCTTTATCCGACAAACCACGACCTTCATCCGACAAACCATGGTTGTGACTGATGATTGTGGATTGGGAGATTTACCTCCGCGACACTCGGTGCACATTGATGATAGTTTTCGTTTTGACCTTTAATGTGGATTTGTTTAGGTTTTCGGCTGACTGCCCAGATTGTCGTTTAGAGTTTGTGTGTAAATTATTTTTAGTCCTCTTGTAGTTTGGTTATGGTATTTATTTTTGTTTTTATTGTTTTCAATTTGTATTGTTTGTAATGTGGCTTAGCTTGTGTAGTTTTTGTTATTACTTTTGCGTTTTTTAACTATTGCCTTTTATAGAGTGAACAATTTCACAATTAAATCACGTTTTGTACTTAGATGGTTTAACCATCGCGAATTTGATAATAAATCTTCTTCTCCTCAACGTATCGGTTACATTATTTACATTTTTGAAGTTAACATGATGCTTCACTCTTACGTCATCATTTTTAGTTACCGACTGTCTGTTTCACGAATCTTCATCTTTATTTTCTTCTTTTAAAAAATGTATTTGCGATGAGAGCTAGAAAAAAGAGGCGTCATCAAAATCCATATGGTAATTCGACGCCTGTTTGTTGCGGTTGCCAAAAAATCTACGGTAAAAATAGGGCTATCACTTTGGTACTCGATTGTTTCAAGGAAGAGAAAGTTGTCTAAGGTTTTCCAGCCGTAAGGCGGTTACTCATGTTTCAACCTTATGCATCTTTTTGACATTTTAGTATCTAGGGCGGCCATGGCTTCGAGATAGGGTTTTATGACAGTTTCATCGTGTATGCGCCGTCAAATTTGGCGTGCAGGTATTTAAAAGAACGTATTTTCAACACTTTTTCTATTGGTGAGCGAATCACCTTTATCCCCTCTCTCGTTTTCTATTAATCGAATTTGCAATTTTCGGCCGACATCTTTCGTACCTTTTGTGGCCATCCTCTACCATCTTGGCTGCTTGATTTGGCGTGCCATTAGTCAGGCGTCAATGTTACGTAAGCTCAGCTCGTTTTGGAGGGAATTGTGTTTTGCCGACACCTTTCTATAAGATTCAGCCAAGGTTTCCTCTTAGGGTTATTTTTGCCATCCTCTTCGAGTATCCGACGCTAAAATTGGCGTACAGGCGCTCTACAAAAAATATTTTCAAAGACCTTTCTATTCGTGGGCAACTCAGCTCCATCCGTTTTCTCGTTTATTCATCATCGGCTGCCAATTTCGGCCAATTTCATTTTTCCCCTTCGTGGACGTCTCTTACCATCTTTACCACTTGAATTGCGGTGATATTTGCGAGTATTTTGGAGACTTTCTTTGTTGCTGACAGCTCGAACGCTTCGGCCATGGTTTCCTACTAGCGTTTTTCGGCCTTCCTTTTGTATCCGACCCTGAATCTGGCGTGCGGTCGACCGCAACGTTTTTCAACTACCTTTCTTTTATCACCCAAGGAACAAGTGTTCTTTCATTTTTCATTTTACCTATTCGAGCCCACCGAAAAGCGCTTTCCGAGTGACTTTTAACCTTCCACCCTCCGCGCCCAATCCCAAAACGTTTTTGCCTAGTCCCTTGGTTACTAGTCGCCTTCTGTGGAGTGGTCTCCTGTTGGGGTTTTTTATTTTTTATCTTTTACGACTGTTGGATTTTTCAGTTTTTTATCATCTACGACTGTTGGAGTTTTCAATTTTTATCTTCTACGGCTCAATATCACGTTCTCCATGGCTCCTCAGAAGCGGCGGGTGTCTCGATCCCTGTCTCCCTGTTCTTCCGATCACGTGGGACCCCGATTCGACGCCTCAGTTGAGCCCTTTACCCCTCTCCTTCCAAACTTGCAACACCACCCTCCTATCACCGTGTCCACCTCCATGGACTCAACCATACCCGTCAACCCACAACCTGCACCCACTCTTCACCCTATTCCATCCCTTTCCGTCAGACTTCCTCATCCACTTCCCCATACTAGCCTTTATCGCCCTCCTCATCGTCGCGAACAATCACACCTTCAACTTTCTACATCTCTTTCACCACTACCTCCATCACGACCCCAACTTCACTTGGTGGTTCATTCGTATCGATGTGGGTCCATTTAGCCAACCATCACTTCCTCCATCTTCGACCCCTTTATCCCCGACCCCTTTGGTTTTGGAGACGACATCAACTTCCTTACCCAATTCGAGCCCTTCTCGAGTTCCATGTTCTGGGTGTGGCAAGTTGTACGCCGCTGGGGCCGGTATCTCAAACATTCGAAAGCTTGCCCAAAGACCAACGCTGATATTCCCCCTTATTCCCCTAAACATCCTACGCACCCTCCTGTTCGTCGTCAACCATCCCCGATTGATTGGTAGTTTGTTCGACGCCTTGATGTTCTTGGGTGCTATCACTTAGGCTACCCGCGTCCGCGTCTCTCCACCCGTATTCCTTGTCATCTCTGAGAACCTATCCAAACAGCTTTGCGTCTTCCTTTGGAGTTATTGGCTAATTATATTTCAAATGAAGCAGCTTGGCATTTACTCTTCATGTTTCCGCTTTGTGTTCTAATTTTGCCACCTCGAGGGGGAGCTAGTGGAGCTTGTGAGACTAGGGCTCGATGTCAACGCTTTCTGCGTGGCGATTGGGAGTCTTTACTGCAAGAGCACATGGATCGAGTTATTGGCCTTTCTGTCTCACCTCCTCGTCGTCGTGCCCCATTACCAAGTTTTACCGCTAGACTGCACCGAGTTGTCCTCCTTGGTCTTTCGGGTGAATTTTCTCGGGCTGCGCGAGCTCTTCGACCTTTCACACCCTCTCCCTCTTTTGAGGCAACTGTTGACGCATTACGTTTGTTACATCCTCCTACATCTGACGATATCCTCTCATTTGTTGAAGGGCATGACCCTCTTGAATCGTTTGATTTGGATTGTGCTGCCTTTACTAAGGCCCTCATCAAGTCTCCTCACCTTTCCGCGGTTGGTCCCTCTGGGATGGTTTATGAACTACTCCGTGATATCTTTCCTCCTGAGACCCCATCCTAGGGTTTCGACCTCCTATTTAAGGTAGCCTCTGGGATGGCTCGTGGTCACATTCCCCATAGTGTAGTTCCGCTTCTTTCTGCCGCACGACTTGTGGCTGTTTCTAAGCTTGTTGGGGGGATTCGTCCAATCACTATTGGTGAAGTTTTCTACCGTTTGGTGGCTCGTGCTAGTTGTATCCAACTCCATGTTGCGTTTCACGACCATTTTTCGCCGCATTAATTTGGTGTTTTTACGAAAGGGTGTTGCAAGGCGGTTATCCATAGCTTGCGTACTGTTTTGGATCTTCATCCAGATTGGGTTGTCCTTCAAGTGGATGTGGCTAAGGCTTTCAATACACTTGATCATAATGCTATTTTTTGAGAATTACGACACGCACCTTCACCTATCAACCAATTATTCCCTTTTGTTCGATCTTTTTATGCTCAGCCTAACTCGCTACTCTTTCCTCTTGGGGGTCCCTTGGGTGATGTTGCCACTTTAGAGTATGCAACCGGCACTCGCCAAGGTGATCCTTTAGGGGCATCTCTTTTTGCTCTTGCCCATCTGCAAGCATTGCGAGCGTAAGCTATAGCCTTCTCGAGTTGTATATTTCTTTCAGTCATGGATGACACGCATATCGTGGGTCCGCGTGATCAGGTTTTTTCTGCTTTCTCTCATTTTGCGGACCAGCTTCATCCGACCGGGCTCTCTATTAAACCATCTAAGTGCGTGGCTTGGTGCCCACGAGGTTTGCCGCCGGATTGCCCACTCCCCAACGGTTTTCGTCTTGCATCTCACGATGAGGGTATCAATGCTTTAGGTTGCCCTATTGGTGGTACTTCATTCGTCAACCAGGTGGTTGAGGATGCGTTGTTGGAGGATCTTTCTCATAACGACGACCGGATGCACAAGTGGCATTCTCGATCTTAATCCGTTGTTTTGCTCAGCGCCCTCTTTATCTTGCGCGGACTTTACCACCCACGACTTCTTTTTTGTCTTCCTTTAAGGATTTTGAGGACAAACTTTTGGGTTGCTTCATCACCTCGTTGGTCATGGGATTTTTGATCGTCCGGAGGGGCCACTCGCTCGTCAGCAAGCAAGCCTCGCTATTTCCAACGGCGGTTTAGGTTTGATTTCCGTGGCCAAAGTTGCGCCAGCAGCATATTTGGGTAGTTAGGCTTTGGTGGTTCCTACCATCACTTCTCGCTTCATTGTGGATGATGTCCCTATTCTGGCGCAAGTTGTCTCTAAGGTGGAGGACGGGCTATTTCCATTTCACCAAGCTCTCCTTTCCGCTCGTGCGCTATTACCCCCGAACGCTCGAAACCAAGTTCCACCCTTTCATTCTCTCATGGTCGTCACTAACTTCCAACTTCAACAACGCATATCTGAGCAATGCTGCTGCTGATTTTGTGACCCGGAGGCTACCTTCGCTCAAGGCGTGCTGACTACGTTCTGTTCTGGGCCTGGGGCTGGTGCATGGCTATCGCAACACAACTTTCGACACTCGTCTATCGTCGACCAATTTTTAGCTTTCCGCTGCCGGGTTTACACCCTCCTCGCTTTGGGGCCTCGGCGTTGTAATAAACTTATTGATGGGGAATCCATTTTTCGTTGCTCGCAGGGGGAGAAGGTTGCGCATGATTTGGTGCAAATGACATTCTGCCATTGGTGTAGGCGGTACACTGTGAAACGTGAGGTTTCTAATATACTTCCACCTAGGCCCCAATCTAAGGGTTCTCGTTGCCCTCGGGTTGATTTGGTTTTCCTTCATGGTGCTGGGAGGACGCTTGGCGATGTGGTCCTCACCGATCCGACTGGGACACACATTTCATATGGCGCGGCTTCGCATTCAGGTGTGGCGGCTCGGGATGCAGCGGCTACAAAAGAACGAGACTACGCTCACCGAGACCCGTCGGACCAATTTGTCCCATTTGCAGTGGAGATTTTTGGTTCTTTGGACAAGTCTTTCGATGACTTCATTCGACAGTGTGCGCGACGAACTTTCGAATCGCGGGGTCTAGGGAGTCCTCCATCAAGTCTATTGGTTGCGTTTTATTGTCAGCGTGTCTCAAATGCACTTCAACGAGCGCAAGCGGCGGCTCTCCTTTGACGTAGCACACTTGCGGAAGACCGGCGGGGTCTTCCAGACCTTCCGTCAAGGGACCCGGTTCACATCCATGATCTCCGTTGTTGTGGACCTTAGTTTGTCTACAGGTAGTCTAGTCTCGGTTTTTTCATTTTCTAGGCGTTCTCAGTCTATTTTTGTTTTGCTTTAGTTCTTCGCTCTTGTTAGTATTGTTGTGGATCGTTTCACTCTTTAGGTGATTACTTTTTTGTGACTCTTGTAGTCTCCAAATGTTTATTTTTTTTCAGTTTTACCTTTTTTGTACTCAGATGGTTTTGCCATCGCAATTTTTGCAATAAAGATTGTACTGCTTATCGGATAAACCGATAGACTTTATCCAGTGGAACGGAGAGGAATCCGCCTCGCAGTTGTGTAAGATGGAGAAAATAAAATTATACATATTCGTTCCAAGAGACCCTTTGTGCTCCAAATGGTCGTCACGTTTCTATCCATAAATGAATTATATAATACACGTGTAATTTTGAAGATTTTTTTTAGCGCTGGGAGATTCTGCCCTAACTAACAGAGAGGAGTGAGAGGTCGAAAAGTCTTAATGGATAGCCCTTAACAGTAAATGTCAGCGATGTCGACGAGAAAACCTTTTGTTTAAAGCAATCAATTCGTGCCACGTTATGAGCCCTTGTGTTATTTACGCAGTAACGACAAAATGCACACTCCTCTGTCTAAAGGATTTCCCAATTGAAGGAGAAGATTTAGGCCGTCGATCCCATCTGCCCATGTCACGAAAGCCATCCGATCTTGCCGTCTTCTGTAGAAAACATCCTTGCCGTCCGATCTTGGCATTTTCAACTTTTGTAAGTATCGTGGTTCGGCGGTTCATTTAACGTGTGTGAAGTGACGTTCTCGATGGCGACAACTTGACTTTCCTATCGTTACAGCGAACGACAGCAGTTTCTGTGTACGGCAGTCAATGGCCAGTTCGTTGTCGTCAACTTAACCGTACCGAATCTCACTGAAATTCGCTGGTATCTTATGATGTCCTGTGTAACAAAGCATAGGGGAATTGACTTGACCCTTGTAGCACTTGGCTTGTTCGAGTGAAAAAAAAGTCAAGAGAAATAAAAGAGAAACGAAGTTAAAGGCATGGTTTGGGTGTGAATCACATCTGTTCAAATTCTAATGCTAGCTTCTAGCATAAGAGAATTGCAACATATCTAGTTGCATTTTGAAAACATGGGAGAGGATATTAAACCTGAGATTGAGGAGATTAAGTCTGAGGTTGAGGAGATTAAACCTGTAGTTGAGGATGGAAACCACAGTGAGTTTTTGTTCCTACTGGCAAAATATTTGTACATGCAAGTGTGATTCAGTTTACTGGCCATGTGCGTCACTGTTGGTTTTGGTTCAAGAGAAAGTTTGAATTCTAATCAGTGTTGTCCACGCAATAACACGCACGACGAAGAGACCGATGTTTACTAGTGATGCAGGATGTCCTCATGGTTCACAGCATGTTAGCGGTTGGTGACAGTGGATGAATTGAATAAAAAAATTATGTCTAGCTGTTTTTGGATTATGTTTCTGATGCTGTTGCTTATGTTGCGATGCGATTTTCAGATGCTATTGTTGAATCGACTTTGGCTTCTGCTGAAGAGCATGAAGTGGATGGCCAAGACATTCGTTTAACAAGCAGTACAGCTGATCCGGCAATCCAAGAGATCCAAACGTCAGAATCAGTTAAGGAAGGCAAAATTTTGGATGAGTGCAAAACGGAATCGGTAGACGAGAGACCAAAAGAACTGGAAATCGACACCACAAAACAGGAAGCTGGGGTAGTCGCTGAACCTGAAAATAGACAGAGTTCCATTAAGGATGATAAGACAAGAGAAGGTGTAGAGGGATCATTGGCCGCTGAAGAAAAGGGCCCTTCACAGGGAGATCCAGCAGCAGTTAACAATGGATGTACGGAAGAAGAAATGGGTCCAGCGGAGGAAGAATTGGTACCTATTGAGCGTCATTGGGAAGGAAAATCATGCTACCGTATCAGCGGTTTTGGTGGAGATTTTACTATGCAGGTTTGACACTCACTCCTGGTTGATCGAGTATTTTCCTTGTTTTTGTGCTGTTTAACGGCTCATGTGATTTTCAGTTCTGCGCTTGTTGTAGTTTATGTCGCTCAAGAAGGCATTTTTTGTAGTGTTTACGTTTTCACAGGGCCGTGTATGGTATCAACTTACTATTGCAAAAACCACTTTATCTGCCGTACACAGAGACAGGTCGGTGTGTGTGTAACCTTGTTATTGATGAACATGATGTCCATCGTCTCTGCTTTTTATCCGTGTTATATTACTCTGGCAGTATTTGTGTTGAATAGACCAAAATGCAGCTTACACTTGTTGTTGTGAACAGTTCACATGGAGCATTTTGATGCATCGTTAAGATGAGAAAATGTGTTTGGTCATGAAAACCAATGTCTTTGATTTTATTTGTTTTCTTTTATCTTGTTGTATATCCAGGAGGTGAAAACGTTGTTAGAACCTCACTGCAAATTAGAAAGTTTGTCTTTCATAAGTGATTCGAAGTATGATGTCGCATTTGCACGGTTGGAGCCTCTCGTAGACGGTGAAGATGTGGCAACCAAGCTCAAAGATTTATTTGCTGAGACGGAGCACAAAGGACACAAGCTGTCTGTAGTGTTGTCTTATGTGGATTGGCTGCTGTTTATCGGAAATTTGAGGCGAGATATCGATGACAGCCAGCTGAGGCGAATGTTTGAGCCACACGGTCGAGTTGAGAGGGCATTTGTGAGTAGAAACTTCAACCTTCTGTTCCAGCCTTTTCAACCTTTTTCAGCCGGATTGAACCCTCAATTTATTTCTTAGCATATCATTTGTCCCGCTTCACACACATAGCACTTGTGAGGTTGTTTATTTCTCCTGCAGTGATCTCCTTATGCAGGTGATGAAGAATTCTGAAGGAAAAAGTAAAGCATACGGCTTTGTGGAGTATTCCCTAAAATCTCAGGTGCTAGCAATCTTAGTCCATCTTGCTGGATGTACTGTATTCATTCTTTTAATAATCACAGCTGGAGAATAATGACTGCACGCTGTTTCTTTCAATGTGTTATACTGTTGTTTAATGGCGAGCTTTAAGTGCCTGTATTGCTAACAGTTAGAATGGTATATGGACAGGCAAGTGTTGCGAAGGCGAAAATGGGAAACATTGATATGGACGGCCGGGTGTTACGAGTGGAGTGGACAGAAGTTCGCAAAACATCTGACCTGTTTTCATCAGTGCTGTTTGTTGATCGAATTCCAAAAGAAGTTCCGGGTGTATGTCTTCTTCCCTCAGCTGCTTCTCTTTTGCTATGTACAATGATCGCTGACCTGAGTCGTATGCCAGCTTTCCAGTTTGATGTTAAATTGCACCCCTTTGGTGCTTTTCTTACTCTAGTGCTTTGCCTCTGCTTCCTGCACCTGTTCACATAGCTTAGCGGTTTTTGTGGCAGATAACTGAAAAGCTCCGTAAGTTGTTCGTGGAACATGGCAAGGTGCGAGAGTGCCAGCTAGTTACGGGAACGTATGGACAGCCACGTGGTTTTGCGTTTGTTGACTTCTTTAACTCTCTCCATGCAGAGAAAGGTTGTTGCCGTAGACTACCTTACATTCACATAGTCCGCAGCTGCTCATCCTCTGACTTATGTTTCTCATTTAGGTTGTAAATCTTGCATTGTAACATTTTTGGATGTGAGATGTGCAGCTCATGAAGCTCTTGACGGATACGTTTTCTGCAACTCTGCGATTCGAGTGAGCTTTGCTAATCCTGCAAAAAAAGAGCAAGTAAGTTCATTGGTGCCTTTTTTAAAAGGCTTCCAAATCTGCTTGGAAACTGGTGCTTAAAGCTTTTCAATTGCCTCCTTTTCAAGATGCTATTAACTCAGCCTTTTTTTTTTTTTAACGAAGGTTCTCATTTTCAGTCGCACCTTTTGTCCAGGTTTTCAAGCCACGTCCCACTAGCCAGTTTCCAGGAGTAGGGAGCTTCGGAGTATCACCTTTGGTTCAACCAGGAACAGGCTTTGTCCGTGGTGCTACTATGGTGAGGCTTGACACTCTTGCCGTGCATTTAGATTGCAACATTTAGTGCTTTTCGGACTGGACAATGAAGGCTAAACTAAAAAGCTGGAAAATTTCAGATGTTTGGGCGAGGTACAAGCCGCGGCATGGCTCCTACTTTTGTGGGAGGGCAAGGAGGTTTTGGCTCAATCCAGCGTCCCCACTCCATTAGAGGACTTTTTGGGTCACCTCTCAGTCTACCTCCATTTCAACAAGTACAGAATCGAGGTGAATCTCAGTACTGTTAGCAGTTATACCAGAATGCGCTATGTATATAGTAAGCTGCAGTGCTTCTTATTTTAAACTTTTCATTTTTCTTGTTCCGGTGAATTGATATTTTCCATGATAACCTGCTGATGACAACATTTTTTCTATTGGTTTATATCTATTGCAATTGCCTGGTGGGCGCTGGTTTTTGCTCAGGGGCGGCTTTTTTCCCCGTCTCCAATTTTGCTCAGGTACTTCTTTCTCAGGTTCTGTGCAGTCAAAGAGAGGGCAAAATTCAATTGCCAGCTTTTGGTTTTCCAACTCTTGTGACGAAAATTTTACCACTGTCTATCGCACATTTGTTTATATATAATACTCTTACAGTAGTTCTTGTCAATCTTCTGTTATTGTTATTTTACCTCGAAGGAAATGTTTTATTTTGTCCAGTTTTTGCATTTAGATTATTCGTAAAGCTGTGAATGTCAGTACGCTAACGATTTCAGCTGCAAAGCTTGCTCATGGTTTGTGATGTCGGCATTTCTAAACCTTAGTCTGTTTGTTTTTCCTTAATGTTCTACCTGTCAAATAAGTGGAAATTAAAAGTTTGAAATGTTTGCATGGAATTGTCTGCTCTATTGCAGCAGTTGCAACGACCAGTTGCAGTGGGTGGTGTTCCTCCCAACTTTTCTGGAGGCAGGTACCAAGCTTCACAAGTGTTAGGTGGAGGACGGGGAATTGGTCATTCTGTACAAGGCTTCAGTCGAGGAGGATTTCCGACAATATATAAACCGCAGGGGCCTCCAACTCAATATCATGTTTCACAGTACAACCAGCAGCAGTCCCCTCTTAAGACAGAAGACGGTTCCTTTGCAAAAACACAGGTAAGCAAAACTGAGTTTTCTGTAGTCGCTGAAACTTTTTTGAGGTTTGACTGAGGGTTGTTTCCTTAATATTGTTTTGAAGCACTTCAGGGACATTTCCTAGGTTTTGACTTAGGACCAGCTTTTCATTTAGTCATTTTGATGCATTTCCTGGAATGTTTTTTGAGTACGACTATGTATCATTTTTTTCATATGCTGTCGTTTTGAAGTATTTCTCTGTTCTTTTCTATTGCAGACGTCCACACTCCAGGGAATCCTCCGTAGCCAAGAACAGCAATGGCATCAGGATGTGTCCGCTCCAACTCAGGTATCAACTAAGGCTCCAGTCGATATAAGTGCTAGTGGAGAATTATTGAGGTCCTAACATTGAGGGGAAGACTAATTTAAGATTCGTGGATGCTGAAGGTGTTCGACCTCTTGTCAGTCAGTGTAGACAACTTCATTTCGTGTCTTGACATCAAGAAGCTTCGGACTGAAATAATGCTATGAATGCCAGCAGCTTGTGGAAGGGCTATTCCACGCTTTCAAGCCGGGGTAGTTGTAAAGACAGATAGGTTCATTAGCAGTAGTCATGGAGAATTTCAATTATCTGATATGGAAGTGGGCGTACACTGAGAAATGATAGGAATAAGGAATTGTATCTGCAAATAGTGCGAGAAGTGAAAATCTGTGGAGCGAGACACAGTTGCGTAGTGTAAGTTGGTGATGCTAATTAGGTGTTTTATTTCTCTTCTTTAAGTTGGTGTTCTTCACCAGTTTTCAGAGATAACTTTTTGAGAGTGTAATACAGGGGTTAACTCTGCCCTACTTCACTGCTTTTTCTGCTTGTCCTTTATCATCATGCAATTTGAACATTTTTAAACTTATTGTTGCGCTGCGGATTGCTTTTCTAGGCTGTGGCTCCTGGATATGGCCAATCTTCATCAGCCGACACACATGGAGTAGGAGGAGCGTACTCTAAGGAGCAACAAGGAGCGTACTCTAAGGAGCAACAAGGAGCGTCCTCTCAACAGCAAAGCGGATATTCAGAGCTCCAATCAGCTTATGCTCAGCCTCAGACTACTGCAAACCAGCAACAGCAGCAAGAAGCCTACCTTCAACAACAACAAGAGTATTCCCAGCAACAGGGAGTCTATTATCAGGATCCAGGGAACTACTCTCATGTGGCGCCTCAACAAGATGCTCAGGATCCCTATGCCTACTATTCACAGACGTCTGCGAATGGCACTGGAGCAACGTCTACAGTAGCAGACGCAACTGCCTACAGTCAAGGGGATAATTCGACAGCTATTGGAGGCAGTCATGGACAAGCCGACAATGGAGGATACTATGCAGGCTATGAACAGACGGGAACTTATGCTGGCTATTATGAACAGCAGGTAAACATCTGTTCATCATCAACTCTGTTTGAAGTAAGTTACGAGAATTGTAGGCAAAGGAATTTACATTTGCTGTTATCTGTTTGTCAATGCTTACTGGCAAAATTGTTATCTTGGTTATTGCAGGGACAAGGCTCTGCTGCCGCAAACACCTCTACTGCCACAGGAGAGACTTATTCAAGTGATCAAACTTATGAACAGCAATGGGCAGCATATTATGCAGCGCAGGCACAGCAGCAGCAGTATTCAGTAAGATTCTTTAATCTAATCTGGGGGCTGGCTCAGTTATTTTAATGTTCTTTTTGGTATGACATCCAGGACTTTATGTGTTCTCTTCATGCAAACTAACTGTCCCATACCAATCTGTTTTACCTTTTGTGGACTGTTTTCATTTTCTTTTTGAAGTAAATTGAATTCTCTTTATCTATGGATGATCTAAGTGAGTATTCCAGTAAGATGACGAGAACAGCTATTATCAGTGTATGATTTCTGTGTATACATTTTTCTGCATATGGCGGCAGTGTTTTGAGCACGTTAAGAGCTGTTTGTGGTCCTCGGAATAATGCATAACTGAGTACAATATCCCTGCCTGATAAAATTTGTTTGTGATAAAGTACACCGTGAATCGCGATTAGCGTTAATAACGCTAATTCGGCCGCCCCCAAATTTTGACCCTCGAACCTAAAATAGAATTAATTACTCTAATTATTTTTTTACGCCAATATAAGTACTGTTTAATTAGCGTTAATAACTCTAATTTGGACTGTTTTTAAATAGTGTAGTGTACGTAATGTGTCAGTCTGTACTAGAACTATTCGTTATTTCTTACAATCGGGAAGAGTGTCAGATAAAGGCGTCGACACGCGAAAGTGAGTGCGTCGACACGAAAAAGCGCACTCAGATTTGATTCCCAGTGATTAAAGACGGGGGAAAATCACGCTAAACCTGTTCTCACATGTTCAAACGTCGACTATGTGAACACAGGCTATAGTGGCTACACTCTGGGAAAAATGTACCGAAATTAGAGTTATGCCGAAATCAAAGTTAATTTTTTCTTGACTGAAGGCCTTGAACCCAAATTAGAGTTAATAACACTAATTGTTTTTTTACACTAATTATTTCTTAACGCTAATAGCGATTTACGGTGTAGTTATTTGGTTTAAATTGTAAGTATTTTGTATCAGATATTGTCGACAGATGTCAAAAAGAAAACTAAATAAATGGAATTGAAGTATCACATATTATCAACAAAGATTTTTCTCTGTCCCTGAGATTTGACATCCTGCTTAAGAGGACATGCACATTTGATAATAAGCTTAGTTTAAGGATGCGCCGTTTATATGACAGCCATGCCATTGTTACTGTTGAGGAACAGTTGTTTAACTTATTTGCAATAGTTACCACATGGACACATTCTCAGCTTTTTATGGAACCATAAGAACAAGGTAATATTGAATTTTACATATTCCAGGCAGGAAAAGTATGGTAAATAGTAGTGTTGTGTATCGGTAAAAAACTTATTGCAATAAAAGCGATATGGATAGTTATCGGTTATCGAACGGTGAGGTGTCCTGATATATCACTCCGAGACCAACAAATTCCTTATAGGCGATAAGTGAAAAAAAATATAGTACGCTATATAGTAGTACTTTATAATATACTGTATGCTATCTTTTTCTCTATATAGCGTGGCATGCCACATATGACAATCTGTTCTGTACTCTGTATAACGGCAGAATGGCGGTTCAGTACAACGGAGTAACTGAACAGATGTACGGAGTAAACCGTACAATTATCGCTGATAGTTATCGAACTGGTGTTATTGCGACAAAAAATCGATATTGATAAATTTTGGTTTTTTAGCGCAATAACACCGGTATTGATATATTGTGCCAAATATCGATTATCGGTAGGCCAAAAAAAGGGACATATCGGTTATCGGTAATCGGTAATTGGCTACCGATTCACAACACTAGAAAATAGTTTGGGCAAAGTTCAATTTCCAAAGTGTCCTGGAACAAACGGCCTGGACTTAGTTGTTATACCCAATAGCAAAAATAAATCCATCACCCCACATGAAGGACACGACCAGACCCTAGAAAAAAATGGTGTCTGTATACGAAAAATTTGCCAAATTCAACTGAAGAACAATAAAAATCGAGGAGCCACATAGGAAACCTTTAGGTTATATACACAAGCTAGTACACACAGGATTACATGATCAAATTCAGTTTCTTTGCGCCGTTCATTGAGAAGTAGGAAATTGCAGTTCAATCCAAAGAAATGATGCAAAATTCCTAAAATTTATAAAGTCCCTTTGTTCTTTTCATTCATCAAGTGAAAACAACTTGGAAACTGCGTGGTTTGGCGGTTAGTATGGGACTTGCCTGTTTGTGAACAATGTTCTTGCTATTAGCGACTTGATTGCACTAGTTATCCATGTATTGGATACAGATAAACTGGTAGTGAGGTTTTTTTTCTCAACTTCTTTTCTTGGACTTGTCTAGGGAGAAGCTGGGACTGCTTCTGAATCTGCAGCAATCGACTACACCCAGCAGGCTTATGGCAGTCAGGAACAGACGACTGCTTCTGACTACCAGGTACATACATTTATTTTTAAAAATGTTTTATCACACAAATATACGTCGCTTAATTGTATCACTGTGAGGGTGTCGAATGAGAGTTTACTTTATGTAGTTTTTCTAATTTGGCCATGTTTGGTTATCACCACTGTAGAACTGGCCAATATGTTCGCAGGGTCAGTTTCATTCAGTGATCCCACCTAAACTTGCCAAACCATTTAATTAGTTGTGGTGTTGGAACCTCCTTGATTCAGTAATAGCTTTTCTACACTGAAGTTGCCATGTTGTTGTTATAAGCAAATGGATGTATTATAACATAATATAAGGAAGTGTTTGCAGAAAACTAAGCATCATCCAGAGCTATTATGATGGGCCACTATTTTGCTTCTGACTCTATGTAAATGGCTTGGGTACAGCCCCCTGGTCTTTCTGGAGAGGAGACTGAACGGAAGCGTTCTGCTGTCAGCGCTTTTGGTCAGCCTTCATTTGCCACTGAGCTTGAGCGCCAGGCACGTCTCAGTGCCCTCTCTCTCATATGTCTTTATTCTACCCTTAAAGCCGCAAAACTCTTGAGCTAAATCTTTTAAAACTTGAAAACCCTTTCCTTGCTGTTCGTGTGTATGCCAGTTTCTAGTTCTTCTGCAATACCACATCGTCTGCTCTCCTAAAAGGGTTCATTTTTTGTCCCTGCAGGCCTATATGTATGCTCAGAAGTCAGCATATGGGCAAATGAGCTCAGAGCAAACAACTGACCAGAAACGAACACGTTATTGAGAGGTAGTTTCTGCGTTTTTGTCGTTTGCCGGGTATTAAATTCGTCCACTCCCCTGTCAAACATCTTTTAAAGTGGAGATTACATGACAATGTTGGACCACTTCATCAACACAAGGGCTTGCTGTGCCCCAGACTTTGAGAATGTTCTGTGTGAGGGGGGTTGTGTGACGAATAAATGGAAAGATGAGTATGGCAACAAAGCAGCGGGTATGACGGCTTTTAGAAGTAAAGTAGGCTTGAGAGAGTTTATCTACGAGCATGGCAGCTACAATTGAACGGCCTGTACCTGTTCCTCATACAAAAATTTTGTTGGTCATTTTCGTTTCTCAAAGTCCACCAAGGCATTGGAGGAGGATCAACAAAATAATCAAGTTATCTGCAATTTGGGAAAGTTGAAACTGACTCTCACAAATTGTGCTAAAGCTTTGGAAAGAAAGATAGTTATAGGCACCCAAAGAGGGCGGGTTTAATCACCAATTTTTTGAATGAAAAGCATAATGTAGCCTCGGTTTCCTTTTTTTGCAGCAGGGTAGTCGGAAATAAGGAGCTACACGAGGATTTGCGATTGAGAGTACAGGATGACTTCAATCGTAGGGGTCAAATAGTGAAGATAAAAAAAATGTTTTTATAAAGCCAGCAATGGACCAATCACATAATAGAGCATGGCTTCTTCATTTGAAGGAGATGAAAAGATGGGATGAGTAAAATGGGATGGAAAATTGGGTTGAAAAGATGGGATGAAACGGGGATGGATGGGAATATTGATTTGGCCATTAATGCCTTTTAGTTTATGCTAGTTTTCTGTTTAAAGGTAATGACTTCTCCCTTTTTCCAGGAGGTTCTGAACCAGGAAGTATTGCCTCTCTCACAGCTGACTGGCTCATGTTTTTTTGTGCTTTCCGAGAGGACACCTTTCTTGAGGCGCCTCTTCTTGGTCGGAGCCTTAACGTTTTTGTATCGAGTATGGTCTTCACTTCCTGGAAGTCGACAAACTTCCCAAAATATCTCTTTCGACTCAAATCTTGTGAGGCAGGAGCTCTTGAAGTACGGAATCCTCTTTCCTACTTCTGTTGCGGGTATGCTGAGATTCTCTTCACGAACATTCTAATAGTTTAAAAAAAAAAAGCTAATTAGCTCAAAATTGATAAATTTCAGAAAATGAGTTGTTTACGAGAAATTTAAGGGTCTTTTTGTTAATTTCCCCCCGAGTCTTAATGTTCTCAAATAAAAGCAAAAAAAAGACAAAAAAACAGAAAGCAAAAACTTAACAAAACAAAACAAAACAAAACAAAATAAAACAAAACAAATCAAAACAGACAAATTAAAACAAAAAGAAAGACAAAAAAGGAGGCTTTCATTCATACTGATAAATTTAATGTCAAACGCTTCTTTTACTTGATTTTGGTATTAGAAGATTGAATTACCCTTAAAATCCCTAAAAGCAGGGCAACAACTTTATTGTTGTTAATTATAAGTAATGTAAACTGTCTAAGCCATTATTAAACCAGTAATGAAACAATTCGTTGAAAATGTGCCAGAATGGCGTGACACTCGTTACAGGGCAGTACAACTATTCTTGGGGCACTTAGTAGTCTTATTTATTTTTTGTTTCTTGGTCAAGTATGGACAATTTGCATGCTGAAAGCCTTCGAAAGGTCAGTTTGGAGGCTCTGTAGCTCTGTAAGGAAATTAAGAGTAACCTCTATTATGGGAAATTTGGGAAAACTTATAACCAAGGCATTAGGAAATGTGGTGCTGCCTTTTAGAAGCATTTTTGAAAACCTTTAAGGGAAAAGTTTTCTTGAAAGCTAGAAAATTCATGGTGTACTTGGTTCGTAAAAGTTCTTTCCTGTTGGCTTAATGGGATAAATTGCTTGAAGCATCGAACGCTTCTTTTTCCCACAACTTCTTTTGCTACTGGATGTGTACTGCATTCATGTGCAATGTTTAACACTAAACCTGGTTTTGTCCAAAAATTTGGTATCGACCAAACTTTTGGGTCGATGACACCGTGAACTTCTCTTCAAGTCTGAACAAAAACCATAAAAAAATACTTTAAAAATGTACTTTTTATGTTCTCATGTAGGTAACGCCGTGACCTACACGTGACATTTTTTTTTGAGGCGTGACCTTGTTTGGCAAATCGCAAAAAAATTGAAAAGCTGATCCAAAATGTTGTGTTTCACCGCTTGGAACTGCACGCGTCATGACATCACAGCGTTGGACGTTTTTTTATTCCACATGTAGGTCTTTCAGTGAAAAAACTGACAAAAGTAAAATTGTCACCTTTGGAGCAAATATGATGATGTGACGTCTGTTTATGTGACGTCTAACCAGATCACCACAACTTACTTCTTTGATTGTGCACCATTTTTTTATCAAAGCGACTAACGTGTCACACAAATTTTTGTGACCAAATTTACAATTGCTGATTCCATCTTCTATTGAGAATCAGCCGTCCGTCCACCTTCCTCTTTCCCGTCCCCTCTCCCTGCCTGTGGGAGTGGAGGGAGAGAAGAGATAGGCCAACACAAGAGGGGGGAAGGGGACAGTACGTGAGAAGGTTTAGCAGGATAGTGGGAGAGGGGGCAGCTGGAGAGAAGGAGAAAAGAAACGGTGGGCTTAGGGGAGAAGGTGTCACAGGGGAGAGGTGGAAACAACGAGAGAATGGAAGGGAAGGTAGTGGGAGAGAGAGACGACAGCGGGAGAAAGGAAGAGGAGATAGCGGGAGAGAGAGAGGACATCAGGGTAAAGGAAGAGGAGGTAGCAAGTGACAGAGAGAACAGCGGGGGAAAGGATAGGATGCAGCGAGAGAAAGTGAACAGCGAGGGAGAGGACAGTGGAGGAAAAGAAGAGGAGCAAGAGAGGGAGGGAGAGATTGAGAGAGGATAGGGGGGATATGGAAGAGGAGCCAGTGAGAGAGACAGTGGGGGAAAGGAAGAGGAAAGGGAGATAGAGAGGGGGAGGGGGAGAGGGAGAGGGAGAGGGAGGGAGAGAGGCGTGAGGAGAGGGGGAGGGAGAGAGGGGTGGGGAGTGGGAGGAGGGAGAGGGAGAGGGGGAGGGAGAGGGAGAGGGAGGGAGAAGGAAGAGGGGAAGGGAAAGTCAGGAGGGGGGGACGGGGGGGGAGAGAGGGGGTGGGCTGGGGGGCGGCGGGGGTGAAGGCGGAGGGGAAGGGAGATGGAGAGGGAGAGGGAGATTTTCCACGGAAGTAAGAAAAAGGAAACTATCTCTATTAATAATGTTGAAGGTTTTTATCCAGAAAACCACTAAAAGTACGTCGTTATGTCCATTTTTTAGAACCAGGTTTTTAAGTATTACAAATGCAAAACCAGGGTAATTCAACGGTTGAGAGGTCAAAAGAACTTCAAATAAAATGTCTATTGTGTTAATTTTATTAGGTTTTTTGTTTTTCTGACTTCAAATCCACTTTTCTCTGTGCACACTTTCGGACTTTTAATGCTGCAGTTGCGATGGTAAGGTGAGATTCTTTCCTTTTTTTGGGGTAAAAAAATGCTCAAAAAACTCTTATGTAAGATGATTACCTTTCATATGGCGTTCTGTAATTGAAAATTGGACATTTTTCTTTAAAGAAAAAAGTTGATTTAAATGGCCATTATTTTTTAAGCCATTATTTTCACTAACGGTTCACGGTGTAGTTATGGATCTAGTCTAATCTAATTAATGTTTGGGTTACAAGATTTTCACTAGATTTGAATATTTTGTGTTCAATAGAAAATTTAAAATTACGACAAGACTTTCGGATTTCAACAAATAATAGGTTTTATTTTTAAGAGCATCCATTTTGTTTGTGTGAATCATACATGGAAAAAATGGAAGGAATGTAAAACCTCTTTTTAATGGAGTTTTTTTTAAGGTGTTTTTTAGGGATTTTTTGACAACAGCATCCATGTTGTTGTTCTGTGAATCATATATTGAAAAAACTGTTTGGATTTTAACTTTAATGTAATTTATAAAGTTTATTATTTACTTTGAATCGTATTTTGTACAAAATAGCAGTTTCATTTTTCTACCGGAGGTTCATTTTTTGCGGGTGTAGAAGGTGGGTCTTTCTTGTACATCTAAAATCCTTCAGCATATTCAGAGTTGTCTGTTTCACAGTACTTTTTTTTCATTTGTTCTTTTGTTTTTGTTTTATTGTTGTCTTTTTTGTTTTTGTTTGTTTTTTTTGTTTTTTTTTAATGTGGACCTTTTTGTAAAAGGATCTTTTAAATTAAAATTCACTGTCCGAAGCTGCGTTGAATTTTGTGGAGACGGGTTGGAAATTAATAAAAAAAAGTTTATAGTTTCTCATTCTGCTCTAATTTATAACTTCATGCTAATCTAAGAATTACAAGTCAAAAGCTTGGAACTCTCGAAAATGGAAAAAAAAAATGGAAAATAAGGTAATGAATGTATTACCGCTGTAGTTGCTATCGGGTGTTTAAAGGCATTTCTTCCTCTACCATTCATATTTGATATGAGACCTTTTAGAGTTATCAATGTCTTCGTATTTTCTCACCAGTGATGTCACTTTTGTGTCTTTTATTTTTGGTACTTTTAGTTTCGTAATAGTTGTTTGTTGAGCCTGTTTTAATTTTGCAGACCTACTACTCTTGGAAAGTAAGCCTGTAGACATTAATTTATATGTTACTATGCACTGGATACTTCTCAGATGTTGAAATACATTTGAATGCTGAAAGTCAATATATTATCGTTTGGGTTTTTGAATTACATCTTTTCTGCGGAATATTGATTTTTTTTTTTATATGTGGAGGTATTTACCGTCATGGATAATCAAACTTAGTAACTTTGAAATAGTGGTCATCTTACCTAAGGGCTTTTTTAAACTCTGTTAACACAGTTACAGTGTCTTTTAGTGACCTTTAAGGCGCTTATATAATAGCAGGCTTTTTTTGTGCATTGATGTGGTTTACTCACACTCTCGACAAACAGGAATGTTTAATGTTTGTAAAAAGTGGGAATGTCAAAATTATAAAAATGCTGAAGCTGCTATTTTGCATACCTCTAGTGTCACAGAGGTGGCCAGGACATAGAACTGAAGCGGTTACACATAGTAGCAAAGCAGAAACGTGGCCAGGCAGAGAGCTTGACCTTTATCTATGCATCTTTGTGAGTTTTGCAACTACTATGGCAAGTGTAGTCAGACTTTGGCTGCAGAATTCACACTAAAGCTTGTTTTGAGAACTGACTAATTGACTGTTAAAACATGACTGTTGATGTTACGGGCTTTTGAGACAAAGTAGTACAGCATGCAATGGTGTGTTTGTGTTATTGACTCCAAACTAACTTGCAATCCAATGATTTATATGATTTCATAATTTCATACGATTTATCTGTAAAATCTGCACTCATTGGCATGAGAATGTTTAGCTTCCCCTGTCACTGCTATTGACAAGTTTTTTGCTGTGGATGTGCCTACCGACAATCACTCTTCTCAGAACTGATCACTTCAACAACCGCGAAGAGGAGATATTGCAAGTGTGCTATATGGCCAATTACTTTGAGTCAACTTTTGGTTAAATTTGTTTGAATAGTGCACAAGGGCATAAAGCGAACCAAAAATGTTCTGTTCTTCCCCCCTGAAGTCGGGTGTAAAATATCATCGATAGGGAAATTTTCTTTTGTACTTGCTTGCGGTTCAGAAAGTAATATAGTGTACTTGTGAGTTTTCAAATCAAAGTTGGAATAGGAATGAGTGGGGAACACTGAATTTTCTTCCAAAATTGTGGGAAATCATATGACTTATTACTCTGGGAAGCGCGCCCCGAAAGCACTACAATCTGCTGAAGCAGTCTGTATGACGTAGCAGCTCATAGCTTATTCAAGCACTTCTTCTAGCATTTATGCAAGCTATGACAGTTACAATGTCCAGCAACAGGCATTACATGAGCAATTCATTGCATTAGCAGCCAAGCAAATTGTTTTCTAACAAGAACATGACCAGACAAAATGTGATGGGAGAGGACGGAATGGGACAGGATAGAATGTGACAAAATGTGACAACGTGATATGACACGAGAAGAAAAGACAGAAGGAAATGTAAACGAGCTTGTTCAAAAAAAGAAATTGAGAGAGGAAGTAATGCAAAAACATAGAAGGGTAGGTAAATGATATCTAAAAAGGTAAATGATAACTAAAAATAGGTAACTGCCTAAAAGGTGCTTTCTGTTATACACCTCCATGACAAACTTGGTACCAATCTTGAACTGTCATCACATGTCAAGAATTGACCACGACAGTCGATAGGCCACAATTATTTGTCAGTTTTGGCCATATGACAAAGCTTCGAGTACCGAAATAGGACGTTTGAAAGAAAATTGTAAAACTCAAGGTTGACCATATTCAGTAAAATAAATAAAGCCCGCCAAAAATACGCAGGTTTCTTCCTTAAATTGTTTACTAGCTGAGTCTACACTATCAATGGACAGGATTGCTATTATCAACTCATATCTAAAAAATAAACTGCAAAAGAAGAAACCAGACCTGCTTTAAATCGAACAAAAAAGGTGTTCAACAATCTACTTTTTAGAATCCATTCGAAAACAAAATGGATAAAAACCTAATTTGACAGACCAATGGTACATAATGGCAAATAAAGTTAAAACTAACAATGAGATGAAATTTGCAAGGATGTTACAAAAAAAATCAAGTTATTTATAGGAGTGTACTTCGGAGAGGAGGATGGTAAAGATATTCATGAGTTAGAGAATTTGATGGGTAAAAATGTTAAGTGACGAACATAATATTTCTTGGCATATGCTTACAGAGAAGGAAATATTTTAATATTAGGAATCTATTGTTAATAATGCAATAATAATGATGGGTAGAGAGGGAGAGAGAAAAAGAAAGAGTGAGGAGAAACAAGAAGGAGACCCAATGAAGAGGATTTTCTGGAAAAAGAATTTTAGCTGTACAAAAATCAGGAAGCACCTGTTTGTCCAAAATTCGAACTAACAGCCGTACCTGGGGACCGAATCAAAAGGTTTCGTTTTTTCTGTTGTGCGATGCTCTTCGTCGGTCTCAAAAGGGTCGTACCGGATGAGAGTTGATGAGGGAGAGAGAGAGAGAGAGGAGGAGAAGATGCGATAGACGGGCCCCTAGTGATGTGTCTTACTTGGACTTGTCGAGAATCTAAACAGTCGGCACATACCCGGACGGGATTCCGGTGTCCCAATTCCTCAACAGTAATTTTACTGCTGCTGCATTCGTTGCAAAACAGGCGACCGCAACTGCTACAGCTGTGTCTCGAGTCCCTTAACCTTAACACTTTCCGGCACGTTTTGCAAGGGGGCGGAGGAGTGGTAGGCTGTCCAATAGAAAGAAAGGAAAGAAATAAAAAGGCAAAGGGTCTTTCACAAT
>JBBHKE010001275.1:0-64178 GCA_037447655.1 Zygnema cylindricum | reverse complement strand
GAGAGAGAGAGAGAGAGAGAGAGAGAGGTATGAATTATTTATGCTTACCCTGCCTTCATCGTCCAGTATATGTTCTGGATCTATCTCAGGGAGGGACCATTCTGCAACGTGACCCCCTCGATCTCCACTAAAAAGTTGGCGCAAATCTGGGCTCAAAAACAGAGCTGTGGTTGGTTCCTGATGCCAAACTAACTCTCGTCTTAACAACAGTTGAAATTCAGGCGCTTTTCGAGGTTCAAATGCTGCCCCAAATCTTAAAGAATCTCCGGTATCCAAAATCTCTTCGGCTATGGCTCGGAGATCAGCTCCTGTCACACCCTGTTGAGACGCTCCGGTTTTCAACAAATGGTTTCCTCCAATACTACCACCTGTAGCATTGGACAATATACTAGGTCTGACACTCATTCGTTTTTGAATCGGAACGGTTGGTTGACACGGTTCCCCATATTCTAGAGACCAAATTTTGATAACCCCGTGACGATGTCCAGTAATATACCATTCTATCTCCATCCAATCTGAAAATGTGGGTGTAGTAACACAAGTGATCAACTCGGACATCACTAACGATGTATTAATTGATGCTAAACAATCCCCGTTCATACTCCATACAGCAAGAGCTGTTCCTGCTGCGGTTACGATATTTCCAGTCATCTCATTCATGTGTACAACAGTCACAGGAGCCGGAAGTTCCGCGAGTTGTCTAATAAACTCTAAAGTATTAAGATCCCAACAAATAACTGTTCGATCGTCTGACCCGCTAAGCAACATACTCCAGGGCTGACAGAGGGCAAGAGATGTGATAGCTTGTGAATGCCCACATAACGTTCTTTGTAATTGGAGTCTTCTCTGTCCTCTTCCCGGATCTGGAGGCATTCTCCAAACAGCCACAACTCCATCTGCCCCCCCAGTGGCTAAAACTTCTCCATCTCTACTAACAGCCGCACATTGAACTGCCCCATCATTATGAAGACCTTCGTGAATTGAAAGAAGACGATCTTGTTCAGCAGAAACGACTCTTAAACTCGCATCGGGATAACCCCATCGAAAGAACACATCAAAAACAGGGGGTTTCATGAGAGAATCACCCATTAATACTCCCAGTTTGTCCCGGATGAGAAGGATTTGAGTAACTGGAGCCGGCATACTGCGAATTTCTTGGGGTTGTAAAAGATGGGAGTGTTTTAAAGCATGGATGGGAGGTGCTTCTAGTCTAGCTTTTCTTCGTGGATGAGGTTTTAAAAACAGACGATGAGGAGTTTGGCCGAAGTGATTGATTTGAGCTAAAATGGATGCTTTTGTAGCCGGGTTTTTTATAGCATCAATATCCACTGCCCCTTCATATGTGAGGTAGAAAAAAACATTTGTTGCTTCCACAGCAGCCTGATAGACAAAAACCGGAACAATCAAACAATCAGATTCTATACCTGATCCACAGTTTAAAACAGAAACAGTCACAAAAATCTATTTTCTTTGCTCCCAGTTTCCTTTTTTAACGTTTTTTAACACACAATTTGCAAATTCCCTGTCAAACAGATGTAAAAATCCATGATTAATACATAATGGAAATTATAATGACCAAATGTTTGCATGCATTGCTATCATGAACAACATCATCACCAGCATAATCAACTTTTTTGTCCTCAAGAAAGTATGAAAAACCGTCTAAAAAGCCTAAAAGTCACATAACATGAATCAATATGAGGGCCATTCTCACCTTCCCTTGCTGTTTAAACCCGAAAATAAGATTGATCCATTCATGGAGATGATCTGACACATATTGAGATTCCAATGCCTCTCGATGTTTTTGAATGAAGACTCGAGCACTTCCATGAGCCCAAGGAGGCAAAACCACATCGCCAACCTGAACAGAAAAATTCTGAAGAGTATCAGACAAAAAAGTTGAGCCAAAAATAACAGTAAATAGTGTCCGTATATTTCCCATTGATCTAATTGGCGATAATTATGCGTAGCATAGTGAAAAATGCTTGATCTTTTTAATATGACACAGGACTGTAGTGTATCATATACAAATAAAAGTTGCTCACCATTTTTTACAAAAAACATTATGGTTCGCAACACACGTTACACAACCTAGTATATGAAGAACTACATACTTTTGTTACAGCAATGCACTTTAGCTTAATAGCTTAACACAGCCGATTTTAACAAATGACAAAACACAGATTTATGGAGAGATAATTCCCTTGTCCTTTATCTGTATTTGCTTTGTTACATGTTCTATATTCTTTAACATCAGATACAAGTTTTAATTGTAACTTCATGGTTCGTTTTTTCATGTTTCGTTTGGACTGACGGTGCTTATATATGAAGTTTAGTCATTTTCTAGATATTTCCATAAGCTATACCGATTTACAATCAGATATCGATGTGTTTAATTCCAAGACCTTTATCCAGTACCAAAGATAATTTTTATTTTCATCTCAAACATTAAAATTTCCTCCTTGATACGCCTCAATAAATAACAGTGGAAAAGGACGAGTGGCAGAAGGCCGCCAAGGGACAGTGAGGAAGCAAAGAGGGGGAAAGCAAAAGGAGAAGGAGAAAGAGAAGGAGATGGAGAGGAAGAAGGGGAAGGGGTGGAGATAAACATTACCCGTTCACCCGACTGCTTCAAACCTAGATCCAAATGAAAACGATTCTCCAAAAATTTGGGCATGTAGAAAAACTCTGGAGTTAATTCCTTGACATCCTGTGTATTCCCACTACTAGCACTTTTCCATGTCTCACCCAGATTATTAAATAAACGATCCGCATGATCAAATGCCCCTCCTTGTAGTTGCTGATTCTCTCGACTAAAAGGGGGAAGACGAATGAGATAATACAACACAATGCCAGCACTGGAATAATGGGAACCGTAGTGAAATTTGGGAATTTCTGGGTCATCCCAAGTTCTATACCTGCATTGAGATACGCCAAGTGAAACACAAAAAGATTTTAAGAAATCCGCTTCAGTTTTTGCCTTTGTTCAGTAGATAAACAAGGATTATATTTATAGAGTGAGCAAGCTTAAGCAATTATAAGAGGGCTTATGTACCCTCCTACCATGAAGCCAAAGCACAATGGATGCATTCCCTTTCTTGTTTGCTTTACAAGCCCATGAACAGAATATTTGTTTTCGTCATCATCCTCATCATCAAAATCGTGAAAAAAATTGTCCAAAGAAACCAAAGCAGACGAACGGAATGGATACAAAATGACCAACAAAGTTCCCACACTAAAACTCAAAAGCCACAATCAATACAATAGAAAGACGGTCAACTTACCGTTTTTGAAAATCTTTCTCCCGCTCAGGAGTGAGACAGCCCATGGGTTTATGCAGAGGGCGGAATGTCTCATCCTTAGTCAAATCCAAATCTTCACTGTGATAATCCGCAAGAACCCATGGAAAAACAGGGTATTGCGTGAGATCGTTGTAGCAACGACCTGCCAAAGTATTAAGGTACATTAAGTATTGAAAATTGCTGATTTCACCATTTTGCCATCGAGAACCAAATGTGCCCACCATCCTTCGGAAAAGCTGTCCAGGTTCTCCTTTTCCAGGCCCAGCACCTGAGATAGTTGCGTCTAACCTGTATTAGAAGAAAAAAAACAGAAATAGTTCGACAAAGCAGTAAAAGAACGTCAGGTTTCTTCTTGTCCATACTGTAAAAATTTTATACATCTTCTTTTACTAAATATTGATGGGAGTTTAGCTTGCCTAATTGCAACACAAAACAAATATTTTCAGCCTCGAAAAGATAGATATCATAGCAGCACAAAAGAGTAAATGATGCATTTTGCCTCACATGCTGTTCCGAGGCAAATTGAGTGCCAATAGATTCTTGAAGCACCGATCTCTTTCAGAAATATGGAATACGAGTAGATCATTATTTCCACTCATGCTGAAAAGCTCCAGAGCCACAGGTCTCAACTGATATCTTCTTTTAAGCATTTCATGTACATCATCCAGTTTCCATGTACGACATTGATGTCCCATAGGACTTAGTGTCACTCTTTCTGAACCCTCCAGAGAACTGCAATTTTCTCCAGACATGCCCCAAGCCTGAGGATCTCTCCAAGCAGCCACAGTATCTGACCAGCCTCCCAGAAGCCCAATATCTCTCCCAGACTCTTTTTTCCCAACAGCAAACGGAGACTTGTCCACTCCTAAGGCACGGTCCAACACCGATACCTCTTCCTCCCTCCCTTTTTCACAGATTCTCCCAGCAGCGTCCAGGTAAAAGTTTTCAATGACGTAGAGACAGAGGTCTCCTATAAGGAAAACACCATCTCTCTTGTCCAACCCCACAATACGTTCGCAATTGTACTTCTGTCTAATCCGATCTCCAGGCATCAAGTGAGGCCGAATAAAATGCTCTCCATCGTCTTCCACTTCCTTCAACACTTCTGTTGTCAAATCCACCGAGACTTTAGTGTCAATTGCAGTAGAGACACTACTCAGAGAGGCAATCCCATCCTCATTCCAATCATCCCATTCCAAACTTCCATGTGCCTCCAATACTGGATTTTCTCTCTGCTTTCCTTCCTCAATCCCATCATCTCGAGCTCCTTTCCCTCCACCCCCATGACGAGAACTGCCCTCGTGCTCCTTAAGTGATTCCTCGTCATCCACCTCTTCCTCGCCCCGGTTTTCATCCTCCACCACTTCCAGAAACTCCTTATCCAGCAAACTCGAATATGTTTGACTAGTCTTTGTGGCAACTACTCCCTTCCCTAATGAAAAAAGTTGAGATAAAACGTCTTTTTCCAACTCTCCTTTCGCCCTATCGGTCTTCCGGCCGGAAGGTGTTTCAGGCTCACGTCCGATTACGACGTCAGTCCCTCTTACTTCATTAACTCCCTCCTCCTCTTTCCCATCCTCTCCCAAGTAAACAATAGGGCGTGGTGCCCCCAAATCGACATGAGCTTTGCACCGTTCCAGCCTTCGTCTCATCCTAAACTGTCCCTCTGTAGGACACAATTGCCATCTCACCTGAACTTCAGCACATTGGCCTCCCCAGACAGGCCATATCCCTCTCTCGTGAACCAATTCTCTAAGGTGACCTTGCCACTCTCTCTGTGCATGTAATACCCAGCCATACTTATCTTGTCGACGAACTCGAAGATCCCCGGCTATGGCTGCCCGGATTCCCTCCAAAACTCTTGCAGTACCGACTCTTTTTTCCGCCCACATGGTGACTACCCGCTGAGCGTTTTGAATCTGCTTGTTCCCTTCTTGTTTTCTCTTGTTTTCGAGCAACTTTATCCGATTGCTTGGAAACTTTACAGCTGAATTCAAAATTTCCATCCACTCAGGAGACGCACGTTGATCCAAAACATCATAAACATCATCTTTCGTCATCTTCAGCCACTCAAAAAAGTCGCGTCCTCCTTTCGCCAAAATATTTTCAAAACCTCCATTCAGAACATTGATCGACCGTCCATGTGAATCCTGGAACACGAGAAGTCCGGCAAGTTCCCTCGGCCGGCTTGCCAACAGAACCTTCCAACCTTCCATAGCAAGTTTTCTGACAGCTTCGTCCTTATCCCAAAGCATGTGGGTCAGATTATGGCACAGACAACTGAGAAGCTCTGGGTCATCGTTTAAAGGACATAAAATCAGTTCTTTGTTTTCAATAAGGATAGTTAATGCATCTCCCTGATCCAAACTGCAATCAAAAACACTCCCATTTCCCTCTTCCACCCCAGTTAACCACCCTGGATTAGCCAGAACTTCCCTCCCACGAGTGTCCTCCTGACTGGATTCCGGTAAAGGGGGTGGCAAAAATGAGTACATAACCAGTCTATTAACGCTCCTCAGGAGAGCAATGACACATGGACTAAGTCCCCGGTTTCCTCTCCGCGTGATGGAGCTTCGGCTTAGAGGCTGACTGAGTTCGACTGCTCGATCACTATTTGCCACACGCAACATCGCCAAAAAAAAATGCAATACTTTTTTGACAGCCCCTTTTTGTGTGAACGCACCCAAATAGACTCTGTCCGCCAGCAACTTGCTTAGACCTTCTAAATTGGTTCCACAAACACTTGTGTCCAATTTTTTGGCTCCAGCTCCATCGGCAATCATGCGACGATTCACCACTTTCATGATTCGCCCGAGACAAAGGCCTTGAAAGACCAGTAGAGTGTCTGTGGAGACTTCCAACAGAGTAGAGTCTAATATGAGTTCCAATAAGGGCAAGGCTCGTGAATCCTCAAGTACCGCAGAGCCCAGTAACTCTCCCAATAAGTCAAGAGTCAAAGCCGCGCCTTCAATGGCTTGCCCGTGACCACGGGCACTCTCTATAGACAATAAAACCCTCGCACTTAAAGTATTTCTGTTGGTTTCTTCCGCTAAACTTTTACTACTACTTCCATCCCCAAATGGAGTGCTTCCTAGCCACGCAGTAAGCATACTTGCGGGTAACATGGACCCGGTATGTTTAAAAGGAGAAGGCTGGTTCATAAACGAGTTGCTTTTCTTTGGACTGTTCAGGGGACTAGTATGAGGAACCATAGCCTGTAAAGCACCACCTTCTACTTCAACTTCACCACTGACTTTCCCATTGCCCTCAGTACCTGTGCTTACACCTGTGCCCAAACTTCCATCAATAGGAATGCTTTCGAAACCTTCTTCATCAGTTACGGGACTGCTTTCATTTGATGAATTTTCTCCATTTAAAACTCCTTTCATTTCTGCACCATCATGCTGCTGCGACATATTTTTTTGACGCAACGCCAACTCAGCCCCCCTGCAATGGAAGCCATACATGAAATGCGTCAAAAAGAAAATCCGTTTTTATACATGTATCTTGTTTATGTATGTAAAACAGGTATCATACAAGTATTCGAGGTCAAAGAAGAAAGATCCCCATACCAATTAATATTACTTGATACAAACATACCAATGCAGACGCAATCTGTCACACTTAGGCATTTGTGAAAAGTGGGAAGCGGAATCAACTGAAATCAATCAGAATCAATCATGCTAAATAATGAAAGATAGTGAATAGATTCCTACACTAGAAAAGTCAAAGCCACTATTTTGGAATGGGAAGCCATAGAATTCGTGCGCGTTTTTCACAACACGGGTTCGCTTTCGCTTTTTTCAATAGAACTCCGGCTAATCATTTCCTTTGATCCAGTTAACATACTCAATTTCTCTCCAAATTTTCACTATCTCCTCTTTGTTTTTGACTTTCCTGTTGCCATGTACAGCCCTGAGGGAGCCTCCATGATCTGGACAAGATAACATACCTTACACATATAAAATAAATCTCCACAATTTGCTCCAGACCGTTTGGTCTCCTACAAGAAGAAGCCAGTTCAAACCAGCCGGTCACTCCGTCCACGAGAAACTGCAAAAGAGAAGTGGCTGCTGCTGGGTTCCCCTCAAGGAGAAGCAATGCTTGAGGATCCAAACATCTCATTCCAGTTTCTTTCCCCTGTAAACCCCCTGACTGTAACTCCCCACATGTAGAATGGCATCCCGAACCATGATTTTCAGAATAATGACTTCCAGAGATTCCTCGAACTGATGCCAGATGCAAATGCTGTTGAAAAGCTGCTTTCAGCATGGCAATAAAGCAGGCAACCATATCTGGGAGGTGGAGGTCCTTATGGTTATGGCTCCCTGACAGAAGAGAGTAAAAATCCGCCAAGTGAATGTATTGTAGACGAGTGTATGTTAGTTTCCCACACATTGCAGCTGTTAGGAGGTAGTAAACTTCAGGCTCCTCGTTGAAACTGGGCAAAACACGCTGCAATACTTGGTATCCTCCTTGGTTTTTAAATTGACTGGCTACCTGTGTACTGGACTTGAGAGCAGTGAATAGAACTATCAGTACCAAACAGAGGGTGCTTGGATGAACCTCCTCATTTATCAAAGCAAATACCACCTTCAATAAAAAGAACTGATGCCAAACATCTGCTTTCTCCTCAGACTTCGGTATCAGTTGAAGCTTCACTGCCACCTCTAAGAGTATGTTTCTAACCACCACATGCAGTCCCTTTGCTTCTCTGGAACGGGTGCTATTGCCTCCGTTCAAGTTACTGATCCCGTTCTCCAGTGATGCTACTTTTGTATTCCCGTTGCTTTTGTCTCCAACACCTTCTACTTCCCCACTTCCTCTTTCTGCCGACATCTGTTGAGGTTTGAAAGTCATTATGATGAAATGGGCCACCTGTGTCAATTCTGACTGCACAAATCCAGAGCTCAGAATAATACCCAGCAGTCGAACAGCTCTGTCAATAACAACAACGTCAACATTTCCTCTTTGCAAAGTCGCAAGTATCTCCTCGACCACATTCAGTTGCCTAAGCAGGGCCATATTGTGACGTGCATATCTATTGTTTTGAATAGTGCGTTCAAAAAAAGAGAGAAGGGCCAGCTGCACTTGCACTGGTGTGCGGACCCACAATGTCCAGTCAAGAAGAACATCCTTCACCATATCACGGTTTGCTAACACTAAACCATGGAGAATATGGCCCTGCTTTCCCCCTCCTCCTCCTGAGGCTCTAAGAGGTACAGACGCGGCCATCAAACTATCATTTTCCTGACTGTCCGTGCTTCTCCAGGTTGCTTCAGTAGCCACCATTTGAAGCAGTAAATCCAGTCCCTCCATTCCTAACAATGGCATTCGTTGATGCAAAAATAGAGCTAAAAGATGGTATCCTCGCAAACGCTTCATATCACGGACGTTTCTGATATTATGCTTCAAAATTCCTAAGAGGAGAGCAATAGCAAGATGCAATTTGTTCTGTGTGTCTGCGTTCTCCACCATGGCTAGGACCACTGCGACTCCTCCAATTTTACGAATTCCATCGGCAATTCCACAAGGAGAACAGATGCGAACATCCCCAAAAAATTTCGCCATCTGTGGGATGCCTGTGGACATGCAAAATATTTTTAAAAATAAACAGAACAAAAAAAAGAGTTGTCACAAAGGAAACCATTACCACATGAGTCAACACCCCTTCATTCTTCAACAATTGAAGCATTACAATTTGGCAGTTGGGAATCACACAGAAATAAAGAAGCGAGAATAAAAGTGATAGCGACTCTTTAATAGCTGGAAAGCTTACCCCCAAGGGTGGAAGCTGCGGATGAGTTTGAATCGACCAAGTTTACCATCGTCCTTGCCAAATCTGTAGGGCACAATTCTATTGTTGTGCCGTTGAACTTTAATATAAGCTTCTTGGAAGACAACAAAGTGACTAAAGGCGAAGGAATACGTTCGTCCCAAACAATCTTGCAACTCTCTAAATCAGTCTCCTGTCCCCCGTCCTCCCCAGTGCTCCACAAGCCAAGACTGCCTGAAGCTCCCTCCTTTTCTAGCATTTCTGCAATTGTCAGATTTTGGCCATTGCAAGTCTCCAGAGGCACAAATTGCCCCAAATCATCGTCCTGAAAAGTACCGGGATAGCTCCTGCCTAAAGCATGTAAGAGAAGAATTGCTGGGGAAGGCAACACCTCTTCAAACAGACACACAGGTCCTAAAAGCCACGAAATTGGCTCCGTTTGCATTTGAATTTCATTTGTCCCAAGGATCATTTGCAATTTTTGTCCTCCTGCGGATGCAGTACATCTGACTCTCCCTGTCTGTCTCAGGCTCCCATCCACATACACAGAAGCTATACTGGACTGAAAAAAACCCGCGAGAGCACTCGGTCTACTGAATACAATGGCGATATCATGCCAAACACCTTCCTGAAGTGGAACATCCGAAAACATCAATCGAGCACTCGGTCCCGAAGCTAATGTGATGATGCCCTTAGAATTGATGTAAGCCTCGGTCAAAGGAGGCGAATTGTCATCCATGAAACCGATGGTAAATAAACGCAACGAGGCCCCAGAGCCTGACATGTGTAAGATACCACTATCCACATCAAGAAGACCGTAAAAAAGAAGTGAACAGGTAAATGTGTATCCTCCTAAAGGGGGCCATGGTCGGTCACCGAGGGGAGCCTTCACACAGGCATGGCCTATTCGACTCAAGTTGAAATGAAGAAATGGACTGACAGCGAGGCCTTGAGGAGGACCTCCATCCATACACATTCGCTCTAACATTCCTAGAAACACTTCTCCAGTTTGTTGATGAGGAGAGTCTTTGCTTTGCCTCATATACCATGCCAGAGTTCGAAGCTCCATTGCAGAAACCCTGCACAGACCTACAGTACATCAGCTCCCAACAGCAACGAGATAATCTCTCAGAATATTCACATTACAAGTGGGATAGAGAAATGAGACACGAGCTAGAAGAAAAACCCGAGAAAGAATCAACCACCATATCTAGCTATTCAGAGTTCCCAAAGAATCACGATAAATCGAAAGCTCACCGAAAGGTGCCCAACTGTTCAACGATACGCAGAGCCATGCTGCATAATGGTGAACTTATGTCCACCATATACGATCTCGCAAACTCCATAAGAATGCCCACAGCACCTGTCAGCAAAAACAGCCAAAACCACTTTGTTTGTTTTTTAGAAGAAGCTTCGTTTATGGATTCTAGTAAAGGAGACAACCAATTGCTGCTCCCCACGTTCACAGGAAATTTAGGAATTTTGCTCACCGATTCCACACAACGCTTCCACATTTCGAACAGACACAGAGGCGAGACGGTGCATATTCACCAAAACCCGCAATTGTGTCCCTGTCGATAATTGGGGTAAGGCATCCAGGAGGACCTGAATTGCCACAGCATTAAACACGCACAAGTCCTCGAAACCCCGAGACCTCTCTCTTTCTAGCTTCGTCTCTGCTAAACGTGCTATATAAACATCAAGATCGATTTTTAACCAGCATTGAATAGCCGGTGTTTCCGGTTCACCTTTGGACGATGTCTGGATTTGTCTTCGGTCCTGATTTCCAGGCTTTCTGACTAACTCTGTAGCAAGGGAAAAAAGTAACTCCATTATTCGCTCTTCATGGGCAGGAACTAGCAAACCTGTTGCAGGCAACAATTTTTTCATCAATTCTGCTCGCAGGCTATCGCGTAAGGCCACTCTTCCTAAAGGCATATTTTTTACCGTCAAAGTAATAAGCTGTAAGAGGACGTCCACAAGCTCCAGCTTGTTTGTGAGAGGCACGTCCCTTGGTTCTAACTGCAAAAAAACTCCACTTGGGGGCATTCTCTGAGGCAAAGGAGCTCGTCTTATTTTTGCAGCAACGCTAACTGCCTCCCCTCCATCATCTGCTGTACTGTTTTCTGCCTGAACCCTACTTACTTCTGCCAGAATTCCTGATAACCCTCTATCATTCTCTTCCTCACTCTTCACCCTCTGGCTTTCCTCTCGTGATGGGTCGCCAGGTTCCCCTGTCGTTTGCAGAGAACCTCGTGAGGAACTCTTTTCGCCAATCCTGTTACCAAATTCTTCCTGAAAGGCCCCTCTTAGTACTGGTTTACTGCTGTTTTCTGTTGCACTATCTGCCGAAAAATGGGATTTGTTGTCCATCCCTCCCGCACCCAATTTCCGCGATGCAGACGTGACATCAACACTGGATAATCTTCCCAAATTGCCGCTCCTGCCCCAGGTTCCCTTCGGGTCAACTGGCCAATCAGGAACACGGATGCTTTGCAGTAAAGGCAAGGCAAGAGTAAGACCCTCCACTTTCATAAATCCCTCCTGAGCCTTGGCGTGAGTTCCCACAACTCGAGAAAGCATCGAAAGAATTTCAGTGCGGGCCAAAACGTCCAATCGCCAACTCTTCCCTCCATGCCCAGTAACAAGTCCTTTTTTAACTGCTTGAACCAAAGCTGCGAGTTCATCCAGGTTTCCCTGCAGGCCCACATCAGACCAAATTAATTGCAATCCAAATCAATGAATTAACCAATTAACTAATTGTGAAGCCTTGGGAACAAGCTCCAAACAACTGCCATAAATAACACTTTTTGTAAGTACGTAACAAATAACCACAAACTGCCAAACTCGTTATCATCCGTCCGCAAAGTTGTTTCAGTTTCAGACAGAAAAACACTTACAAAGACTTTAGAGCTCACCTTGATTACATCCTCAGATATGAGGCACTGGCAGACTTGCAGAAGTCCTGACCGTTGTTCACTAGAAGCCAAGAGGGGCAATAAGGCATGAAGCCCTTGCTTCTCTCGAAGAAGAGTCTGGTTTGTCGTATTCCGTTGTAATAGGAGAAAAAGACAGTCCCAGGCCAAAATGCGAGGCTCAGATTCTCCAAAAAGATAAGAGGTTGGACCCAACGATCCCGTTCTTCGGTGCATGTTCTCCCCCGAGGCAGGAGATGTTGCCCTCCACCTCGAATTTCTTCCAGGACTGTCCAAACCTCGAGAAGCGGGACTATATGGAGGTTCAATTTGTCCCTTAGAATGTGAATTACCGGGCGCGTCAGTGGGGCTTCCAGTGTTCCGTGGAAACGATTTTACAGTGCTTGGAGCAACAGTAGCCACTATACACCTTTGAATGTCCACAATAAGAATGTCCATGAGACCAACTATTCGGCAAATTTCCTGAAATGCAAAATCGAAGCGGAGAAGGTTGGCAAAAAACAACAACACATTTCGTGCCATAACTGATGGCACAGGCCTCTCGAGTTCTCCACAGAGTGCTAGTAACTCCTGTTCGGGCACCATGCTCATCACATGAACAGTGTATTCCAGTAAATTCAAAATCTGTAACTGTAGATCAGGATGGTAACCTGCCATACCACGAATGAGCCTCGGGAGAGTCCGAAGATCCCGCATTACTGCATAGTTGTCAGGATGTCCTGCATATATACCTTTGAGACGGTCAAGAACCAACAACTGCACGGCCACTTGCTTTGTCTGGAGAAACAGCTCCTGTAGAACTTGCACAGCTTCACTATCTCGTATTTGCCACGCTATCCTCCCTTCCCCTCCTTCATTCGAGGTACTCAGAACGTCCATTCCAGTCGTGGAACTCTTCGTTACCCTCTTATCATTGGCAGAAGCTTTCATGCCTAAACAAGCCATGGCTACCAGAAGGTCCAGAAGCTTTATCAATGCAGGAGCGACAGCCTCCATATTGGGTTGTACAGCTAACGACAACTGCTCTGAAACTACACTCTGAGAGTTCCAGAGAGATAAGCTGTTTGTACGGCTTATGACAGAGTCACCCTGATGGGGAGGAGCGACAATCCCTGTGGAAGGACTCCCAGACCTGACACCGCTGTCCATTTCCAGCCCCGGTACCCATAAGGCTAGACTGCCAGTTCGCACGAGAGGCTCGGACTCATTTAACGATGTCCCTTTGTGCTCTCCCGCAGGTAGAAAGTTTGTCGGAAGAGGGTCCATCTCGCTTGACCGTTCATTTGCGGCCTTAATTGCTGCATTAACTACTTCTACGAACGAACTTAGAGGCTGTGGTCCATCCACGGCAGAAGGGCTCAAAGCGTCCGCATCAGGAGCAAAAGTGAGCTTCAGTGCCAGCTGTCCCATGACTGCATATCCACGCATGGCTTTAAAATCATCCTTCAACTGAACCCCTCCAGCACCTGAGTAAACAAAACCCCAAGCCCTCTTCCCAGACCTAAGGGCACAAGAAAAATTGACAGAATTGGGTAAACACCAACCGGGCTTACCAGACCTGAGACTTGGGGCTAGACAAATAGAAAGCCAGAATAGCCACAAGAAAATTGGGTAATTGATGCAATTACCTAGCGGGAAATGACATGTGAGTTATGAAGCTACAAATGACAAAGAAGCCAAAAAAGGAGACTTGCCGTACACTTGTACTTCAAACCTTTTAGTCAGCTCTTTCCAGCTCATGCAAAATGCGTTTGTTTCTGATACTTCATATATCTCTTTCTGTGCAATTTTCCAGAACAAAAGATTTAAAAACGCCAAAGAGGTATCTGATTGCTGCAACGTGTACATCAGGCTATTACTTTGTTTTCTTGAAGATTTTCCAAACTACTCCTCAAATAGGAAAACTGATTCGTTGGAGTAGAAATATTGTTCCACAAAGTATAATTTTTTGGCCTTACTAGACCAATGTTTCTCAAAAAATGTAAGGAGTCTGCATGCTATAGAAGGACGGTAGGCACTTGTGGAGCAACTGGGAGAAAGTGAAGTCACAGGTGAATATGTAAGATAGCTCCCAATTGTAGCTTACTTCCACTGCCGAATCCATTTAGATGAGCCTTTATATGTAATTCTTACATGGCAAGCTAATAATTTTTTCTATTTCCTTGAGTTCAGAAAATCTAAGATTTTTCAGCGGCTTGTTTAAAACACTCCTGATCATCGGATTAAGATCTTAACGGACAACAGGCCATTGGATAAGAAGGTGCACCTGGCTTATAAGACAGCTTCAGGCAGTCGATAATAAGCGATACCATGGATAAAGCATGATGACTGTTCCCTGTATCAGCATCGAACTGGATAATCGCCTTCAGAGGCAATTCCATCTGCCCATCAGCCGCGAAGATTGTGTTACTCTTCTGTCCCCGACAGCTTCACACTAAAAAAATCTTTACCTTATTTTGTCCATTCTCCCCGTAAGAAATTCAATTCTGCCCACATTACGTTGTTTCCCTGCCTGTAGCATCTTCGCAAACTCAAGTAGAAACAAATGTTCTCTGTAACACGTAGATTCACTTACTTTTTCCACTTATATTTCATTAGATTTGTGTTCTGACTTTCACAGTTTTTCCTATTACATCTGGCACATATGAATACAAATTTACAGAAGAAAATTTCTGAATCTCTTATTTTTTATAAAGGAAGATTTCTCACCAGCTTGTGCTTTCGAATGTGCGATGCAAGCACTCCATTGTCACTTGCCAACAATGTTGACAGCACCTGTTTGCTCCAAAACCCCGTTTGTCAACAGTTGTCCTTGGATGTATGAAGCTGGAAGCTGAAAGAGCCCAATGGAATGACATTGCCTAATGATATGCTGTGGCCGAGGAATGCTATCCCAATGATATTCTGTGGCTGAGGAATGCTCACAGCATTCCTTGGCCACAGCAGATCATTAAGCAATTTCGGAACAGCGTGCCAAAAATTCCGGTACAGAAAAGATATGGTAATAGGGACGAGTTATGTTGTTTAGCATTGTTGCTGTTGATTATGCGAGGATGCTTGCAAGCATGTCAAAATTCCAAGTTCAGCCTGATTCATAATCCACACCTATTAATGTGTTGAACTAGTGTGGTCCTCACAATGATTAGAGTATTTAAAACGAGACCAATATACCCACATTACACTGGTGCACAATGTAGCAAATTCCTCACCTTGTGAACACCATTCCTCACTTCAAGCGTATCAAAAGTACTAAGCTCTTGCACGTATCACTGTTTATAACTTTACATGAGTAAGAATTTTACGGCATAGCAATTCTCCAATCCGACTAGCAAGGCAACATCCCTTTGCTGACGCTTCGCAGTGACCGTAATCTTGTCAAAAACTGCCTCACAATAATCAATAGTAGGCAATGTATCGAGACACCTCACCTAATATGCATTTTCCATCTGCTACAGCTCCTCAATACAGCTTTGGAGAATGAAGTCTATATCTTTTCATGCTAAAGGCATTAAATTTAAACCTTTTCCACACTAAGAAGGAAGAATTGTTCAATGCAGCTAGCAGTTTCAGCTTGTGCCTCATTATTTTTTAATCAAAGATAGTTCTGGCTATGAGATAATTCTCCGCCTCTCAGCAAAAACAGCGCTTTTCCTAACTTAATTTGAGACTTTTCTGCTGATGTAAAGTAAACTACGGGGAAAGTTTCTCCCACCTTATAGGCATTGTTCCTCTCGTGGAGTTGTCCAATGGATATTGGAGCAGTCGGAGAGGCCAAAGGTTGAGTGGCGCCATTGACAAAGCTTGCACCTGTCTCAGCAGCCTTCTGGAATAGTTTTTGAAGCGAACCGTCATCTGTCGCCTTGAAGCCCGCCAGAGCCTTCCTCCATGTCTCCATATTGCAGCATGAGGAAGCCTCTTCTTCACCTCCTGTCTTCTCCCTCTCCTTCTCTCTCTCGCTCTCTCTTTCCTCCCTCTCGCTCTTTCTGTCTTCCTTTCCTCTATGTCCCTCACTCTCACTCTCCCTCTATTTCTCTGCTCGTTCCTGCCTTACAAGGTGCGCCCTATCTCCTGCCTCTTCACCCCTTCCCTCCACCCCTATCCGCTGCTTGATGTAGATTGTCTATTGCTTTCTCCTTCCACTCCTGTTCTTCGCCTTCTCCCTTTCGCTTCTTTTGCTTCCGCCCATTACTTCGGCGTCCCCTTTCCAAGTGGTTAGTGGAGTCAACTATTTCGAGAGCGGGTAAATCGTACTTTGACACTCATCAAGATACGAACAAGATGTGACCGGTAAAGTACAGCCTGATCCTACCAAGAAGTACAAGTGAAGCATGAGGTCTTCCACTTGAAAGCGTTACGGTTACCGTTAACCGGTTACGGTCTGTGTCGGATTGTAAAAGGTTAAAAAACCTTTTTGGGTGGACCACTTTTTGGGTCAAACTCCGATGAAAACGCAATTTTGGCCGTTCGATTCACATCCCGTGAGATTCGGACAGCTATAATAGCCCAGAAATGCTGCCAAGCCTTTTGATTAGGGAGCTTAGTCAAGTACCGGTAGTACCGGTAGTACGGACATCACATGTGCCAGAGATGCCGATATCATACCATATGTAATGAAGAATTGAATTACTTACCGGGACTTGCCTTCGGACAGCTGGACACCAGAAAACACATGCCGACTTGTGATGACTCGTCCCTGACCGTACATAAATTGTACTTATGTCTGTTAATGTGAGCTTCAAAAGACGACGCCGATGGAGTTCCAGCTTTCCCGTCTTTAATCGCAGAAACAGGCTAAGAATTGATGACTTTTGTCGGTTTTTCAACGGCCTCATAGGGCCCCGCCCCATGATGCCGAAGCTTTGGTTTGGAGATGCCTACCGAATCTTAAGCCCGCGTTTATATTCGTGCATAATTCTGCCGTATCAGCCATAGCCATTGAAGGCACGACGCATGGCAATTCTTACGCTTGGCCAGAAAATAAAAATGAGAAGTTAAAAAATGGTTCTTCTGGTAGGACCGAGACTGGGCATTGGCGTACCATTGTTTTAGTCCAATGAGAAATTTAGAAGTTAATATGTTTTTCCATGTACCTTTTGCCAAGTATTCTTTTCTTTTTTGGGAAGGTCCACCACAGCAAGTTCACTTCATTGGCTCACCAGGGCAATTCTGGCTGAGATACAATATCATGCTTTTATCAGGTGTGGGTCTGGTCTTCATAAGCCCGTCGTCATGTGATGATGCCCTTACGGTAGGCTCGGCCTAGCAGTAAAGGTTCGGTTATCTTGGCGTTCATGTTTGTCCTTTTCGTTTGACGATATGTACATTTTCTTTGTACTTTCTTTTTTCAACCGGTCAATTTTCCGGCTGCAGCCTTTTTACAAAAAAAACTATTTGCAACGCCTAGCTTTAAACTGTGTAATGTGCATGTCTGAACGGGAATCTACAAAGTCTTGGGTGTCCTGTACTGTCGAAAGTGCAACTTGGCTTTTGGCTACACCTATTTTGTCCACTCTCCGATTCTCACCTGCTCAATTCACCACCACCCTCCGATTTCTCCTTGGCCTCCCCCATCCTCCTTTACTTGGCTCTCTTGTTTGTGCATGTGGTCGTGTTTTGGGGCCCGATGGTGTCCATTTGCTTCGTTGCTCCCATGGGGGGGATTTGATCCAGGCGCACGACACTATTCGCGACGTTGTTGCGACTATTGCTTCGGAGGGGGGCTTTTCTGTGCATCGGGAGGTTTCTCACATTATTCCATCACGTCGGATCGATGTTGCTTTACTTGATGGTGCCCGTCGCATCTTCGGTGATATTGTTTTGGCAAACCCTTCTTCGGCTACTGCTGTTGGTCGGGCGGCTCGACATGTTGGGGTGGCAGCTCGTGATGTCGCTAAGGCGAAGGAGCGTGATTATGCTCACAGGGACCCTATGGATGACTTTATTCCGATGGCGGTCGAAATCTTTGGTTGTTTGGGTGTTGCAATGGACGATTTTCTCCGTACTTGCGCTCGACGTGCTTCCGAGCGCCGAGGACCTGGGAGCCCTCCTCCTTCGGTCCATACATCTTTTTATCGTCAACGTTTATCTGTGGGCTTTACAGCGAGTGCAGGCTTCTATTCTCCTCCGATCCGCTATCGCGGTTATGGATCGTTGTCGTGTTCCGGACCTCCCTCAACGTGCTCCCCCGGGTTGGGGGGACTTACGGGGTTGCCTTTCATAGATACATAATTGAGTTGGGGTTAGAGTTGTAGTTTTGGATTTGTGAGTTGTCGTGCTTTTCATTTTGGGTTTGGGTGCTTTTATTTGCCTTGTTGTTGTTCCCATTGCTCTCTTTAGTTTTTATTGCCGTGATAGGTTTTATGTTTTGGCCATGCCACCCCTTTTGTACCACCGGACTCAAATGGTTTACCATCGTGCTTTTTAATTTATCCTGCCAAATATATTCTTATAGTTACTGGCAGGTTCAAATATGTCCTATGTGCAATATTAATTGTGCAGTCTTCATCATTTCACTTTTGTGATCCGTTGACGTCACAGCAATTGTCTATTGTGTTTATTTCATTGTATGACAGTGAAAGGTACTGGCCTACTGTAGGAAGAAGCATATGTTTTTTTTTTATCACAATTGGAATACTAAGGCAAACCATAAGACCATTACTCTCCAAGCCCAAAGCACTACTTAAACAGCTTTTCAAATCAATAACTGGTTCTTCCATATGTATATGACAAATTTACATGCACTGTCGAGCGGGCTTCTAAGATAAACTATTATGCTCTTCAAAAATACAAGTATAGTCATAGATGCCGGTTGACTATGAAGTCCTTTGTTTCAATGCATGATAATTATCGTCACATGCCACTGTCCATCCGATTCTTGGTGTCGAATACAACCAAAGGATCAAAATCAAAATCAAAACCAACGCCAAAATTAACAAAATGAAAAGGATGAAAATTAATTGTAGTTCGACACCAGTTTCACAGAGTGAAAATGACATCAGACAAAGAACAGGCTTGCATTAACCCAAGGAATGTTTGAACCAAACACCACAAGCCTGGTGTGGATCCTAAACAGATTTCTAGTGAACTGAAAGTACCAATAGACATACTTCAGTCACGATTGGGATAAAAAGAGTTGAGCATTTTATCAACGTCTTTGAAGATATTTACAATAAGCTATTTACAAACGCTAAAAAGTGTCGTTTTAAACAGCGCAGATTACATGACAAATTGAAACACTATACATAATTTCCTGTTTTTACTTTCAAGCGTCCCTACTTGTTAATCACGTGACAGAAAAACACTCTGGCAGGTCATCTTTTGTGTTGTAAGAAACAACATCTTGTCAATTATACCATTCCTAGGTTACGAATTGTGAGGAATAGCATCAGTTATCTAATCTATTATGTAATTTACTACCTGAAGATGCCCCTTTTTTATTCCTGTTCAAATTTCCAGACGGCGGGAGGCCAACTGGTTGGGACAGTTGTCTCACATAATGTGATTGGTCAACTTATGATTCAATGTGCTCGATAACCTGGAGTCGCTAAATTTGGAAAAAGCAAGTCCTTTTATTCACAAGAGTTCCTTCTGGTCTGTCTTATTTGGCAACAATTAAACTTTGTTGAACACAAACGAAGAGTTTTTTCAAATACTGGAAACTCATAATAATCGAAGGCTGGACTCATAGGCTGCAAAAATGGCCGCGTTGACCAGGAACGCCCGAGCCAATGTCACTCCAAGACCTCTCCATAGAACTTTCCAGCCATCCTCTATCACACTCTTTTGATAGCAATCTATAATCCCCTTATACCTCGAGATGCTATTTGGGCCTTGCGCTTGAAGACGTGACTTAATCACATCGATGGGGTAAACTACCAACCAGCTCAGCGATCCAGCTAAGCCACCAGATAATAGCATTGTTCCCAGGCCCTCATTCCCATGGGCTCGACATCCCGGGTGAATCATCTCTCTTGAATACTCATAAATTGCAAAATAAGCCGCGTGACCAGGCGTGTCTCTCAACAAGGTCACCCCCAGTCCCCGGTATAGACCTAGAATACCTTCCTTTTGCAAGATGGTCCGAAAAACTTGAAGCGGGCCTCGGCTTGGTGTGATCATCCGTTTTGATAACTCAAACGGTTCAGAAGCTGTTCCTAGTGATGATAGACGGACAGCAGAAAAGGCGTTGGAGATAGCAACCTTTGAAGCAGCGATTTTCGAATAGTTTACAGGTTCTGTTTTCACCTGAAGGTGAATTTTGACGAGATCTACGGGTGTAAGGATGAGGGATTGCAAGGTGCCGGCACCTGCTCCTGCCCAAGATACTGTCCAATAGCTGGGAGGACTGCCTTGACTATTCAAGACTTGGTTGTTTTGCGAGAGGGACCGGATAAGTGAAGCATAGGCTTGAAAGGTCACTGCATTCTGCCCAGCCAGCCTCAAAATGACCACTGTTAGCTACCTCCTTTGAAAGGAACAATATCAGGATCAATATAAGGATGAGACAAGGATCAAAGGAACAGGACAACAAGACAGTATCAGGTCAATATACGGATTTCAACGCGGCTTCAAACAGCACACATCATGCACAATTTTACATTTGCGAACAGCGTGGTTTTCCAATATTTTTCTTTTCTGGCGCAATACTGAACGAAAAAGTTTGCGAGTATCCTGTGCTGACTGATAAAAGTGAAGCAGAACTTACTGATTACAGTAAATGCGGAAACTATTGATACAATTTGTTTCTACAAAAAATTATACATAGTGGTGTTACGTGATTCATTTGTAATTAAGCACAACAGTTTAAAAATTTAGAGTTACAGTATTCAAAAAATCTACAGAAGCCATGACACTTCAGATTAATCAGATTCAGCAACTTGTCATGCAGAATTCAAAGCGGCGAGCAATACTACTATAAAAATTATTAAACGATGTTATTTCCAAATAATAAAAGACGTTTTTCAGAACTTGGAAAATACCACCTTCCAATCATATCTTTCTGAAACAAAGAATCTTGATAAATTATCGATGCTGTAGACACCAGTATAAAGACAAATGTCACCTGGAAAGCAACGGTAGCTAAAGGAGATCCCATTCCCTTGAAAACAGAAGTCTTCCCTTCCGATTTCCACATCTTTTGCAAAATATCCAAGGCGCCCTCAGCTCGCAAAGCTCCAAATGACTGTGGCTGCTGGATTCGAGTTTTCAAAGTGTCCAAAGGATGGCCGGCAATCACACCAGCCATGCCTCCTACTCCCCCGGCTACAAACTCCCTCAGCCTATTGTGTGCAAGAAACTCGGGCCAGAACTCCATCTACATCAACTTTTGCAACAGTTTTAAGTGCAACAACTGTAACTGCAGCACTTTTAAGCTCAGCAAATTGAACTGCAACACTTTTAAGTGCAACAATTTGAAGTTCAACACTTTTAAGTGCAGCAGGGATATATTCAGCAAGATATAGAGAAATGGCAGCGACTGTATGAATGTGTATTTGGCAATTCTCAGCGATTTTTTCCTTAAAAACTGTGCAGAGTGGTGCCTTTTGCGTGTGCAAAATGAAACAAAGAGAGAGCAGATTTAAAAAATCCTTAGGAGGGCGGGCGAATAGTCGCTGCAGGTGTGTGCGTGTGGCGAGAGAGAGAGAGAGAGAGAGAGAGAGAGAGAGACGTGATTCCCTGACAAACGAAAAGGGAGTAGAGAAACTACACCGCCAATCGCTATTAGCGTAGTGTACGCTAATTCCGTCCCGCTTTTTTTTATTTTTAATCTCCATTAGCGTAGTTCATTCTATTTTTTTCTTTACTCTATTTAGGGTTAATCTTTTAGTACCGTACAAAATGGAAGTACGCCTTTTTTTAAATAGTGTGGTGTACGGTCAGAGTCAGTCGTACACACACGTACCATTTTAAGTGAAAAAGTACAATTCATTTTGTTTAGTAGCCGCGGACGCACGAGAATGTGCGGTCTAAAAAGGGGATCAAATGGGGCTGTCAAATATCACGTTCGCACATATTCGTCCAACAACCACGTTTCGACTGTGTGAACGTACGATTTGTGTACGATTTGTCAGATTTGTACAAATACCTATACTAGTGTTAGCATGTTTGCGACCGACATTTACTTTTTTCAAAGACCCAAATTATAATTATTAAACAATTAGAATGTATGTTTTTTTTCAAAATTTTCAAATTCTTAATTAGCGTAAACCACGGTAATTATTCATATACGCTAAAGAAACTTCTACGCTAATAGCGATTGGCGGTGTACTATGTCAGACCTTCTCCGTGTACTTTTCCTGAAACGATTTGCGCATGTGTAATATTGAATACTGAATAGTGAGCCTTTGTCGGTGGAATTACCTGGATGTTCGGGACGCCAATTATTGGAACACGGAGGCGCCAAAGATTCTTTTATGAGGGCGGTCTCACGAGTTCTTTCATAAAGGTTTAAAAAGCAGCCCCTGCGAATTTTATTTCAAAAAGGACTCGCCCTTGCGAAGAGCTAAAAAGTACAGTACTGTAATGTACGGACATTTTGTCTATCGGCTAGGGATGCTCGATTACTCTCAGCGCAATAGCGCATCGTGCCGAAAACGATTGATGCGCATCGGCGCGATGCAGCCGATGTCCGATGTGACGCAGCTGACGTGGAAGATGGTGGTGTTGCAAAAGGTACAGTACAATTCGCTGACAAACTTTTGATTGTAGGCGTTTGTCACGCATACCAGTTGCTGGCCGGCGCGAAGGTCCTTAACAATAGGCCCTTGCTCTTTCTTGTGTGGCTGTGGATACTAAACAGGATTTAATATTCCTGATTTTGCCGTCCTGATGAAGGCACGCAGAATGAGAGAGTCTCCCGGGAAAATGACGTAGAGCTTTCGCGCCGTTTAAATGTGAGCTACACCGCCAATCGCTATTAGCGTAGTGTACGCTAATTCCGTCCCGCTTTTTATTTTATTATTCTCAAATAGCGTAGCTTATTCTATTTTTTTTTACGCCATTTAAGGTTATTTTTTTAGTACCGTACAAAGTGGAAGTACGCCATCAGTCAATTAGTATGGTGTACGGACAGTGTCAGACGGTACACAATTGTACTTTTTTAAGTGAAAAAGTATAATTAATGAGTTTTAGTAGCCGCGGACGCATAAGAATGTGCGCTCTAAAAAGGGGGTCTAATCGGGTTGTCAAATATCACGTTTGCGCATATTCGTCCAGCAACCACGTTTCGACTGTGTGAACGTACGATTTGTGTACAATTTGTCAGATTTTGTCTGAATACCTATATTAGTGTAAGCATGTTTGCGACCGACATTTTTTTTTTCAAAGACCCAAATTAGAATTATTAAACAATTAGAATGTATGTTTTTTTTCAAAATTTACAAATTCTTAATTAGCGTAAACCACGGTAATTTTCCATGTACGCTAAAGAAACTTCTACGCTAATAACGATTGGTGGTGTACTTCACGGGTTCAGCGTCTCGGTTCGCGAGTAGATTTCATTTTTGCGAAGGGTATGTCCCCATGTGCATAAGGGTTTTTTTTGTCGTTTTGCTGTAAAACTTAACGCCGTACTGCCTAAGTTCTAACCGTACGAAGGAATCGCAAATTTGTAGAGTACAATTTGCGTCATCCTCGATTTCACGATGTACAAAAATTTGTCGTCTTGTGTTTTTCGACCCACTTTGACGACAAAAAACGTCATCTTCAACCTTATCTTTAAAACACATTCGCGATTTGTTTTAAAACTATGAATTTTCTATAAACAAATAGGAACATAAATTCGCACGTGTCGTAATTTTCCAAAATTTTCATACGATTTCTAGGGACAAAGAAAAATAGTAAAATACTGAATTCGCTATTTTTTGTCCGTTTGCATTTGAATACGACAAAGAAAAGTACACAATTTGTTTGGATTTGTCCGTTTTCGTCCAGTACGGATTTCTTTTTTGTAGGGGTCTTCAAATTCCGATGCCATTTCACGTCGACCGGACAGGAGTCGCAAAGGCAAAGCGCATAGTCTTCAACCGTGAAACGGCACATGTTGAAATGCGCTACGTCTACAATGTCACGGTAAGACATGCGACGTCACGAGTAGTTCCAAAAAATAACGTGCGACCACAAATTGTAGACGTTGACAGCCGTCACATGTATTGTTGACGTATACAATCGTCACAAGCGTAAGTTACGATTTCGTCATTACAAACATAGGGACACTTGAAAACCGGGTCCGGCGGATCCGCGCTAAAATACAAAGGAAGTTTGCTAATTTACAAGTACATGGGGACAAACCCTAAATCAAATGTGTGTGAACTACCTGCGCGAATTGTTTTTTCTTTATGACGGTCGACGTTCGCAAGCGCGACAATTTTTTAACCGCCGTTACAATATTTTGCCAGTCAAAGTTGTTCAACGGATTGACCGTCAAATCTAAAATCAAAGGTACGTAGCTTGTACGAAATTGTACTTCAAATGTACAATTTCTGACAACTATCTGCGCGCAGCAAAAATCGTCTCTGCGATTAGCAAATCCCTAAAATAAAACACAAAAAAAAACCCTAAACATATATATACATTTTTACGTTCGCGCGGCGCGGCACGACGTAAAACGAAAAGATGATGGGGGGCCGACGTGGATCTCTCACAATGCGCGAAACCGACCTCGGATGTTTACAGAGCCCGAAAAACGCAAGATTTAGTACAGTACACCGCCAATCGCTATTAGCGTAGAAGTTTATTTAGCGTATATGAATAATTACCGTGGTTTACGCTAATTAATAATTTGAAAATTTTGAAAAAAAACATACATTCTAATTGTTTAATAATTATAATTTGGGTCTTTGAAAAAAGTAAATGTCGGTCGCAAACATGCTTACACTAATATAGGTATTTGTACAAATCTGACAAATCTTACACAAATCGTACGTTCACACAGTCGAAACGTGGTTGTTGGACGAATATGTGCGAACGTGATATTTGACAACCCGATTTGATCCCCTTTTTAGACAGCAGATTCTCATGCGTCAGCGGCTACTAAACAAAGTGAATTGTACTTTGTCACTTAAAAGGTACGTTTTTGTACGGTTTGAATCTGACCGTACACCACACTATTTAAAATATGGCGTACATCCGTTTTGTACGGTAATACAAATTCAACCCTAAATAGATTAAAGAATAAAATAGAATGAACTACGCTAACGGAGAATAAAAAAAAAAAAAGCGGGACGGATTTAGCGTACACTACACTAATAGCGATTGGTGGTGTAGTAGAGAGTGACGTTATGGATCATAGTTCAAAAGTATGCGTTTCTATTGTAGGTCCCTTGTCGGCGCCTTCGTCGTAAGTTGTGTTACGGGTTTTTCATGTGATCGTCTCAAGTTGCTACTTTGATCAGCGACCGTCCAATCGTCCAAATCTGACGATAGTCGTATCGTAAGTTGTGTTATAGGCTTTTCGTGTGATCTTCTTATATCGCTACGTAGATCAGCGACCGTCTGATCGTCCGAATCTGTCGGTTTAAATAAAAAGTCGCTTAAAACTCACAGACAAATATTTTTTGTCCGTTTTTTTTTTCAAATTTAGGGCGTGTCCCCATGTAACCGAAACTTTAAAACGTTACTTTAGATTTTAGCGCAGATTTTACGGTGTACTTTTCAAAGTGTGCGTATGTTAATCGTTACTTGCGCGTTCATTACTTCGAATATGTGACAGTTGTAGACGTTTACAAAATGTGCGACAGTCAACGAAACGAAATGTAGACGACGACGAAACTTCCTATAATTGGCGACGTCTACAAAAACGGCGACGTTTGTAGACGTCGAGGTTTTTGTGACGTTGTAGATGTTAACGGTTTTGTGACATAGCGAAGTCATGCTGCCATGTGACGTCATCGGTACGTACATTCTCCGCCATGGTTTTCCGATTTCGTTTTCTTAGGGTGCGTCTCTGTGTGCTTAAGTAAGGGGTTTTTTCTGTCTTTTTCTTGTATAACTTAGAGCCGTACCGCGTAAGTTTCAACCGTACAGTAAAATAGAAAAAAATAGAAGTACATTTTGCGTCATCATCGAATTTAAAATGTACTACATCTTGTCGTCTTGTGTTCTTCGACCCACTTCGACGAAAAAAAACGTCATCTTCAACCTTATCTTTAAAATACAGAGCCGATGTGTTTTAAAATTAGGGATTTTTTATAAACAAATAGGAACACGTATTCGCACGTGTAATATTTTGTTCAAAAAATTAAAACGATTTTAAGCGACGTGGAAGTGTACACGATTCGCTATGTTTTGTCCGTTTTTGTTTAATACGACAAAGAGAAGTACAGAGTTTGTTTTGTTTTGTCCGTTTCCATCCGGTACGGGATTTTTTTTGCAGGGGTCTCAAGGTTCCGATGCCATTTCACGTCGAGCCGACAATAGACGCAAAGTCAAAACGCATCTTATTCAACCGTGAAACGGCACAAGCTGGAGGGCGGTAGGTCTACAATGTCACGAAAAGTCACGCGACGTCACAAGCAGTTACGAAAAATAACGTGTGTCATCACAGATTGTAGACGTTGACAGCCGTCACGGGCATTGTCGACGTATACATTCGTCACGCCCTAAGTGACAATTTCGTTTGGTACACATAGGGACACCCGAAATCCGGGTCCGCCGGATCTGCGCTAAAAAACAAAAAAAAATCTCTAAGTTTGAAGTACATAGAGACGCACCCTTATCTTTTATCATTCGATATGCCATCAAACTTAGACAAAAAATATAAAAAAAAAAGAAAAAACATATATTTTTCATTTGATACTATTATTGCTGCATCCCGTGTAAATAAGAGAGAAAGAGGAGTGGTCTAGTGAGAAAGAAGGGGAGAGACGAGGACGACTTAAATTTTTGCAAAGGGCCCATGAAGGAAAGTGGAGGTCCGAGACCCCTGCAAAATATTTTTCGTACATGTTTGTCATTTTTTTATGTGCATGCGCGTGACGAGCAGTGAAAAAAATAGCGTGTACTTTCCTTCGTGCAAAAATTTTTGAAAACGTTTGACGCGTGCAATCCAGGTTTTCTATTCGTCAATAGGGTAGTATTTTGATTAAAATCAGTTCGCGATTTGATTCATTTTGCGGCCAATACAATATGGGTCTTAAGGGTATATTGTATTTATTTCGTACAATTTGCATATTGTATGGGTGACTTTCACCTACTTTTGAACTATAATATGGATATAGTTCGCTTAGCGTCTTCCGATGTACCTCCATGCGGTACGAAGCGAAACGCAATCCCTATTAATGGCACACGTATTTTAGCCTAACATAACGTTGTCACATAGGATCGAATTTGAATTTCACGTCAAAGTACACTAAAATTTGTCGGATTTGATTAGTAGGCGATGAAAATGTAGGCGGGGCGGATTTCCGTCAGAAATTCAAACGAAAACACACCGGCTTTTAAACCACCGGTAACGGCTGTACGGCGTGTGCTGTTTTTAGGAATTGCGGCAAGGTCTTAGTTTTATAACGTTTGAAACCACCCCAAAACACGGTGGCTCTCTGCCATGTGGTTATGAGAGTACAAAACGCAACTGCTTTGAAAATTTTCCTCAGGAGTTAGGACGTACAAGTCATCAACGAATCGAATTAGGATATATCGGTGAGAATTTTGCAGTAGTCGATTTTACACAATTGTACTGTCTCTCTTAAATAAATGAACGCGCCGTCATGAAAATATATCCAACTAAGAATACGGTATTCCGTATATCGTTATTAGCGTTAATGCTTTTTTCGCCACTTAAATTAACTTTTCTTTGTACACACCTGTTGAAGGTTGCTAAGGTAAAGGACCTGACCTTCCGTTTTTGAGGATCCCCAAACCAAAATCGGACTCGTGTGCACGGAGAAAAATTGGTTAAAGTCGCAAAAAAAACATCGACGCTGCTAACGATGAATGGTGTACTCTCCTTCCCCATGGCAGACAAAGCTATCGTTGTCTCTTTTGCCACGTGGCCTTCATCCGCCACTCCAGCACTTCCTCTTCGTCATCACTCGTCTTACAGCCATGGCGCCATCGTCGCTCCCTCTCCAAATTCTCGCTATCAAAGCATCTCTCCCCGCTCTTCCACCATTTCTCGCCTCCATTTCAACTCATCATGCTGTCCTGTCACGTCACGTTTGTCAGTCACGTCACGTTTGTCAGTACGTGCCGATTTTTTGTACGAGAGTAGCAACGGCAGGGGGAAGAGTGGGAGCGGAGAGGAAATAGAGGTGGACGTGGCGGTGGTGGGAGCAGGGATAGTCGGAATCAGTATCGCGCAATCTCTCCTGGAAAAGACAAACTTGTCCGTGGCCCTGATTGACAGTGAGAGGCCATGTGCTGGGGCTACTGGTGCAGGTAAGGGAAGGGGAGGGAGAGAGGAAAAGAGAGAGAGGAAGAGATAGGGAAGGAGGGAGGGGGTAAACGTTTCTGGGGCAGGTAAGGAGAGTAGAGGAGCGGAGGGGGCAGAGAGGGGAGATTGGAGGGGAGAGGGGGAGGGGAGAGGGGGAAGGGAGAGGGAGTGGAAGATAGAGAAGTGATGACGCCTCATAGATAATTAAATTTTATAGATGTGCCTTGCAAACTATTTTGCGAATAAATGAAAGAGGAAATGAACTTGGCTTTAGGTCATGGAAGTTTTAAAAAATGAAAGATGTCTCTTGATTGAGTCGCATGTGATGTGGTTTGCATTCACTGATTGATGAGAAGAATAAGAATAGTATAGTATAGTATAAGAATAATAGTATAGAATAGTATAAGAATAATAGTATAGAATAGTATAAGAATAATAGTATAGTATAGTATAAGAATAATAGTATAGTATAGTATAAGAATAATAGTATAGTATAGCATAAGAATAATAGTATATTATAGTATAAGAATAATAGTATAGCATAGTATAATGTAGTATATTATAAGAATAGGCGTCTTCATTGCCACCTCCTTTCTCCTCTCTCTCCTCCTTCCACTTCCCTCCTCGTTCCCTCCCTTGAACCTCCTTCCCTTCTCTCTCCTCTCTCCTCGATCAAAGAATAATGATAGGGGGAGAGGAGAGGGATACAGGAGGGGCGCAACGGGGATGGGGGTGGAGGCGAGAGGGGAAAGAGATGATTGGGAGGAAAGGGAGGTGGAGACCTCTCTCTCTCTCTCTCTCTCTCTCCCTCCCCTCGCCCCCCTTGCTACCTCTCCCTCCCTCTCACTTGACCTCCCTCTCCCTCTCCCTGTCTCTACCTCTTCCTCTCCCTCTATCTCTTCCTCTCCCTCTCCCTCGCCCTCGCCCTCTCCCTCTCTCTACCTCTTCCTCTCACTCTCTACCTCTGCCTCTCCCTCTCTCTACCTCTTCCTCTCCCTTTCCCTCGCCCTCACCCTCGCCTCGCCTCGCTAACCGAGTTAATCGCTCTAATTCGAGTCAATATTTTTCTGACCAAAAATAATAATTTACTCTTATCAACACTATTTAGTTAAGTGGCCCGTAATGAGCCATGTTGCTAGGCGTAATTGGTGCAGTTCACAGTAAATCTGCTTTAACGTTAATAATTCATTAACTTTAATGCTATGTGAGGTCTAGTCAATTTGTTGGGAATACGGTGCAAGACCAGTTTTGAGATGGTTTTTTTTTACTGTGAGCCATTTGTGTCTCGTCTTTTTGTAGGGCAGGGCTATATATGGATGGGTCATCGGACACCTGGAACTCCTGGGTGGGCCCTTGCCTCTAGAGGTAAAACTCTTTGGGAGGAGCTTCTTGCGGACCTTGATGAGGAAGGAAGTTCTTTGGGATGGAAGACCACAGGTATTTTATTTTATTTTTTTTGTTTCATTATTCACGTCAGCCTGAAATGCTGAATGGATGAGGAAAAAACCAACTATTGCTTTGTCTCCTACGAAGGTCTAAGTTTGTGACATTGTTTGTACCAATGTTGAAAGCAGTACGCCGTGTATCGATAACACTAATAGCGGTACACGGTGTACTTTCAATAATTGTTGTGTTAATAGCAAAGGCGTGACACTCAAAGACATTTGATATCTTTTGTATCAACAAAAAACCTGACATGTTAAGACCCCTGTACTTCAGACATGCTGGCTGTTTGCTTAAGTTAACTGAATACATCTGATGTTGTTTGATTCAACACTAAAATCAGCGCATCTGATCTTTGTTTATATCAATGCAACAACATTCAATCTTTTTTTATGTCAATACAACATATTCGGACATTGTAATTTGTTTACATCAATATTACACGTTCGATCTTTGCGTTTTTCACATTCAAACATTGTTTGTATAAATACAACACATTTTGACTTTGTCTTTTTGTATGAATACAAATCCTTCACTTTGAATATGCAGGCAGTCTGTTAGTGGCTCATACTCTTGAAGAGGCGTCAGCTTTACGGCGACGTGCAGAAGTCCTGCAGTCGTCAGGAATTGACGCTCTTTATTTGGACGCCAGCTCAGCACGTGCGACAGAACCTTCATTGACCATTCCCGACGACGGTGGCGCCTTATTGGTGCCTCAGGATTCCCAACTTGATGCTGAGTTGGCAGTTGAGGCTCTTCTGAAGGTGTGTAGGTCACCAGTTTATATTGATTCTGAAAGGTTCAAATGGTTGCAAATGGGTTTAAATGGTTTCAAATGGATTCAGATGGTTGCAAGTGGGTTCCAGTGGATTCTCGCTTTAAGGAAGTTGTCACAGCATTGGTGGTCTTTAATGAATTTTCCAATGTGAGTCTCAGGTTTGTCGCCAATATGGAGAAGGACCTAAAAAACGGTATTACGAACTCTTTGAGGAGCCTGTTCACTCTTTCATTAAGTACGTGAGAATCCTCGACTCTTTAACATACGTAATGTTTTCATTCATGTACTAGAGACTTGTGGAAGGGAAGCCCTTTCAGCTTTCAACGGCAGGATGCAACTGTGATGCTCACCATCATTACTACACTGTATTGAAGCCAAGTCTAGATTGCCGTTTATTGAGTTGATTTAGATAAATCTGCATTGCTCAAATCATCATTTAGTGTGTATCATTAATTATTTATAAATCTGGAAGTATTGCTGTGATATTAGTGTAGATTCGATTGATACACAATCCGAACTTGCTAAATATTTAAGATTGAGGGTCTCTGTTGTTTCCAGTTCCCTAGACACATACTGAACGATGTTGTTTGAATTGTTTGCTCAGATAAAAAGCATGTAATTTGTGGACTACTCTGTGATCGCTATTAGCGTTAAAACCACTTATTCAGTGCCACATTTTTTTGCCTTCTGACCACATTTAGCGTCAATTGTGCTGATTTCTTTCTTAAATTCAATTCTTTAAGCGGTCCAGAATCCGTCGCTTTGCGTGGAACTGAATTAGAATCAATTGCGCGAATATAAACTCCACACTAATACTTTTTCTACTCTAACTGTGATTCACAATGTACCGTTGTGGAAGACTTTGTATTTACAAGAATAGAAAGTTTATTGGGCTGGTGAAATTATACATCCTGTCTTTCTAAAAACCACAGCTTTTCTATCCCATTCTTGCCACTGCTACTTCTGAGTCATATTTATGCTTACTTGTTGGAAAAAAATCTGGTTTGGTATTGGTTTTTAGGTCGTCAAGTAGCAATGGCATTTCCGGGATCTCTACGGGGAGAAGAATTTTACGGACTTTGAAAGGAGCCGTTGTAGCGGCTGGAGTGTGGAGTACTGGTTTTATGGCAACAGCATTAAAAGAATATGAAGACGGTCCTGTGGTCCCAATTGTGAAGCCCAGAAAGGTGGGATAGTGGTTAGTAGAGGAGTGATTTTAAGCAATTTAACACATCAATGTGATGCCACACTACAGTATTTGTTGAGGTTACAACAATTTTGTACAGATTCAGTATTATAATGGACCTCTGTCGTCGTCTTCGAAATTCTGGTGTTGTTTTTAAAAGTTACTATGACCTAGATTAATTTGTGCAGACAGTAGAAAATGGTTTAAAGATATCCTGCTGTATGAGAAGAACAATACAACAGTTTTTCACATTTTGGTTTTCAGGCTTTTTCTTTCATCATTGGAGTAAACGTTTCTTTGAGGAATGAATTTATACGGATAGCCACATTACTGTTTTGCAGGGCCATTTGTTGGTTTTGGAGGGTCTTCCTCAAATTTTATTCAACCATGCCCTCATGGAGGCAGAGTATACAGCTAACTACAGTTCACCGTCGAAGGTTAAACCCACGGAAACAGAATCAAAGGGAGAGTCGAAGGTCAAAGAAACCAAAGGAGTTTCTGGATCTGAGGTTGCAGTCTCTATGACTGTAACCACAGACGCAAAGGGAAGGTTGTTAATAGGTGAGTGGGAGCTTGTTGTGAAACCAGGTTTCTTAGTTAGTTTGAAGTTAAAAAGTTGTCGGTTTTGCGTACAACGGTGTTTTCGGGTTTAAGGGATTGGATTGGCCGTGATTTTGGTATTAAATCAGTTTGTAAATTAAAGCTGTTGACTTTGTCTAAAAATTGTGTTTTTGGGGCTCAAACCGGTGCCTTTGTTTTTGAGGGAAACTAAAAGGTGATCTGGAAGGTTTTAGATTATTATAAGATAGATAGAAAGGAGGACATAGTCATGAGTGGGTGAAGACGAACTTTAGATTTCGGTTGCTACTTTGAATTGTACGAGTTGAAAGCTCGAGTTTTAAAAACGATTTAAGAAAGCGCTGATAAAGGTTAATTCAAAGAAAGCGTTGGTAAAGGGTTTTGAAAAACGTTTTCCTGACTTGTAAGACAAGTTTAAGAAACACCTGAAAAAATCCTCTTGAATTCATTTACTGAATGAAGGCCGGGGGAGGCTGAAAGGGAGAAGAGATTTGTTGGAGGAGGGGGGGAAAGGGACAGAGTGAGGAGGAAAAGTACACAGCCAGGGAAGCTGTGTGTGTGAAATGGGGATTAAATAGAGAGGGAGAGGCTGAGAGTATTGTGGCTCGTGTGGGAAAGATGAGGAGGATGAGGAAATGGAGAAAGTAGGAGACAGAGATATAGAGAGGGAGAGAGAGAAGAGTACTCCAACAAAAGCTGCATATCAGAAAAAAAAATGGAGCATATGGGGATAAAATAGAGAAATGGATTGTGATAGAATAATGGCTTGTGTGGGAAGGGAGACGGCGATGAGGAACGTGATGGAGAAAGTGTGTGTGTGTGTGTGAGAGAGAGAGAGAGAGAGAGAGAGAGAGAGAGAGAGAGAGAGAGAGAGAGAGAGAGAGAGAGAGAGAGAGAGAGAGAGAGAGAGAGAGAGAGAGAGAGAGAGAGAGGAGGGGGAGGGGGAGGGGGAGGGGGAGAGGGGGGGAGGGGGGGGAGGAGGGGGAGGGGGAGGGGGGGAGGGGGGGGGAGGGGGGGAGGGGGGGAGGGGGGGAGGGGGCGAGGGGGCGAGGGGGGGCGAGGGGGCGAGGGGGGCGAGGGGGCGAGGGGGCGAGGGGGCGAGGGGGCGAGGGGGCGAGGGGGCGAGGGGGCGAGGGGGCGAGGGGGCGAGGGGGCGAGGGGGCGAGGGGGCGAGGGGGCGAGGGGGGCGGAGGGGGGGAGGGGGGGAGGGGGGGAGGGGGGGAGGGGGGGAGGGGGGGAGGGGGGGAGGGGTGGGAGGGGGAGAGGGGGGAGGAGGGGGGAGAGGGGGAGAGGGGGGAGAGGGGGAGAGGGGGAGGGGGGGGGGGAGGGGGAGAGGGGGAGAGGGGGAGAGGGGGAGAGGGGGAGAGGGGGGAGAGGGGGAGAGGGGGAGAGGGGGAGAGGGGGGAGAGAGACGAGTATTTCAACAAAAACTGGAGTGTAAAAAAAAGTGCACCTTTGTTTGCAGGAAGCAGTCGGGAATTTTCTGGCTTTGGAAAAACTGTGACACCTGAGACCATTTCCTCAATGGTGAAAAGAGCCTCTGATTTTTTGCCGGTTCTTGGGGAGGACTTATTTCTGAAGGCCATACAAAACGGAACTGTTCGCACTGGTCTTCGACCATACGGTCAGTTTTTTCTATTTTTCATCTTTTTGATAGTATTTCTCATTTGTTTTTATTGTGTTTTTCTTTTTTTTATTTGTCGTATTTTTCATCCTTTTGGTCATGTTTTTCACTCTAAAACTGACCTTCACCGATTTTTTTTTTTGTTTAAGTCTCCTATTTCTCACGTGCTGATGTTTTATATGTATGTTGATATAAAAGTTTTTTTTCTAGTTTATATGTGTATTGTTTGAGTTCTGTATATTGTTTGTGGCTTCGTTCCAGCTCAGTCAAATTATAATGTCAAGTCAAGTCAAGTCAAGTCTTAGTCATTCACTTTTGTCTGTACCGTTTAGTACATGTTATCATATAGTTTATTAAACAAGGGGCATGGCTCTAGGAAAAAAGTCAATGGTGGAAAAGCCGCAAATGTGATGCAATTTGTTCCCCCAATCAGTACACCTTCCATCTCTAATATAGTTAGCAAACACTAATTTGGGTGACAGTTTTTCCGACCCGAAATCATAAATTTGTGTCAGAATTAGGTTCGCTGTTGTTGATATTGCTAAGTTTCAATTATTGTTAACACTGTTTGTTTAAGTGGTCCATAATGAGACACGTTGCAAAACATATTAGAGTCTAGCTAATACAGTTTCTTTAGAGTCTAGCTAATACAGTTTCTTTCCCAATTTTTCCTTTCGTTTCCATGACTTAGTTTTTCGTGGTTGACAGCTTGTTGATTTTTTTTTTGATTTCAGTACAAGATGGGAGGCCTCTGATTGGTCCTATTCCTACTCTCTCAAATGTGTTTCTAGCATGTGGCCACGAAGGCTCGGGTCTTTGTATGGTGAGAGAGCCCTAAAACTCCTAAAAACTTTTAAGAAACTTAATGTTTTTTTCCCGTATGAAGAAAGAAACAAGGAAAATCTCTTTCGAGATTTTTACCCTCCATGAATAAAGAAACAATAGAAACTCCAAAATACTTTTGAACACCTTTAAACTTTTTGCCCTCTATGAGGAAGGAAACAATTGGGACGGAAGCTTGAAATGAATTGTAGAAAATCTCTAGGTTTTTTTAGACTTGGAGATCAAGAAAAGGGATGGTGTCTTACTTTTGAAGTCTATAAATCCTTTTTTTGTGAGTTTGATCATTTTTTTGGGTTTTGTAAGAAAGCGGAAAACTAATTGGAAATGTCCCAATTGGTTTCTGAATGTAAGTTCTAACATTTGTTGTTCATGTATATGTTTATCTTTTGTTGGATTCTTTTCATATGGGCCACGAAGATAGTATTCCGGTTTTGACTTCATCTAGTTCTTCCTTATTTCTTTCGAGGGTTTTTTGAAGATCGTGTTCTTTTTTTCCGTCTGATTTTGTATCATGGTTTACATGTGCTGTAATGTGGTAAATATGGTTTAAATGTGGATTAAATGTGGTTTTGATATGATTCAAATGTGGTTTAATTGTGGTTTATTGTGGTTTAATCGTGGTTTATATACGGTTTGTTGCAGGCTCTTGCTACAGCGGAGATTATTGCGTCAATGCTTACGGGTTCATCCAGTCCTGTGGATCCCACACCTTTTCTCCCTATTGGTCGATTAACTTCTTCTTCCACTGTCACGACTACATCCGACAGGTTAAATTCTTAAGTTTTTTCTTAAATTTTTTCTTACATTCTTTCTTAAGTTATTCTTATGCTTTTTCTTTAATTTTTTTTCGGGGGTTTTTGTTTAGTTGCTTCTCTTGCTTGTCATTTTTATGGATGAGGTTCCCTGAGTCCTTGTGTCCCTTTGAGTTCCTTGTAGTCCAATTTTTTTATGGCTTCCTCGATCTTCGTGGCTTCTCATTTAATTATCATTTTGATTGGAATTTATGTTCCATAAAGGTAATTATTACTCTATTGAAGTCCTGCCCTTTTTTTTAAAGGGTAAATTGTTTAATTCGTATCGTTTTTTGAGGAATCGTATGTACAATTAACCCTAGAACTGTAGCAACCTCAACACGAGGACAAATTTCTTCAACGCAATCACCTTACGAGTTAATTTGCTCTCGTTTTGTACATCCATAATAATGTATTGTCACACTCTTTTGGTCTTGACGCCCTTGTTTTTGAAGGAATGGTGATCTCTGTGTTCAGAATGTGCGTATCGACAAGTGAGATTTAAAAATGCAAATATTTGTAATGGACTAAAAAGCAACTCGTGTGCTTCAGATGTCGACATGCATTCCATTATCATTGCCTTTTACGAAAGGTTAATGGATTTATTTGCTGTGAATAAGAAAGTATAAAATTCTATTCAATATAGAAAAGCTGAAGCTAACTGCTTCTTTGTTTTCTGGTAGGCTTAAAAAACTCCGAAGTAGCTAGACTGATAAAATTTGAGGTATTTCGAAAACGACGAAGTATAATGCTGTTGGGTCCATTCTGAGATTTTAGCAATAACAATATACGTAAAGAGTATTGCCAGACTTAGACCATCCGCTAATTATACGGAGAAATATTTAAGCTCGGAAATACAACGTGCATTTTTTCCTACATATTGTCCACCTCAGATGTCCAAACAACGATACAGTGTATCGCTATTAGTGTTGATGTTTTCTTCGCCACTAAAAACATCTTCCCTCAGTACACGCTTGTTGGATTGTCGATATGACGGTTGCGATTGAAAGGTAAGATTCCTAGCTTCCAATTGACGGTCACAAGTTGAAAATCGGACAAGTGTGTACCTAGAAAAGATGTGTTAAGTGGCGAAAACATACTAACACTAATAGCGTTACACATTTATAGCTTACTTCCACTTTAGTAATAACAGGGCACAGAGCTACCCATGGATGAACCCTTATGACGATTTTCTCCGTCGGCACAGGTATACCTGGCATTGTTTCCAAATATACACGTAGGCGTGAGGTACAGCACTGTAGTTTAATGGCGCAACCTCATGGAGAATCAGTCAAAATGTTAATGCCAGTGAATTTGTCCGTACAATTCCTGGCACCGCGTAATGGATTCGATGCCTTCCAAAAATAGGCAAAATAGTGAATATGTAACTACTTGACGGCCAGAAATACACGATGCAAAAAGACTATAAGCGACCAGAAACCGACAAAATACAATTAAAAATAACCAAATATTGGGGTACAAAGTAAACCGTAATACCCTTCGCTCCTAAAATTCTATGGGCTAAGGGTAACATTCCATCAGGCGAAAAGTGGGGAAGTTTACAGAAATTACCGACTATCTGTACCAAATCGTACCGCTTATTTTGTTTTTATACGAAAAACAACATTACAGAGAATCTTGCAAATACTCTCCGAAGGTCTTGGAGGTAATACTGACCGTCGGATGTTCATCTGCGAGGCGTTTGCTTCATTTTTCTCTGTAACTGTCAACTCACCTCCTTGACACCTCGAGGGAGGAGGTGGGTTAGCAGATAAAGAAAAAAAAATCGTGACACGCTGGACGATTAATCTACGTGTCATGATGTAAAACGAACGAAAATTGACGAAATTTGCACATGACACGCACTTTCAAAAATACAACTGAAAATAAAAATGTAATTTCGTAAAATTCCTTCGTCACGCTATTTTCGGTAACTTTTGGTCGTCACACTATTTCTCGCAAAGGACTTTTGAACATAAACCCTAAAAAATGAGCTGGTGTAAAGACTACACCGTGAATCGTTATTAGCGTATAGAAAATATTAGTGTGAATAAAGAATTAGTGTCATGGATTCTAATTTGTGTATCAATCCCATTTCCAAAAAAATGTTTAATTGTAATTTGTTCATAACGTTGTTTTGGGTATACATGATCCACCGTCATAACATATACGTTAAAATAGGTAGAGGTACAAATTTTGACAATCCGTACGACGTCGCGCGCTTCCAACGTAAAAATCCATTATTCTATTTTGGGTTTGCGTATATACAATCATTGCGGCAGTCATAATTATACACTAAAATAAGTACGAGTAAAAACCGTTGAAATGTACGGGTTTATGTACTTCACTTAAGTTCATTCATGATTCTAATAAGCGTTTGTTTTGCGTGCGGTGAATTGATAACAGTAAAAAAGGTGCGAGGACAACGTAGGCGAAACGTACATTGTCACGTCGTATAGTCGACTCTATGCATCGGGTTGTAAAACGCAGTTACGTTATAACGCTATGTAACCGTACAATTTCAATATGTTCATTCAGTTAGATTTATATTGTACAATGAACGAAACTATAACGGAAGGTATTCTATGTGTACGTTTCGTTCCACATAACGTACATTGAACTCAGTGATTGATTTACATTTCCTTGTCTTTCGCGGAGAGAACGAACGTTGTGTGACGTTAAATGAGGACCCTTAATCTTAATAAGGTGCCCAGTGGGTTGCTTTATTAGAATCAATGCATTGTAATATTAGGACTTAAGACTAATAAGGATGCGTTTACTTAGATCAAACGTCAAACAAACCTCTTATTAGTATCACTGTTAATTCTAATTGAACGTAAAACGACCAAAAAACACATATTAGGATACATGTTAATTCTAATTGGCGGTAATCCAGCGACGAAAGCTGATCATGCGCCGTCATAAGATTATCATTGGCTGTTGCCGAAAACACGTGGCATGTTTATCATCCACGCATTCTCAAAGTTGGTCGCGTTTCATAGATGACGTTAGAACAACCGATTGCCGGGGTAACGACGCCGCATTTTTTCCAATCTTTTGCCGTACAACTTGTAAACTGGAGGTGTTTCCATGGCGCTATGAACATTACACCGACGACGTAAGTTTTGAAATATTTTGGCAATTTTGAAGCAAATTTTTACGAGATCCCGCTTCTATTTCCCGCGTATTGAAATATTTATAAATTGAAAGCCGTGCTAAAATTCAAATTTTGGATTTTAAACGAAAAATTTAAAATGGCAAATCCCTCCATTATTACCGCGCAAAATCATTTTCATTTGCATTTCGTGTATTATATAAATGTATTTGTGATAATGGCAACAACACTATCGCTACTTCTTCCTCATTTGCTTGGGTTGCCATTTTCTTTCTTTTCGGCTGCTCCTACTTCTTATTTTTTAGGTGATATTAAGTGTTTGAGAGTATGTGGACCCTTAATAGAATTTGGGGCGCCAATCCGGTCAATAACAACAACAATCCCCATAACGCTCAGGTTGAACAAGATGAGGAAAATGAGAGGAACGATGAGGAAAACGCACTTCCGAACGAGGATGAGAGTGAGGCGGAAATCGAAACGACGGTAGACTCGGCGGCCATTGTGGAAGGTTTTTTTCCGTCCTCGGCCAATACCAGAGGACGTGTTTCCCACCGTAAAGTTCAACACGTCTCGACTAAGGCAACTCGGATGCGAGTAATACAGTGGATGCTGAAGGACTGTGAAAATAACGGCTCAGCTGAACTCATTCCAAGGACCATAAGAAAGTTTCCCGAGCATTTTACCGGAGTGTACGGTACAAGTAAGCCATTTCAAGCAAACGTTCTCAAATTTATTAAATGATTTCGTTTCCTCCTTCCTTTTGTGTTATTATTCCCGTTCACAATGTGTTGTTATATTATAATTTTGTTGTGCTTTTAAATTATTTGTACATTATTATTTTTGAACGTCGCCTTTCTCTTTCAAACTACATACTGACTTCTTACTAACTCTCCATTAGTGCATGCTTTTATATGTCGTCGACTACTTTGCATTGTTTTGTTGTTTTTTAGTATTATTTTCCAAGTGTCTTGTGATTTCTTCATGGCGACAGCGTACTAGCGATGACGTGTCTTTGTCGCGGTGGACGCGACGACATCAAGTTGACACTTCAATGATGATACGAAAAACATAATTGAATGGATGAGGATACCTCATTAGGTCGAAAGTGCAAATGACGGCAAGAGTGGTTCGTCGTTTAGACTAAACCACCGACGACATTAATTCAAATTTTCCAACGTTGGTATTCTCGAATGTAATTCGCGGACGACGACGTTGTTTCGTCGAACCAATATTGGGAAACTCGAATATAGTCGAACGCTCGACGACATTCTGTCGTCGCTTGACTGTCGGTTTATAAGTCGCAAGGCCAACGGTTCAGTTTTCTAACAGTGAAAATTAGACTATTTTTACAGTTGGACTGTCACGGTTAAGGTCTGAATAAAAGAGCGTCTTTTAGGTTGTTTTTGTCTCCCTCAATTGTGTTTTTTCATTTTTTTCTCTTAAACAATAGTTTTGTTTTTAAATGGAGGGCGGCCAACGACCATGCAAACGAGCGCGCTCTGCCATTCTGAGGCGATTTCGTCCACCACCAACGGCAACCGCGATGGGAGGTGATATACGTGGAGGGGAGAACTTAGAGAGGGAAAGGGGTGAACCCGAAGGAGTGTTGGGGAATAGGGTGGAACTGGAAAAGGGCGGTAGGGAAAGGGTTGGAATTGAGTTGGTTTTGAGGGAGGGGGAAGAATCGGGTGTTGACATAGATGAGATGGAGGAAACTGAGGCGGTGGGGAGTGGAGGGGCGGGTACGGAGAGGGTAGTAAGGGGAAGTGTGCCGGAGGGGGATTTACCGAATGAAGGGATTAGAGCGGACGAAGGAGGTGTCCCCGAACTAGAAGAGGGTAAGGAGGTAGACGAGGAATATGAACCCTGGAGAACTGCGTCGGACGAGCCTATTGAGGAAGGGGAGGAGCCTACGGAAGAGGAGGAAGAACCGGAAGAAACCGAATCATCGGATATTCCGGTCGCAAGATACGACGACGATCCCTCAACCTCGGACCGGCAATCTCCGGAGAGCTCGCAGAGACGCATGGAGGAAGAATATGGAGACGACGACGAAGTTGTCGCTTTTCCACCATCACCGAATCATCATAGAGCTCTTGTGGTGGTACAAGCACCTCAAATTCCGGCCGAGCGTGATGTGGTAATTCGAGAGGAAGAACCCGATTGGTTTTTCCCGCCTCCAGTCGCGGATGAGGCCATGGATGGCTTCCGACCGACGGCTGCCCATTACATCCCGATCGAGGATTGGCCGGAGTATTGGCGTTATGGGGAGGCGAGGCCTATTGACCGGTGGTTGAACCCCGTCTCGGAAATTCTCGACATCCATCCGAATGTCCCCGCCCACCCAACATGGTTGTACATCGCATCATACAACCATGCGTCAAATTTCCCATACATTAGGCATTTTCAGCCTAATGACGAACGTTTCACATGGATTGCACGTCGACCGATTGGATTCAAAATAGATGTCTCGGAATTAATCCGACATTATCACCCTCGGGACCCACGGTTATTTACCATCTACGTCGTGCAATTCGTACTCCGGAGCTAAACGGATTTTTAGATGCTCGAAGTGCGGTCTTACAACGCTTCCGAAATGTGCAAGTGAGGCGTACGTATCTTTGGGAAATTCCGAGGGTCCCACATGTTGATGAGCCCCCTCCACCACCGGAAGTAGAACGACTGAGGGATGAAGTTCAAAATCTCAATCGCCGTTTGGCGACGCAAGAAATAGCGATGATAACGGTTCGTCGCTTAATTAATAATTTAACTCAAGAGCTTGCTGGCATTAGGCGACGTTGATGGGAGATGACGAGGGTCAATTTCGTGGACGTCATTCGAAAGAGAGGTATCCCGATTTAGCCCTCACCCTACATTGGGTGCCAGAATGTTTTTTTTTTTTTTTTTTTTTTATCATACAAGTGTTAATTTAAAATTTCTCTCCCTTTTTTTCAAAAAATGAATGTAAATTTGACTTTAAGTCATACATTTGGTTTTTAGATATCGCCATTGTGTTTGATAATCATCTTTCCCGGCTGAACGACGACACAAGGTCGTCGCTGGTTCGTCGGCGAAGTGAGGATTTCTCATTGGTGGTCGGCAGTTCACTACATATCAACGATGTTTCTAATTAAATAATTAATTTTGCAGATATAACGACGAGTTTCTGTCGTCGCTGAATCTGCGACAACAACTATTCGTCGCTGAATAATGCCGTTTCCTTTTAGAGTCGTTCCATTTATTTATACGACTTTCCATTCAAGAAACTCATTAATACTTTTTACATTTTTAATTGTTTACAGGGTACCAAAAGGCTAAGCGATGGTGGGTAGAGAGGAGGTCCACGCTTGACGGAATACGAGAGACAACCCGGACGTTCTCTACTTCTAGTTTTGGGACGAGATCGGTGGCGGTTACCAAGGCTTTGCCGGGACGAGAAAGGAAGGAAGCTGCTTGGGTCACTGTTATACACGAGGAGTTACTTTCAGATTTCGATCGTTTTAAGAAAGCGGGTATGAAGATGTCCACCACAATTCTTGGGGACATCGCTAGGGACATAATAAGAGAAAGGAGGAAAGAGTACGGCCCGGAATGGTTCAGCAGTAACGGGTCTGAAATACATCCAATCATAAATAAAAGGTGGGTGCAGAGGTGTCAAGATAAGCACAACATCGTTGTGCGTCATAAAAGGGGAAACTACAATGTAGTCCCGAGAAAGAGGAATACATTGAGCGTACCGTAGCCTTCCACATGGGCGTTCTAAAGCGGGGGTTTGAATCCCGTGAGTTTCATTACAAATATTGTTTAAAGACGTTCCCTTTTTTTTGTTTTGTTTTCGTTGTATTCCCTACTTAACAGCGTATACAAAAAATGACTAAATTTGTTTTGGCTTAGTGGCGAATGTATAACAGGACTTTTCAACGAAGACCTCATGGAAAACATGGACGAAACTCACATGATAGTCAACACCGATAATGGAAAAACTTTGGGGTTTAGAGGGGATGAAGTGGTGAAGTACGCTGATGTTGCCGGAGGAGGCGAATCCATGACTCTCATGGTGCGACTAAGTGGAGGGGTGAACGCTTGTCTCGAGAACCCAATGATAATTTTTGCAAATCGTGCAAGAAGTTACCCGATACAAGGCTTACCGGACAACGTTCCGGGTATGTTTTTTCTCCCTCATCTAATGTTTTCATTATATTTATTATGTCTTTTTGACTTTGATGGAGATTTATCTATTTCTCTCCAACCATGTTTTTGTGTTTCATTTTTTTATCGATATCTCTTTACCTTGTCCTCGAATACCTCCTCCCCCCTTCTCCTACTACAAAAAATGGGTTTTTTTTCTCTTTAACATTCTGATTTCCTTTATCTAAAATAATGACTCATATTATAAGCGTTCTATGGTACACGTAGCTTACTTTCCCTCTAATGCATTTGTAAGCAAGCATTCAATTTTTTTTTCCTTTTTTTGTCTAATATATATCTTTGCATGCGTTTGTTACCGGACCGGTCTGAAGTGGTGGAATGATAAAACGGGGTTCCCACAATGGGTCGAAGAGGCAAGGTCTTACCAAGGGGATCGCGATGGACGTCAAAAAATTATATTTTTGGACAACTGCGGTGGTCACAACACGTCCGACAAGTTGGAGCGTGTTCTAGAGGCCAAAAACACCGTGTTACACTATTTTCCACCAAATGCAACACATCTTGTTCAACCGGCCGACTCTTTCCTGATTTCCAAAATCAAGGACGTGTGGGGTCGCATTTGGGACAGTTGGAAGGCGAAAGGAATGAGAACGGTCAATGGGCTAAACCTTCTAACCGTGGATGGTCCGGTAAATTGGTTGGACCCGGTAAAGCGTTTTTTTTTAAATTGGCGAGGGACTCCATCCGAGAGGTCAATGCGATGAGAGACAAAAACGGAATGAGTTATGCGAGAAAAGCCATGATTCAATGTGGCTTGTCTCTACGCGACGGAAAGTGGGAAAAAGACATGCTCACACAACAACTGCAAGGCATAATCAGCAAATTTCGCAACCACTTCGAAGGCGAAGTTGTGGAACCTCCTTGCCCGAGGGCAAGGGAATTCCTCCAAAATATGGAAGATGCCGACAGTCAACAAGACAACATTTTCAATGAGGGAGGGATGAGCGGCAACGAGTTTTAAACATATTACTTGACTGCATACTGTTTTTTTTTATATATATTAGTTTGGGGATGGTAGTTTAATTATAGCGAGGGAATAGCACTTAAACTGATGCCAGAGTAATCTAGACAGTTTATGGAGTCCAGTATTATTTGACTTCATAGGATATAGCAGATTTCGTCTGTGTATATGGTTTTTTCTATGGTAAAATATGATTTTGTTTTGTTATGAAGTAAAAAACCTTTGTATGTCGTGGAATTTGAAATATTTTACAAGTTTCTTATATATTTACCTTCAGATGTTGTTAATGTGGTGTTGAACATTCCAATGTGCTTGTATTATGGAATTATATATTTTGTTGCAATTTACATCCTACCCTAATCAGCGACGATTATGCTTCGTCGTATGTTGATCATCCTGCTCGGAAATTGACCAGTCTCTATTTTAATAAACAACATATTCATCGCACTGAGTTATGGTTGCTCTTGCAGCGACGATAATTTCTCATCTCATAACAGTATTTTAGCAGCGAAAAAACTTGATTATTACCTCTGACAAAACAGAGGCTGTGTCGTCGCTAGATGGAATTTAGCGACGAAACAACTTCATCATCAAATTTGAGAAAAAAATATGTTTTTTCGCTAGAAAGAAATTCAACGACAAAACAATGTCCTAACCATCTCCGACAAAGCAAAGTTTGTCAACGCTGAATTCAATCGTGGAAGCCCTTGTGAATACCTTTCAGCGCCGAGTTTGTTTCGTCGCTGATTCACAAAGTTTCAGTTTTAAAATTACATGGATATTATTTTATTGTGATAAAATAACAGCCTTAATCCTATGTCAAAAAACTCATTTTTACTAGACTGAAAACATTAATACAGTAGTGAAAATAAAACCAAAATATTCCAGGTAGGAAAAGCAAAGATCAAGAAAATTACGCGGTCTAAAGTTAAAAAAAAAATAAAAAAATCATATTTCGAGCACATACAGATGTTCATAAACGAAAATATGCAAAATACATGAAATATATTTAAATGCGATAATATCAACGAAACAATAGGAAAGCATGAAAGCAATTAAAAAAACACACAATGAATAAGAAATATATAAAAAGTTGACACAAATAAGGTCTTTCATCAAAAACAATGGGAAAAAAATACATAAATTTTATATTTCATGATAAACTCAGTTTACAACATTAAACTACAACAAAAAAATAAAGAACAAAGAAGAACACAGAACGAAAACTATAATAAAATAGAAAAAAAGACAAGTCAGGAAGAAAAACAGATAAATGATATGAGACAGAAAGAGGGAGAGAGAGAAGATGGGAAGAAGAGAGCAAGAAAAAAGGGTAGGGAGAGTGAATGGGAAAAAATGTGGGAGAGGGACAATTCGTAGAGAGAGAGGTTAAGGGATAAAGAGAAAGAGAAAATGAAGGGGGAAGAACAAAGAGGTAGAGAGCGCAAGAGAGATGAATGAACATGCTGAGCTGCGAACTTACCAATGATTTCATAATAATCCCGGAAATACATAACGACGATGTTGAAGCGACCTTTATTGTTGTTCCACCATATTACGATCTAACCAACTGCCGCAGTAAACCCTAAAGGGAGGCATAGATCATTGGATGCCGCTAGACTAAGCGTGGCGGCGGGACAATGACACGCATCTTGCCCAAACAATGGCGATGTCATGTAAAAATAGATATGCGAGATTCAAAAGCCTACCATCAGAGAATGATGATGTGGTTGAGATTTGTCTGACCACAAAATCTAATTTTTGTGTTCTGTCCGCATATGCTGTTGGTTTGTTACCAATTCTCGTTTTCAAGGCGCCGCATTTTTTCAATTCTAAATTTTGTAAATTCACTCTAATATGTACACAATATGACACTAATTTGTTGTTGTTTTGTGAAACCTAACCCGTTTAGAATAAAACATAACTCTAATATGCGCCTCGTTCGTTTAAAGGTCTGGTATTACCGTTATGAACCCTAAAAAAACCCTTTAATAGTGTAAACATATATACTGTTAATCTCCCAAGATCGGAAATATAATTAAAAAGGCACCGTATAAGACTTAGCTTTCCTCAACTATCAACATGTTTAAGTGTGCAACACTACGTTTATGTAACATGGACAGTTTTTAGCATGTGCACATGTTATCTGTTCACACTGACACACACAAAAACGAACGTCTGAATGTATGTGAACGAACGTCTGAATGTATGTGAACGCCTATTTTGGAAACTCGAATTCGCTAATTTTCTAAGCGCAGCTCTGTATGCGACCGACATAAGTTAACCACAACCGACATAAGTTAACCACAATTTCTGTATGGATGTCGCTGACGAAGGCCAATGTTGTACGAACAACAACATCCGTACACCACACTATTATAGAATACAGTACGGTAATACCATTGACGCTACTTTACTAGAATCGTAATTAATGTCAAAGATAAATTAGATTGAATTACTGTATTTCGGGTTTCAATGTCAAAATTTTGGGGTGCCGATATAGCGTACATAATGCTAATAACGATTCACGGTGTAGTTTTGCTGAGAAGACATTATTTCTCCATGGCTCATTTTTTTGTATTCTTTTTCTTGAATTTCTCTTTTTATTTTCTTTTTGCCCCTCTTTCATCTATGATATTTTTATCCAATTTCTCTTTCTTTTGCCCACTATGACCTTACATTCGACACACTCCCTCTCCCTCCCGCTTTTCTCCCCTCTCCCACTTCTTTTCCCTCTCCCTCTCCCTCTCCCTCCCCTTCTGCTACTCCTCTATCTCCCTCGCCCCCCCCCCCTCGACAAACAAGTTGTTAATTTTGTGCAATATGATATAGTACTTTAAGTTGTGTACTAAACGGTGAACTACTCTTGGAGTAAAGAAATTGTTAGCATGAGGGTTATGTTAGTATCAATAGTTCAAATTAAATTCTAAATGATGTGGTTGTTTTTAAGCCGTTTAAAGAATAAGTGTTAAGAAAAAAAAATTGTCATATTAACACTATATTGCGATCATATGGCAAAAATACTTGATAAAGAATTAATGTTACTAATGCTAATACCAAATCACTATATAGGATTATGATACGATTTAACGGGTATGAGAATTGTGAGATTGGAGTGGCACTTTTTATTTTCACATATTTTATATTAACATACATCGACAGAGTGGAATCTGCTATATCAACGGAAATGTCGCTAGTAAAAATCTAGCTATAAAACAACAAAATATTTCGTACAGTGTTTCTATACTTTTTGTTTAGCAAAAAGTTTCAAATGTCATTCACACACTCACGCCAGACAAAATAGTTGTGACATTTGAAACTTTCTAGTGTAGGGTTCTATGTGGATGCCGTAAATAAAAAGCTCTATTTGTTTTTCGAGAGACGACAAACATTTTGGATTGTAAATATTTTCAATTCTAAAATTTTGTCTGAACTTGTTCCAAAAATTCATTTCACACGTGCCGATGTGTTGAAACATAATACTATTTTGTTTTTGTAGGCACACGCTTTTGTACTCTATACGAATATGACAAATGTACCATTCGTTTGTCGTGTTAGGGTGAAGTTCCATTAGGATATTATGTAATTGTACGGCCAACATTACGAAGTTCCATTGTGCAGAGTCTGTATTGCACGTGTTAGCAAAAGAGTGATGCCACGTAACTATGGATTGAATATTGCAAATCGTCAATAATTTTCACACCGACCAAAAATCTTCATATGCGTACCATGCACGTGCGTACCACGTCATCGTGCAACACAACTTTTGTACTCTTTGCAAACGCGTTGTCAGATACCACCTCATTTTTTTAGGGTTCCTGTTTTTACGCGTGACGAATGACTGGTGCCAAAAATAGTGTGACGAATGGGTGCTTACAAAAATAGCGTGACAAAAGTGCGTTACGAGATTTCGTTTGTATTTTCTGTTGGAATTTTGAATGTGTATATCGTGTGCAAATTTTTTGATTTCCGTTGGTTGACATCTTGACACGTATTCTCATTATCCAGCGTGTCGCGGCTCAAAATTTTCTGTAATTGGTGATGTACCTCGCGAGGTACATCACCAGTTACCAAAACTTTCAAAGCGAATGTTTCGCGAAAAACCATCCGACGGCCATTGTTAACTCCCAGACTTTTGGAGAATATTGACAAGATTCTCTGTATTGTGTTTTCCAAATAAAAACAAAATAAGAGGTACGTCGTATGACGGAGAGGTCCAAAATTCTGTATACAATCCATAGTTCAAAAGTAGGCGTTTTTATGGTAGGCCTTTGGTCGGCGCCTTTATCGTAAGTTGTGTTATGGGCTTTTCATGTGATTTTCTTAGATCGCTACTTTGATCAGCGACCGTCCGATCGTCCGAATCTGACAGTGTAAATAATTTTTTTGGTCCGAATGATTTAATTGGTCCAATTTTTGGTCCGAATGTTTTAATTGGTCCGAATAGGTCCGAATACAATATAGGTCTTAAGGTCATATTGTATGTTTTACATACAATAGGCATATTGTATGGGCCTACTTTCACCTACTTTTGAACTATGATACAACCTCACTTTTCGTCTAATGGAACTTCACCCTTATACAATGATCTCCACAAAAAATATATTCCATTGACCCAGATTCCTCTCTGTCGATATACGTTTCCCCCTAAAATATACACATTATTTTTGATTTTTCTATTTTTAATTTTTCTTTCTCATTGCGATTCACAGTGTGCTTTTTGGATCAACAATTATTAAGAAATGCAAACCGTTTGTCAGACGGCCAAAAATCGGTGAGAATCAGACGGCTTACTATTGATCTGGTAATGATTATTTACCACAAACGACAAAGAGGTCCAATAATGACATTAGGATCCGAGCCCATCGGTGTGTTTTTATATTAAACAATAATACAGGGACAATTCAGATCTACCGTTCGATTTTTGCCGCTTTCAAAATCTGACGGTAATTAATCTCGCTACAGCTTCACTGTGAATCGCTATTAGTGTTAGCATTTTGTTCGCCGCTTAAAACATCTTTTCTCTGTACACGTTTGTCCGATATTCAATTTGAGACCGCCAATCAGAACCTGAGAACCTTACCTTTTAATCCCAACCGTCAGATTCACAATCTGACAAGTGTGTACGGAGAAAATATGTTTTAAGACGAAAAAGACATTAACACTAATACCGATACACGGTGTACCGTTTGACCCGAAAAGCACACCCTATATCCCTTTTAGTGTTGATCTTTCCAATAGTAGAAACACGTTTTCTCCGTAAACACTCTCTGATTACAGTTTGCGACTACAGTACTGTACACCGCCAATCGCTATTAGCGTAGTGTATGCTAATTCTGTCCCGCTTTTTTTTTTTAATCTCCATTAGCGTTGTTCATTCTATTTTTTTCTTTACTCTATTTAGGGTTAAATGTTTATGCTATTAAGGTGATAATTGTCCTATTGAGTATAAAAGTCTATTGTAAAATAGTGGCGAACATAAAATATAGTAAACGTTTATGTTAATATGGGTTGATGTGCCAAAACAACCTCAATTTGGGGTTATTCATTGAATTAAATAGAATACAATAACAACATTTGGCGTTGGTGATATTTATGGCGAGGAAACGCCAAATGGGGACAGCCCGCGAAAAAAAATGATTTGTTCTTGACGAATCACAACCAACCGTTTTTTGTACCTGTGGGATCTAGCGCCTACGTCATTATTCTCATTAAAAATTCAATCGATTCACCAGGAAGCAATAAATTCACTAGGAAGCAGGCAAAAGCGCCGCCGCCTGCTCCACTTGTCAACCATGGATTCCATTTCATGGACGTCGTCATTCCCTTCCAACTTCCCTTTGCTTACGCCATCCGTATTTCTCACCCTCCTCCTCATCCGTTCTCTACTTATAGGTTTCTCTATCTCTTTTTCTCTCTCACAAATTTGTCATCCCATTCTTACCTCTCACTAAGCTTTGTTTCCTCTCCATCGACCTGCCATTTCTTCCTCCACCCACCTTGTCTCCTCCATATCTCCCTAAATCTATGATGAAAAATGCTCCCTCTCTCGGTTTGCGTGTCCCCCTCTTTTGCCATATTTCTCGCCTCCCCATCCCCATAGGTTTGCTCCACTTCCCCCTCCCTTCCCTTCCTCTCTCCTTGCCTTTGCCGCCCTTTCTCTTTTCCTCCTCTCTCCCTCTCGCCCTCTCGGTCTGCCTCTCCTTATTTTTTAATCCCTTTTCTCCTCCTATATTTTTATCCATTTTTTTTGTCTTCTTTCCCTCATTCTCACCTCTCACGGAGCCAATCTCGCTCACTCTTAATCTGCCTCCCACTTTTATTTTTGATATCACTTCCGTTCTCCCCCTCCTCTTCTATCTCTCCACCCTGCCTCTCTCCCTCTCAATCTTCCTGTCCCCCTCTCTCCCTCTTAATCTGCCTCTCTTCTCCCTCTCAATCTTCCTGTCCCCCTCTCTCCCTCTTAATCTGCCTCTCTTAATCTGTGAATACCTCTCTTTTCCTATATTTTTATCCCTTCCCCTCCTCATGCTGAAGAATCTTTTCCTATATTTTTATCCCTTCCCCTCCTCATGCTGAAGAAGCAGATCGCACCACTCTAAAAGTTCCTCCCCCCCCCTCCTCTTAAATGCTGCCCCTTCACATTCGCTCTATCCCATTCCCTTTTCCTAGCCATGCAGAACTTATTTCATTCAAGTTGTTATGTTTTTTGTATCTTTCGTTTTATTGTTTTTTATTTGTTTGTTTCGATTTGCATTTCATTTATTTTGTTTATGGTTGCTAATTTGTTTGTCGTTTTTTTGTTATCTTATTTGCAGTTGTGAGGTACATTTTATTACCTCTACATTTGAAACCAAATGAGCATGAAAGTGAAGTATAAAAGAAGAAGTTTTGATTGAGATGGAGAAAGTGAGGGAGGTGAGGAAAGGAAGGGAGTAGAGGTGAGAGAGGAAAGAGGGGAAAGAAAAAAATAGTGATTTTAAAATAGTGATAGTAAGAGTTGCATATGTTTTTAGTGTGCTTGTTTTTTTTTATTCGAAAAATGACAAAAGCAAATAGAATATGCAGAAATCTAGGAATGAGTTTTTTTTATGTTTTTACTATGTTTTTACATCGGTATTTTTCCGAGATAGGTTTGTGTTTATTCTGTTGTCAATTATTATTGTATTCGGTTCCATAGCTATGGTTAAAATGTACATTTGCAATTTTTTGTACGGTATTTATGTGCCCTGTGAAAGGAATATAAAAAAAGCGATTTGTCGATTATGGTATTAATTTATGTTACCCATTTTTTTGTATATGTGTTTCATTTGTGTTTTTTGGGTTTTGTATTCTACATATGCTTTTGATTTATGTTTCTAAATTATGCTTTTGATTGTTAAAAAGTTATGATCCGATGTTATTTTGATAACGACATTAAAAAAAAAATGGTACATGAGAATTATTTTACTACCAAGATGAAAAAAGCAAAGACAATACAAAAAATTGACTGATGATTGTTGATTTTGAATTCGGTGGACCAAACGGAAGAGAAGAAGTGGATGTTTTGTTTACTATTTCGGAAGAAAAAAATATATCCGGAACACAATTTATTTTTGTATTAATAAATCCGGAATACAATTGTCTGTGTAAAGACTACGCGTGTTCACATCACAGACAATTATATTTATGGTATAGTTATTTTAATATGACTATGTATGGCTTCTATTTATAATAGAGCTAAAGTTATATCGTTTCGCGACGACACATTTTCTTCGCTGAATGGTAAAATTTATGTTTACCATCAGATTTACCATTCAGCGACGAGACCTTCTCGTCGCTGAATTGTGGTGCAAAATTTGTACATTTCAGCGACGAGACTATCTCGTCGCTGGAGATGTCTAAATGTCGGATCTGACCTAGCGATATACTGCATTCGTCACCTAACGTGGAATACAACATGAAACACATGATTCCCCAAAAACATTGAAAACATCATTAACACCAATGTCATTCAAGTTTTTTTCCAATCAATGTCATTCAAGTTTTTTTCCAATCCATCATATTCAGTATCAAACTTCAAAATGAAAAACAAAGAAGGATACGATTATATTTAACTTATCACGGATACAATTTATGCGACATACTTTGATAAACGCTAAGTACAATTACCACACTAACTGTAGAAACTAATGGTCCATTTAAAGTATTTTCTAGGTCTAAATAGAAATATGGAAAGAAGCGGAGGTTGTCTACCTCTAACTTCTCTCTCGAACTCTCAAACTTGTCGCAGTCACTGAGAAATTGGAGAGGGAGCTAGAGCCATGGCTACCTAGGCTATCCAGAGGTTTACGAGAAATATATATTAGTTAGGGGTTTATTTACTAAAAAGGTATGTGCCGGCCACAGGATTTGATCTTGGTACCTACCGGACGGCAGACAACCGATAGCCGGTAGCCTTAGCCATTAAGTCTTTAAGTAGTGTTACGTACTATATATAACTTATCACGGATACAATTTATGCAACATGCTTTGATAAACGCTAAGTACAATTACCACACTAACTGTAGAAATTAATGTTTCATTTAAAGTATTTTCTAGGTCTAAATAGAAATATAGAAAGAAGCTGAGGCAGTCTACCTCTAACTTCTCTCTCTAACTCTCAAACGTTTCGCGGTCACTGAGAAATTAGAGAGGGAGCTAGAGCCATGGCTACCTAGGCTATCCAGAGGTTTACGGGAAATATATATTAGTTAGGGGTTTATTTACTAAAAAGGTATGTGCCGGCCACAAGATTTGATCCTGGTACCTACCGGACAGCAGACAACCGGTAGCTGGTAGCCTTAGCCGTTAAGTCTTTATGTAGTGTTACATACTATATGGTTTGTTATTTATTTAAACATTCATACGTAGGATAGTTCAATTAACTGAAACTGTTTACGGGATACATATATCCAGTAATGTAAAAGTACGGATTACGGTACAGATAAGAAACCAATACCGCGCATTTATTTCTTTAATGAAACGAATACCGTGCATGTATTTATTACGGCTACGATTAAATGTGAATTTAATCGGAGGGCCAGAATTAACGCCGAGATCACGGAAGAGGATTTCGGCGGTTTTTGGTCATCGCCACATCGAATGACACGTGGCGGAATGACATTGGATCGCGACATCTCCGAGGATTAAGGGAGCGAATCCGGACATACCACGTGTCGACATTTAGGCCATGTCGTACAGTGTCAGTATATAAAGTACACCGGCAGCTGTACTTTTGTGTACGGAATTGTAATCTGATTGGCTCCATACATTAGTAGATAGAGTCTGTGAGAGAGATAGGACTTAGAAAAATTAGGAGATAGGACCCTCTCTCCCAAAGAGCTTCTGTACAAAAGGTCAACTTTGACCCTCCATAACTTACTGCTCAGGGGAGCAAATTCAGATACTGTTTTTGCTATCGACTCAGAGGAGTCTTGCCTTTACAGGGGTGAAGGTGGTCAGAGTTATTGACTGCCAAGGTGGCAGTTGTTTTTGCTGAAACACAAAGGGGTCAGGGTTATCCTAGAGGCTTCTTGGAAGCTGTCCACTCTGAGGACTTATGGAGGTCTCACAGTTTCACTAACCACAAAAAACTACTAAAAAAAAATAACACAAAAACACTAGTTCTATAATTGTATGCTACCCCCCATTCCCACTTCACTAATTAAACCACTTCTCTATGAAAGGACTCTAAATCTTCATTCATCCATTCCGCGTCATCAAGGACTTTATCCTCCCGAGTGTCGACCTCTCGTGCCAATGTAGAAGGAATTGGCACCTCATCGCCTTCGAAATGGCATCACCATTTCATGATGATGACTTGTAAATCGAGGGTGACCATTTTCTCCTCCCATTTTCCGTGCTTCAATGACAAGCCGCACTGAATTATAGCTTTACGTGCGTAACCCATCCCTTGATTGTCCTTCATTGCGTTGACTTCGCGAATTGAATCGCGAGCCAACTTAAGGAAAAAAGCCTTCCCGGGCCCGAGTAGCTTCCCGGACCAGCCCTTGCCACTCGGATGGGACCACACATGCTTCTCGATCTCGTTCATTTTCCAATCCTCCCATTTCCGCGACCAAACCTCCTTAATTTTGGAAATGACGAAGGAGTCGGCGGGTTGCACAACGTGAGTTGCGCAAAGAGGGAAAAAGTGGAGTATAGTCCTCTTGGCGAGTAATACTCGGCTCAACTCCTCAGAATTGTTGTGCCCGCCACAATTGTTGAGGAATATTATTTTTTCACGTCCTTCGCGGTCTCCTTGATTAGACCTCGGGTCTTCTATCCATTGCGGGAATACGATTTTATCATTCCATCCTTTGGTGGCGGTTCGGTAGCAAACTCATACAATAAGAAAAAATAAAGGATAGGTGGAGGGGGTGAGTTACGTCGGAGAGAGGGAGAGAGGGAGAGGGGAAACTCATATTTTCATAGAGAGGAATACGTAAAGAATATAGGAAAATAACGAAGATGCACAATATTTCAAAGATTCAAATATAATGAAACTTACGCGGTACATTGTCGGCAAGGCCCTTTATCGGGTTATTTGAACCGCGGTTTGTAAATATAATCATAGGAGACTCGATCCGTGCATTCACTCCTCCCATGAGTTGTATCATCAATGTCATGGACTCTCCACAACCGGCAACGTCGGCGTATCTTACAACCTCGTCGCCGCGAAAGCCCAAAGTTTTCTTGTTGTCCATATTTATAATTAAGTGGGTTTCGTCCATGTTCTCCACCAAATCCTCGTTAAATTGACCTATTATTCACCAAAAAAATATAAAAACACAAAACAAAACAAAACACAAGTAAGTATAATGAAAAAAATAACATTGTTGGTTTACATTGTAGTCATCTTTAATAAGTTAGGGGATTACTAAGACAACAAATGTCCTTTTCACACTCGTTTCCCTCAACAAGCACGGAAAAGATACTACATATTAAACTTTATATTACAAGAAGCAACAAAGGGAAGGAAAATACGAGGCTTACCCGATAGAAATCCTCTTTTTAATACGCCCATGTGATATGCCACGGTCCTCTCGATGTATTCCTCCTTCTCCAGACTTAACTGTAGTTTGCCCTTTTGAGCTCGGGCGACAATGCTATGCTTTTCGAAAAAGCGTTGAATCCAACGCCGAGTTATTCTAATGTGGGTCACTTCACCATTGCCGTTGATAAATTCCGGCGCATTATTCTTTTTCATTTTGGCAATGATGTAATTAGCCATTTTACCCATAATTATAGTTGACATTTTCATGCCCGTCTTTTGGAATCGGAAAAATTCGTCCACTAAGTCGTTGTGAACCTTCGTCACCCATTGTAGCTCTTTCCCACCCCTTCCCGATAACGCCTTCGTTACCGCCACGCTCCTCCTTCCAAAACTTGAAGTAGATAAGGTCACAGTAGTTTCCCTTATCCTTTTAAGTACTGCCACCCTTTCGACCCACCATCGCCTTGCCTTCTGGAACTCTGCAATAGTAGTAAAGAAATAACAAAAATTAGTCACTCAAAATCTACATAAAAGCCATTACATTTTATGAATTGTTTCACAACGAGGATTTGTCGTCGCCTAATTCAACAACGACAAATCCTCGTTGCTGAACCAACGTTGACTGTTGCTCGTCGCTGAATTAGGCGACAACAATATGTTGTCGCTAATTTTAGCGACGACCATTTGTTGTCGTTGTATTGACGTTTAGCTGTAAATTATAATTTTGGGAGAGTTATGGTTCACCGACGACAGAAATTGGTCGCTGCTTTACGGACGAGGCGCTATCGTTGCTATGTTTAACAAACACGACAGATAATAAAAAAAAACAATGTTACTTTGTAGGTTAGCGACGACAAAATAAAAAGAGAAAGATAAATGAACAAATTCGGAAAGCAGAAACATGCCGATCACCGCAATTTTTTTTGAGACAACTCTCGTGTGAGCCTCGTCACGTGTTCTTGTTGGGCTGCCAATTGGTTAGTGAGTGCCTCAATTATTCGTGGCCAATCATCTTCTGTCGATAGTGGAGGGGGGCTAATCGGACGCCGAACCCTTGGGATTTCGCATAGACGGGGTCGCCTCACTCGAAGATTTCGGAACTTATGTAGAACCGAGGTACGAGCCGCTCGGAGAGCCATTACCTTGGGAGTTTTTCGACAATACTTGAGGACGGTGTATAGTCGGGGGTCCCACAGATGGTGAAGTCACAATAACGCGGGAACATTCACCCGAAAACCGCGGTTGTCGTGAACAATCCACGTATGTCGTGGATCCGCCGGATCGAATTGTCGTATGTGGGCAAACGTCGAGCCTCGCTCGTCACCGTCGATGAAAATGTAGAAATTAAAGGTTATTTTAGTATTTTCTAGGTTTTGTAAAATGCAAAAAAGAAGCAAAGGCAGTCTGCCTCTAACTCCTCTCTCCAACTCCCACACTGGTCGCAGTCACTGAAAGTTGGAGAGGGAGATAGAGCCATGGCCTCCTATGCTATCCAGACAGGGACAGACATTAGATCGGTAGATTTACCAAAATTGTAATTGACGGACCCGGGATTTGAACTTGGTACCTGCCGTCCGTTAGAGCCGCCGATAGTCGGCAACCGTTTGGTAATTAAATAAGTATTGACACGGAGGCTATTTCATTTAACGGGATATTTGGACATAGATACACTTTGTATTGTACGGCGTACGGAGCATCAAAAACAAATACCACGCACTTTGTTTCGAAGGCGAAACAAATATTTGGCATGTATTTATGACGGCTACGATTGAAATCCACTTTAATCGGACGATCGCGAAGCATGCCAAGATCGCGGAATATTTTTTCGCCGGTTTGCGGTTGACGTCACATCGATTGACACGTGGCACAACCAAATTGGATTACGACATCTCCGGGGATTACAGGAACGAATCCAAAAATGACATGTGTCGACTTGTCGGCTATGTCGTACAATGGTTGTACAAAAAGTACACCGGCACCTTTCTGTAGACCACAGTATTATGATTGGTGCCGTACTTCAGTAGATAGAGTTTTAGAAAGAGATAGGACTTAGAAAAAATTTGATAGATTGGACCCTCTCTCCCAGAGAGCTTTTGTACAAAATGTCAACTTTGACCCTCCATAGCTTACTGCTCAGGGGAGCAAATTCAGAGATTCTTTCTACTATAGACTTAAGGGAGTCTTGCCTTCACAAGGGTGAGGGTGGTCAGATTTTTTGTCTGCCAGGGTGGAAATTATTCTTGCTGAAACACAAAGGGGTCAGGGTTATCCTATAGGCTTCATGTGAGCTGCCTACTCTGAGGACCTATGGAGGTCTCAGAGTTACAGAAAAGCCACCTCGGATGAGCGGGGATATCCGGGGGGATGTCCAGAATTTCCTACTGGGAAAGTATGATGACAGAATCTCTATGTGAGAAACGATTTTGGGGAATAGTAGGTGGACAAATGAGGCCTCTATTAAGTCTTGGGATACCGCGATGGTTTACAGGAGGCAGATTCACTAGAAATGTAGACCCATCTTCAACGGAGGAGAAAAATGAAGGGGAGGTGGTGGAAAAAGGAAAAGAGAAGGAGACGGTCACACCAATAGCAACCGGTTTGACATTCATGTCACCTATTCCAAGGAACGAGGAGAATGATATTGATACCAAGGACTACAACAATATGGCGGCTAAGCATTTCATCCTCCGCCATCTTACTCAAGGGCTTGCATCTCCCCATTTGCAGGTAGAGAGGGCATCGGATCTTTGGGTGGCTCTCATGGAGATGTACCGAAGTGGTATGATTTAGCAACAACAGTTGGCTGATCAAAAAATTAAGGAGTATGTATACAAAGGGGGGAAGATGTTGGATTTTTGCAATAAGCTTGCTACACTTTTCATGGATCTGGGGAATGTTGGAAAATTATTTAGCGAAAAGGAAAAAGTTAACTGTTTACTGATGAAGTTACTCTATGAGTTCGAGAACATAGTCAACCGTGTGTAAGACTTGGAGCACTGAAGGTGGATTTGGAATTCAGTGGTAGGGATGATTATCGTTCACGAGAATACGATTGAGATCCGAAGGGGAGGAAAGAGTGGGCAAGCTTTGGCAGCTGGGAAAGATTGGAGGAACAATGATTCTAGCAAACAGGTTGGAAATTATCCAGGGGAGCAGCAGAAAAATCAGACTGAGGAGTTTGGACCAAGGACTCCCAAGGATTTGTGCCATTTTTGTAAAAAACCCGGGGACTATAAGGCTGAATGCACTAAGTTAACCGAGCTGCGGTTAAAGGAGGGGCAGACCGGTGGATCCCCGTGAGGAAAGAAAAAGGCCCTTGTGACACAAGTACATGAGGCGAAATCCAAGGATGAGGACGATGAACTCCTATTGGATGAGGAGTTGGAAGCGAAAAACGAGGTCGAAATTCCACGAATGCAAAAATATGCTTTCGGTGGATTGAAAGGTGAAGCAGGTTCGATTGTAGACTCAGGTGCATCCATGCACATGTGTAAAGATAAACACCTATTCACTAAGATAAGAAAGATTCCCACCGTAGAGATAGAGTACGGGGATGGGAGGATAGTCACTACTACTCTTGTAGGAATGGTAGATCTAAAAGTGTAAGTAGAATGAAAGACATCCATGGTTACATTCTTCGATGTATTGTTTATTCCAGAGCTGATCAAAAACCTCATCTCTACGTTTGTATTAGATGATAAGGGTTTTGATACTAGCACTAGGAAAGGAGTCTTTACTGCTAGTTTTGAGGAGGAAGTTTATTTTACTACTGAAAAGGTAGCCATGGGATGTTTAGGCTGATTTTAAGCAATGAAAAGAAGAAACTTTATTATTCTGGTGTTCATGATATAATGTTGTGGCATAAGAGGCTTAGGCATGTGAATCTAGATAAGTTAAGAGAGATGAAAAAGATGGGAGTAGTGGAAGGAATTCAGTTCGGTGAGAGTGAGAATCTAAGTGATTGTAGTGGAAGTACTCAAGGTAAAGCACATAGGTTATCCTTCCCAAAAACTGCCACCTATAAGGGAGAAAAGATTCTAGATTTAGCACACACAGATATTTCGGGGCCAGCCAGAGTGCCGGGGAAGAGATTTATGATGACTATCATCGATAATTGGTCTCGGTATTCCAGGGTGTATTTTTTGAAAAATAAGTCAAAGGCTCAAAATGTTTTAAACAATATAAAACATGGAGTGAAAAACTCCATGAAACCTCAATCAAGGGAGTAAGGAGTGACAATGGTGGAGAGTATACCTCTAACCAGTTTGAGGATTTTTTGAGAGAAGATGGAGTGCAACACCAAAAGACAGTTCCTCAAAATCCTGAGCAAAATGGTGTAGCTGAAAGATTAAATAGAACACTGAGTGAGAGTGCTAGAAGTATGTTGTCAGATAAAACGATAGGAAAGAAGTTTTGGGCCGAAGCAATGAATTGTGCAAATTATCTCAAAAATAGAGTTCTTACTTCCGCTATAAAAAGTCACACACCTTATGAGAGATGGAGGGGCTGGAAAACCAGACATTTCTCACTTAAAGGTTTTTGACAGTAAAGTATTCAATCTAGATATGGATTGGTCTAATTCGAAGCTAGATCCTAAAGGAAAACCGGGAGACTTATTAGGATATGATGATGATGTTAAAGGATATAGAGTTTATGATCTAAAAAGGGAAGATATAATTTTAGTAAAACATCTAGTAGTTATGGATGAAAGAAAGTCTGTGGATCCCTTCAAGTATACAAAGTCAGTAAAAATCAGATTTGAGTCAGAAAATTCCGATGACTTTGAGCTTCCTAACTATCCAGGTTTTAGAGAAGATGACATTCTTGCAGGTACAAAATCAGACCGAAAATGACTCGGCTGCGGAACTCCAGTGACAACTCTACTCGAAGCGGAAGAAGTGGTGGAAATTGATTCAAAATCAAAGGACAAGGGAGAAGCCGAGATTGTTCGAAAGAACTCACGACAACCATCTATTCCGACCACAGATTTTGAGGGGGGAAGTATAAGTATTAAAATATTGCAAGAAAAACAGGTTTATAACAAGGTAATAAAACTATCTCATCAAGATGAACCACAGACTTATGCAGAGGCGATGACTTGTCCAGAAAGGAACCGGTGGAATACAGCGATCAATGAGGAGATGGCCTCAATTATAGCAGCCGATACTTGGGAGCTGGTGGAATGTCCACCTAACCGAAAACCAATCGGTTGTAAGTGGGTTTTCAAATTAAAACTGAGCCAGGATAACACCATTGAGCGTTACAAAGCCCGATTAGTGGCAAAATGATTTACATAGAAAGAAGGAATCGACTACCAGGAAACCTTTGCCCCGGTCGTCAGATTTCCCTCCGTCCGCATATTTCTCAGTCCGGAAGCAGTGGAAGACATGGAGGTGCACCAGATAGACTACCAAGACAACCTTTTTGCATGGAGAATTGGAAGAGGAGATCTTCATGCGAGAACCCGAAGGATTTGTGGAGGAAAGGGAGGAGAGTAAGGTATGCCGGCTGATTAAATCTTTTAATGGTTTAAAACAAGCGCCTCGACAGTGGGATATGAAGCTTGATGAGTTTCTTACCGGTCTAAGATATATCCGGATCAGCTCAGATCACTGAATCTATGTTTTTGAAGATGAGGAAGGTGCTATATTTATTGCAATTTATATTGATGATTTGCTTGTTTTAAGTAAATCAATGGAAAAAATTAATATACCGAAAACCGATCTTAAGGGGAGATTTGAAATGAAGGATATGGGGGAGGCAAGATATATTTTGGGAATTCACGTAGAAAGAGACCGAGAAAGAAAGATTATAAGATTGACTCAAAAGGAAGCAATAGGGAACATGTTGGAAAAATTTCAGATGGATATAGCTAATAGTTGCACAACTCCAATGGAGTTAAAAAAAAAGATATAAGGGGAGTGAGAAAGAAGGAGTCATAGTCTTAGACGAGGAATTAAGTCTTGAAGAACAGAAGTTCATGCAGACTATTCCTTATAGGCAAGTAGTGGGAAGCCTAATCTATTTTATGAATTCTACCCGACCGGATTTAGCTGCAGCTGTTAGAGTGCTGAGTAGAAGTCTAAATGCTCCCACTAAGAAGGATTGGGAGGCACCTAAGAGAGTTCTTAGATATTTGATAGGAACTAGGGATCTATGGTTGCATTTGGGTGGGGAGAATACTAACATCACTACTTGGAGTGATGCTAGTTATGGTGATGCTCTGATAAGAGATGTACTTCTGGATATGTATTATATGTAGGTGATGGGGCTTGCTATTGGAGTAGCAAAAAACAAAAGGTTATTGCTCAGTCCACCATGGAGGCACAGTATATGGCCTCTTGCTCTGATGTAAAAGAATTGATGTGGGTCAAGTCTTTGCTTGGTGAGCTTGGTTACCTTAAGAGTGGTGTGCAATTTTTTTTTTGTGATAATCAGGCAGCAATCACTATTTTTGCCAATCCTAAACATCATTTTAAAGCCAAACACATGGACATTAGACTCACCTTTGTTAGAGAGAAAGTAGAAAACAAAATTATCAGTTACGAGTACTGACCAGATAGCGAGATGGTAGCAGATATGATGACCAAACCTGTACCTTCCCCTAAGCTAATTTTTTGCAGGGAGAAGTGTGGTCTGAAATTAAAAAGTGACAAGAAAATAAAGGGAGTGTAGAAATTAATGGTTCTTTTAGTATTTTCTAAGTCTAAAATGTAATGTTGAAAAGAAGCCGAGGCAATCTGCCTCTAACTCCTCTCTTCAACTCCCACATTTGTTGCACTCACTAAAAGTTAGAGAGGAAGCTAGAGCCATGGCTACCTAGGCTTTCCAGAGGTTTACGGGAAATAGATTAGTTGATTTACGGATTGGTAGTTTCTTTACTAAAAAGGAAAATGACACATCTAGGATTTGATCCTGGTACCTGCCGTCCGATAAGCCGCCGGTAGTCGGTAGACTTATCCATTAAGTCTAGGACTAGAGTTGCATGCTATATGGTATGTTAGTTATTTAAATAATGCCACGTTGGATAATTCATTTACCGGCAACTGTTTACAAGATACATAGATTCAGTTATGTAAAACTACAGATTACGGTTTGGTTAAAAAATGAGTACCGCGCATTTGTTTTTTTAAACGAAACAAATACCGCGCAAGTATTTATGACAGCTACGATTGAAATCTGTGTTCAATCGGTCGGCTGAGAAGAATGTCGAGATCGCGGAAGAGAATCTCGGCGGTTTGTGGTCATCTCCACATCGGATGACACGTGGAAAAATTACATTTGATCGCGGCATCTCCGGGGATTACGGGACCGAATCCGGATATGACATGTGTCGACATTTAGGCCATGTCGTACAATATTCGTACAGAAAGTACACCGGCAGCTGTACTTTTGTGTACGGCAGTGTAATATGATTGGTGCCGTACATAAGTAGATAGAGTTTTAGAGAGAGATAGGACTTGGAAATATTGGTAGATAGGTCCCTCTCTCCTAGAGAACTTCTATAGAAAAGGTCAACTTTGACCCTCCATAACTTACTGCTCAGAGGAGCAAATTCAGAGATTCTTTTTGCGATCGACTCAGGGGAGTCCCTCCATAACTTACTGCTCAGAGGAGCAAATTCATAGATTCTTTTTGCTATCGACTCAGGGGATTCTTGCCTTCACAGAGGTGAAGGCAGTCACAGTTTTTGTTTGCTTAGGTGGCAGTTATTCTTGCTGAAACACAAAGGGGTCAGGGTTATCCTAGAGGCCTCATGCGAGCTGCCTACTTTGAGGACCTATGGAGGATCCTGAGTTGCAGTAACCATTTTCAAAACTTTCGATGTTCAAACTTTGAATATTAATAATTTACGTGTCGGTGAATTATCAAAATATTATAAGTGACGCAGACAACTCGGGAACCTTTCAAATAATGTGTCAAGTTTGAGAGAGGGAGCATGCACGTGGTAGGCGACGGACGATTTTCATGAAAGAGCCATGGTAACTGCTTGCTGCTAATTGTATGTACGGATCGATTTTGGTATGGCGGCGGGTATGGCAAGCGGTTTGTGTCACGTCGTGCTGGAGCCGTAATGTTTGCGTGGATATAAAATGGTCCACGTGTAATCATGGGCGAATATCACAATATGCCTGAGACGAGGTGGTTGTCGAGATTGTTCATTTTGGACCAATTTAGAATAAGAGTTTACTCTAATACATCATAACATTAGCGCTAATACTGGTCAATAGCCGAAGATACAGATGGGAGTGCAACCATTTTAGAATTAACACACATGTTAGCATCAATTCACTTTAATAAAACAAAGCATCGCGACAGTATTAGCGCAAAGAACCCTTATTAATGTACAGTATCGAGATAGAACGGACAAGCGACCAACTATTTATACAAAAAGCGTTGCGTAAACATTACAACCGTACAAATGACGCAACTCGCAACTGGACAAAAAATGTACGCTTTACGGCGTAGCGCCGACGCTTAACCGCGGTAAAATAGTTTGACATGCACGTGTGAATCTTTTAGTGACGGCGTACAATTTCGTAAAAAAATGTACAGGTACTTATTTTAATGTAAACATGTTTGCGACCGACATTTATTTTTTCAAAGACCCAAATTAGAATTATTAAACAATTAGAATGTATGTTTTTTTTCGAAATTTTCAAATTCTTAATTAGCGTAAACCACTGTAGTTTTTCATACACGCTAAAGAAACTTCTACGCTAATAGCGATTGGCGGTGTACCATTCGGAAAGTGCGGATCATTTTCTTCAATCGCAACCTTCAGATCAACAACCTCAAAAGTGTGCACGAAAAAAAGATGTTTTAGGTGGCGCAAAAAAATATCAGCTCTATTAGCAGTAGACGGGTGTAGTCCGATGTAGCGGAGTCCTTTCGGCAATATTTTGCCAATCTGACAGATGCAATTAAGTACATTTCTTTGCCACGTGGACAAATCGTCGTTGCGCATTACACCTCTCATGCCAATTCCGTACAAATCATATTTTTTTACAGATTGCGACCGCCCGGCAAATTTATTAACATGTCGTTTTTCCACAAGTCATAACATTTCCAAATACGTCCAAAACGCTGACTGACATTTAGACAGATAGCGATCGCAGACATTGGCGCGCCGAAAAATTCTGTCGCCTTGCAGCAAATTTGACCGTCCGATTTTTGCGAAATATTTATTTCAAGTCGTATCCTGTTCTTAAACACTCGAAACTGTCTTTTTCGGACCCTTGTCGCGCC
>JBBHKE010001274.1:167261-212431 GCA_037447655.1 Zygnema cylindricum | reverse complement strand
AACTTTTTTGTTTATATTTTTTTTAAAACCAATCAAGTCAATTGCAATAAAATTAAAATAAAAAAAATGTAAATGCATGAGAAAAAAAAATATAAAAACAAATACTTCCTTTTTTATGAACTTTAGGTTCTAGAAGAAAAGGATCTATAAATAAACTTTTTGGGTTAAAAAAAAGAAGAAAAAAATTGGAACTTGAAATAAGGAATATAAGAAACAGGAAATACAAAATACAATTTGACATTTTTATAAAAAAATAAAAAAATGTAAAAAAAGAAAAACAGACCCAAATGGAGAAATTGAACGTGAGGATGGAGATTTAAAAAAAATATAAACAAAAAAGTTTGAGTTTTATAAAAGACAAAAAAAAATCCAAAACCCATAAACACTTTTCAAAAAAAGAAATTGCATTTCAATGAATTACATCACTAAAAATTAACAAAAAAAAAATAACTCACCATATGGATCAATGTTTCCCTTCAAAATATTTCATCGCCCATATTGAAAAAAAAGACATCGAAAAAAGAAAAGAAAAAAGAGACATCAAAACCAATTTAAAATCAAAATCAGAATTGAATCTGAAATCAAAATCATTTTTTTTTAAAAATCAAAGGAGGGAGGAGGGAGGAGGAGAGAGGAAAAATCAAAACTCAATCAATGGCCATCGAGAATATCAAACTCAAATCAAAAAAACACAAAAAAACAAAAAAAGAAGATGAAGAAACAGATAAAGAAGGGAGCTTAAGTTGTACACTAGAATAATTTTTTTTTTCTTTTTTCTTTTTTTCTTTTTTTCTTTTTTTTCTTTTCTTTGTTTCTTGTCTGTTTTCTTGAAGCTGGAATTAAAAAATAAAGTCCAAAGAAAAAGGTTTTTTTTCTTGTTTTTATTTCCCCAATTTTTATTCGGCTTGTTTTACTTTTATAAATTATGTAATGCAATTTCGTATTTTCACTTCTTCTTATATTAAAATTTTAAATAATAGTTTTCAGAAAAAAAAAAGTATGGTTTTTCTTTTTTTTTCGCACCTCCGAAAAAATTGTTTTCCATGTTTCGGTCGATATCAATCCGTGGTAATAATACCTGAAAATTAGAAAAAAAATATATAAAAAAAAAACTCATTGTCCCATAGATAATCGTGTCTGACCTTTCCTCGTTTTTTCATTTTTAAAAAGCTATAATCGATTCAGGTCAATCATGTAATCGGATCTTGTCAGATCGATCAGTTCGAAATCATCCACATAAAAGGTCCTTTCAGTACATCCTCACTATGTCGAGTTGGCATTGAAATCGCAGTTCCCCTTGGTTATTTTCCCAACAAATTAATACCATAATTGGGGTACATAGTGGCCTGAAAGGTTAAAAAAAAAAAAAAAAAACAAAAGACAAAAAGAAAAAAGAGAAAAAAAATCCCATATCCCCAAAAATGAGAAAATAAAAAAACCAGGGGCGGAAAATGGAGGGTAGGTGTTTTTGTGACAATTGGGAGATGTGACGATTGGCACACATGAAAATGTGGAAAAAAGATGGAGGATAAGTTTATTTAGACAAATAATTGTGACAATTTTTGACTTTTTTGACTTTTTTTGACCTTTTTTATGACAACATTTGACCAGATTTACCCTTTTTTGCCCGATTCTCGTCTATTCGACTTCCTTTGACCAACTAGTTTAACCCAATTGCACCTATTTTAACTCATTTTAACATGATTTTAGCATATTTTTATGCACTTTAACCCATTTTGACCAACTTTAACTTTTTAAATTCACCTAATTTTACTGATTTTGACCAATTTCGACTTATTTTGACCTCTAATCTTATCCAAATGAACCTATTTTTGACTCGTTTTTACCTTTATTGACTTCATTTTGGCATATTTTTACTCAAATTTGACACACTTTTGACATACTTTTGACTGTTAATTTTATATTATTTAATGGTAAAATTATATGACAATTTTACATTTATATTGTAGCATTCAAAATAATCCTTGGGTTAGTTCAAAAACCTTTTTCTTTTTCTTTATCTTCTTTGTTTTGGACAAAATCAAATAAAATCAAATTAAACAAAATAAAATAAAATATCCACATCCCAACGTAACGTATTTTGTTTCCTTTTCTGTATCCACTCTAATTTTGGTGTTAAGTTTTTTTTTACCGGCGTAACTTTCTCCTCCGATATAAAATGGTCGTTTTTGAAATCTGGGATGTTTTTTTAAGAAGCCCTGGAGGAAAGAATAATGGTCCGAAGCTGCCCGGAAAAAAATAAAATAAATAAATAAATAAAATGAAATAAAACAAAATAAAAAATAGGGAAGGGGAGGGAGAGTAGTTTTTTTTTCTACTCATGATTTCTTTGTACTTTTCAGTTTTTTTTTTTTCAGTTTTTTCCACAGTATTTTATAATTTCTCGAAAAAATCCTAAAATCCAGACTCCATTACTTTCTTCCCACCAAAAAAAAAAAAACATTCAACAAAAAGCACACTTATGACGGTATAATAATTTGTTTTATACTCTTCCAAAATGTCCTCGAAAAAACACTCCACTACTTTCCCAAAAAAAAAAAAAACCAAAAAAATCCACACTAATTACGGTGTACAAAACGATTAATTTTTATATATAAAAAAAACGTTGTTACTTCATTACTTTACTACTTCATTACTTCACTACTTTATGACTTTATTACTTTATTATCCTATTAATTATTAATTTATTCTTCTTTACGTACCCAATTCGTCGTCCGTAATATCGTAATATTCCGCGTTACTTTCCGAATACGAAAAACCGACTCCCACGGGACTTTCCAAATATATAATATTCGCTTCTAGGATTTTTAAACCCCATTTATACACCATTTATACCCCAATTTTCCCGTTCAATTTTGCGGTTAGAAAAATGGAATTTTAATCGATTTTAAAAGAAAAAAATGTGAAAACTGGAAAAGGGAGGAAAGTAGTAATTTATAATTCAATAAATGAAAAAAAAAGAGTATTTTTTTAATTATTTTTTTACCTTTATTCCAACTATAGGGATTTGGGACTAAAGTGTCGGCTTTTGGTCCCGAAACTTTCCACGGTCCATGTCTGAAAAAAAATATATATATGTATATATAATAATAATTAAAATAAAAAAAATGAATAATTAAAAAATCAAAATTTGATAAGAAAAAAAAGGGAAACAACATCGCTCAGGAACAAACCATAATAAATCGATCTGTCAGATTGAAATCCAGTTTGAAAGGACAGAAAGAAATTCCAGGAAAAAGTCATAAAGATCCCACAGAAGAGCACCCTGGGCCTGCAAATTTTTTTTCCATGGAGGGTAAAAAAGCAAAATGGCAAACAAAACTAGAGTAAAAAAAATCTTCATAAGTTTTTAATGCTGATGAACTCATGTTATACTGTCAGATTTTGACAGAAAGAAATTATGAAATCGTCTTTTTATGAAAGTCAATTCAAGTTGAAATCGATGCTAGAATGTTTTCTTAATGTCTTTGACGTACTTTTGCGTAAGCGACTGTAATTAAAGGTGTGAGAATTTTATGGACATTGTTGAGATTATGAAATTTCAACAAATTTCTTCAAATATGCGGATGTCTAACATCAAATATGTGAGTTTTAGTTTCCAATGTCCAAAGTCCAGCGTACAATGTCAATTGTTTAATGTTCAATGTCAGCATCAAATGGCTAGTTTCTAATGTCCAATTAAAAACCCAAACGTATATTGTCCCTGATGTCCAATGTCCTTTCCAATGTCCTTTCCAATGTCCAGTCCAATGACCAAAGTCCAGTGTCCAAATTTGTAAAATTCAATACACTCAAATATCCAATGTCTGATGTTTAATGTCTGTTTTCCAATGTCCACTGTCTAATGTCAAATGTCAAATGTCCAATGTCTAATGTCCAATGTCCACCATCCAATGTCATAATGTTTCATGAGCCCTCACCTCCGTTAAGCCACAACAGGAGAGGCTTCTCCTCCGGTGACGTGGCGGCCTCTACTAGCCAATAGAAAAAGTTCTTTCCTAGCTTCTCGTCCACCGTCACATAGCCCGCATACTGCCGAAAAGAGGCTTGGGGCTGTCCCGGCAAATTCTCTGGTCAAGACAGTCAGAGAAGGTTATGCCAGCCGATTTGAGGGGTGGAAAAGGATTAAAGTTGGAGGAGGATTCGAGGATTCGGCGGATTCGGGATTCGGGATTCACGAGGAATTCGGCAGTTCGGGATTCGGCGGATTCGGAGAAGGTCGGACGGATTCAGGATTCGGCAGTTCGGCAGTTCGAAAGGTCCGGGCGTCGAAAGGTTTAGGGGGAGATTTTGGAGAAGGTTTGGGAAAGGTTTTGGGGAGGTTTTGGAAAAAGGTTTGCGAAGGGTTTGGGAGAAGAGTTTTTGATGTTTTGAGAGATCTCGTAAGATCAAAGATGCCATATTTTCATCATACAATTATGGTTTTGAAAACCAGTGACAAGGTTAGGTGAGGAGTAGGTTTGAGGGCCATTGAGAGGGTTGAGTTTAATGTTGGTAGGGATACAAAATGAGGTCTAGGGTTGAATTAAAGTGAACAACATTCAATTTGATTATTAACTAAATTTAGAAGAATTAGGGTTTTCTAACTTCTAAAGGTTTGGGCTTGATTTAGGGTTAGGGTCAAGATTAGAGCTAAGGTTTAGATTAGGATTAGGGTTAGGGTTAAAGTTAGGGTTAGGGTTAGAGTTAGAAGAAGACTTGGTGACGGCGTTAGAGGATACCAATAAGTTAACTTCTGAAGAAAAAATGGAAATTACAAGAATAAAAACTAAGGATTTTGGAACCATTTTTAAACTTGTAAAGGCAATCAAAGCGAGAAATAATAAAATTAAGAAATTTGAGATTTTGGAGCCATTAAATTTCTGTATAACAGAATTTGATGTGGATAAAAGAAAGGTTTTTGAAATGAAAAGGTTTTTGAAATGAAAAGGTTTTTGGAAATGGTATGTTTGTAAAGAACTATTACTATAATATTTTTATTTTTGTTTTTTTTCCGGCTGGAAAGCTGCAGATTTTTTTATGAAGTGATTCCAAAAATTAAAGATTTGATGTGAGGACAAAAAAAAATTAAGTAAAGAGAAACACTCTTTTTTTTTTTTTTGGCCTTTGTACACTATTTGTAAGACAGCTATGATTGAATATTAATTTTTCTGAACATAATAGAAAAATATATATAAATATGTATACTACTTAAAGTTTTTCAAATAAATACTTATTAAGTAGACGGAAAACACAAAGATATATTTAAGTGTCATTTGAGCTTAAATAATAAAAGAGGAGACAAAAAAATGTACTGTAAGGGGCAGTTGTAATTTTCCAGAAAGGACAAACGAAAATCTTTTTGACGCCACGTGGCCTTCATAGATACAAGTGGCTGGGCACTTTTTTGTCTGACGGAGGGGACTATGTCACGTCACAGGTTGCGTGTCCGGTTTCCTGTCAGCACGAAAGAGGATTGTGTCCGTACTGATTTCACTAGATCCGTAGATCGTACTGGCAAACCTACAAATTGCCGTACAGATGAGTCAACACTCACCTCGGAATGGTTTGATACTTTGATACTTTTCGATAATCGTACAGAAAATAAGTTTGTTGCCGTACACTTGGACTTGGAGGAAGTCATGCAGGGCGTATCTGGACCTTGCCAAGTGGGAAAAGTAGTTGTACCTGTAACGACCGTTTCGGGAGTCCGTTTCCTGGATCGTATCGGAAGATATTCTACCGATAAATCGGTGCGTATTATGCTTACGCCTTACGGCGAGCAGTTGAGAACAGCTCAGAGGTCGCAAAAGTCAAAAAAAAATATACCCGAAACCGACCGTTTTTTTTTTTTCAAAATCTGAGTAACCGACGCCCGACCGAGTTTTGTCGCGCTTCAAAATTGTTAACCGTTAACCGACCGTCTTTACGAAAAAAAAAAATAACCGAATCTTGATTTTTCGCGACTAACCGTGCCCGCCCGTAACCGAAAAAGTACAAAATTAATCAATGTACGACGGAATAAGCCAATAATTACGATTTGTCGCGTTCCCTAAGATTTGCGAAATGAATAGTGTACTATTGTGTCACATTTGCGACGCTTTGTCGCGTTGCCTAAGATTTGCGAAATGAATAGTGTACTATTGTGTCAGATTTGCGACGCTTTGTCGCGTTCCCTAAGATTTTCGAAATAAATAGTGTTGTCAGATTTGCGACGCTTTGCCGCGTTCCCTTTGATTTGCGAAATAAATAGCTTACTACAGTACCGTGTCAGATTTGCGACGCTAATCATGATGTCACGTACTTCCACGATGCCAAAGAGTACAAAGTACAAGAATATTGGATAATAGGGACAGTACAAAATTTTCATTTTTTTTGGTTTTTTGGTTGACCGACCGTAACCGACCGTTTTTTTTTTTTTTTGGTGAATCAACCGACCGTAACCGCCCGACCCCCAAAATTTGGCAACCGAATCCGTTCCGGATCTGGTGCGGGCGGTCGGTTAACGGTCGGTCACGGTTTCGGTTGACCGTTTGCGACCTCTGGAACAGCTACAGTATTGTACACTGTGTATCACTATGAGGGTTAACCCTAATAGCGATACACGGTGTACTGTACTGTGTCTAAAGATTTGTGGGAAACATCTCAAAATACCATAGTTCAAAAGTAGGCGTTTTTATGGTAGGCCTTTGGTAGGCGCACAAAACTTGGCACAAAACTCGCGTAGAGTAGGCATAGTGTATGTGTGGCGTTGTGCACACTCTTGTACGAACGTACGAATGACATATCATCTGAAAAGATCGAGACTCAATCGGAATGCGCAGAAAATTGAAAAAATACACATTGCGGAAGCGAATTTAACTTAAATCAATTATCAACCAGCTCACATACATTAAATTCGCATGAACATAGATAGAGGCATTACATAATTCATAAGAGGAAATTCAAATTAATTCGCATACATTAACTCTACAATAATTTCTCCTTAATTTATCCTTAGTAGTTCCCTCACTGGCTGACATTTTAACTTAGTCGCCAGGTTACATCCATAAATATAATTCTAGAAGCGTCACATGTACTTGGACGCAAAATAGAGTACGACGCAAATTGAGAATTCTCGAAACGAAACATCTAGAAGTACAATACTTAAAGTACAACTTAACCTACGCGAAACGAGACTGCTATAAGTACTACGCACGAACCAAAAGTACTAGAAGTCCCGTACACAAACGAAATAGACCAAACTGTTGAAACTCAAAAGTATTAATGAAACGAAATATAATGCGCGACGTGACGCGCGACAAAACCAACTCAAACTAAAAACGAACCAACATCGACAAAATCCCACATTGCAATCCTAACATCATCATAGTACAGCGCACGCCGCCGGGCGAATTTTTGTAGCGAAATGACATGGCGTAGGATGACATTCCGCGGGGAAAATATCAAGAAACAAAAAAAACGCGGGCGAAAGTCCTATCGTAAGTTGTGTTATGGGCTTTTCATGTGATCTTTTTATATCTCTACTTTGATCAACGACCGTCCGATCGTCCACATCTAACGGTTCAAATAAAAAATACCTCAAAACTCACAATTTTTTTTTTGTTTGAATGTTTTTCAAAATTTAGACATGACGTTTAATTCTTTATCGATCCATGTGCAATTCAGCCCTGCTACTATTATTTTCCATTTTGCGACAAATACAATATGGGTCTTAAGGCCATATTGTATGTTTTGCGTACAATAGGCATATTGTATGGGCCTACTTTCACCTACTTTTGAACTATGCAAAATACCCTTGTATGCTTTCACGTGGTCCACTATTATAAGTTAAACTCCACGTGGCAAATTATGAGAGCCTCACATCGCCGTGGAACTGGGAGCCTACAACAAGTATTTTATTGTATATACGTTTGGTAGTTAAACCATAGTTCAAAAGTAGGTGAAAGTAGGCCCATACAATATGCCTATTGTACGCAAAACATACAATATGACCTTAAGACCCATATTGTATTGGTCGCAAAATGAAAAAAAGATAGTAACGGGGTTGAGTTGCACATCGATCGATAGAGAATTAAACGTCATGTCCAAATTTTGAAAAACATTCAGACAAAAAAAAAATCTGTGATTTTTGAGGTATTTTTTCTTTCAACCGTCAGATTCGGACGATCGGACGGTCTCTGATAAAAGAAGCGATAAAAGAAGATCACATGAAAAGCCCATAACACAACTTACGATAGGATTATCGTCGGATCTGGATGATCAGACGGTCGCGGATCAAAGTAGCGATTTAAGAAGATCATATGAAAAGCCCATAGCACAACTTACGATAAAGGCGCCTACAAAAGGCCTACAATAGAAACGCCTACTTTTGAACTATGAGTTAAACAGCTACACTAATAGCATGCTTTAACTAAATGTCGGCGCTACACCGCCAATCGTTATTAGCGTTGTGTACGCTAATTCCGTATTGTTTTTTTTTATTATTATTCTCCATTAGTTCATTCTATTTTTTTCTTTATTCTATTTAGGGTTATTTTCAGTACGTTGTCTCTTAAATAGAGTGGTGTATGGTCAGTGTCAGACCGTACATAAATGTACCTTTTTAAGTTAAAAGTACAATAAATTAGTTTTAGTAACCGTGGACGCATGAGAATGTGCGTTCTAAAAAGGAAAAAAAACCAGGTCGTAAAAATCCCCGCTCGCACATATTCGTCCGACAGCCGCGTTTCGACTGTGTGAATGTACGATTTGTGTACGATTTGTCAGATTTTGTACGGAGACATATAGTAGTGTAAGCATGTTTGCGACCGACATTTTTTTTTTCAAAGATCCAAATTACCATAACCAAACAATTAGAATGTATGATTTTTTCCAAAATTTTCAAATTCTTAAATAGCTTACACCACGGTAATTATTTTTATACGCTAAAAAAACTTACACGCTAATAACGATTGGCGGTGTAGTATATCATTGGTACCCACCGTACAGGTCATGTACATTAATCAGATTCGTACAAACACATATGCAAGAATATGTTTCCTTGTCCTTATTCTGATTCGAGTGATTTCTCCCCAAAGTTCAGAAGTGCACATGTCAAAACATGTTTAAACTGTTCAAACGACTGCACAACACACCTGTTTAATCCTCTCTGCACAACGGCCCACAAGATATTTGTTTTGTCGCATTTGCTTTTCCTTCAAGCGTGCCGTACGGAAGCTTCACGTAGCAGCGAACATTTTTTTATTTTTTCGTTTCGGAACCACAGTCCCCGGCCGGATACCAAACCTGTTTTTTGCCGGTTCAGTTTGTCTTTTACGAACCGGTTTATAAAGGTTTTGTTCGGTTCTGGCTGAACCCGAATTTAACAGTTACGAATGACGGTCAAAAGTACACATATACAGCTAATGAATTTAGTATACAAAAAATATAAAAAATAAAGAAAGGCGTACAAAAAAGAATAGTTGTTCAAATGGCGCGATTTTTTCCTAACGTATAATTCGTGACTTTTGAAAAAATCGTAAAAAAACGTGTACTGTAAACTGAAACTGGAATTTTACGGGAACCTATAAATTAATTACTGTAACTGTACATTTTTTTACGGATATTACGGAATTAACGGGAAATATGCGTCGCACTTATTGGTACTTTCTGTTCAGTGAACTGAACAGAAATACCACGGAAGCTGTACGTTATATAATAAAAAATGTACGGACATTTTCGAAAAGAGACGTTGAACGTCACAATAATTCCGCGCGTTCAGATTGAAATTTGTACGGGCGTCTTCTTCAATTCTTTTTGAAAGAAGACGCCATGGATCAGAGACGAAATTGCTAAAAATGCTATCTTCGTAGCATTCGAACTCGGATACGTTATCTGCTGAGCAAATGCTAATGAGAACGATAGGACTACCATTTGGTAAAGTCATTCCGTTAACCAAATATATTGTGATAAATTTTTTAACAATTTATTTTTTTACGGGAAAAACTTGCAAACTGCGTTATATGTAATAGTTTTTTGTTTTTTTATGTACGGAATAGTACGGAAGGAAATTCATTAACGATTTTTTGCGATTTGATCAAAAGGTTCAATGCGTTTGTTACGTATAATTCGTCACGTACGGAAAAAAGTAAAGCTCATAATACAGAATAGAGCATAGTTCAAAAGTAGGCGTTTCTATTGTAGGTCCTTTGTCGGCGCCTTCATCGTAAGTTGTGTTATGGGCTTTTCATGTGATCGTCTTAAGTCGCTCTTTGATCAGCGACCGTCCGATCGTCCGAATCTGACGGTTTAAATAAAAAATACCTCAAAACTCACAGAAAAATATTTTTTTGTCCGTTTGTTTTTAATTCTCTATCGATCCATGTGCAACTCAACCCTGTTACTATTTTATTTCATTTTGCGGCCAATACAATATGGGTCTTAAGGGTATATTGTATTTTTTGCATACAATAGGCATATTGTATGGGTGTACTTTCACCTACTTTTGAACTATGGAATAGAGGTTGCTAAACCCTAATCTATTGGCTCACATAAATGAATAGACCAAGAAAAGATCAATGTTTTGCACAGCCGCCGGAAATCCGCCGGACTTATTATTTCGTTACACGTGTAATTTCTGCAGAGAAACGAAAAAAAGGGATACATAAAAACTGCCCGTTTTCTAGGAAGCGTCTCATCCGTCGCAAAAAGGAAATTGATTCGTCCAATTCGGGAGTTGATCCCCCAAAAACATTTTTTTTATGCGTAGAAAGTTAGAAACACTAAAATAGCTGGAAACATATATTTTTTCACATATTTTTGTTCTTGTTTCTTTTTTGTTTTGCAAGGGCCACGTGGCTCATTACGAATGGCCAAAATAATGATCCGGCCCTGCGATGGACCCGCCAAACGGGTCATCGAGCCAAAAGTACGACGAGCAAATTAGGGCCAATAAAAGCTAATACCGTACCGTAGGAGAATATTTAATTATTAAGGTAAATGAACGGTTTAGCAGCTCGGTGATTCAAACCGTAGAAAACCAACGGTGCGATTTGGCTCGGAATTCTTCGATACTCGGTTTAAAACCATGTGGTTCGGTGTGCCCCAAAATGAGCAATGCCGAACCGAACCGAGCCGAACCGAACCGAACCGAACCGGGCCGACAGCTACAGCTAAAGTACAGTACAGTACAGTACACCGCGAATCGTAATTAGAGTAATGAAAAAATTAGAGTACAAAAACTGAAAAAAACAATTAGAGTAATTAACGCTAATTTATGTGATAGAGCCTTTTTAACTATGAAGTTTACTCTAATTTATTCAAGTACTCTAATTTGGCACGCTAATATCCTCTACTGTAAATAAGGTATCCGTACAAAATTTGGCAAAACATACAGTTTATCGTCACTATGACGTTTGCACTACACGGTTTGTTATAACGCATATACATGATAACGGCCTGTATTTAATCATTATTTGTACTTTTTTACTTAATAAAGTACAATTTTGCACAGTCTGACACCGTCCGTACTCCACACCATTTAAAACGAACCTATAATAGAATTAAAAACGCTAATTAAACTTTACCTTAAATAGAATAATGAAAAAAATAGAATCGTTTACTCTATTTCATGTGATAGAGTCGAAATTTCGAGCGACCGAATTAGAGTAATTTACTCTAATTACGATGCGCGGTGTACTATATAGTCGAAACTCGGAGGTTAGCATAAAAAGACAAAATAACGAAAAAGACAAAATTTTGGAGTGTTCGGTGCTTCTTACCTTATTCTTTTAGAAACATCCGAACCTCGTTTCTGAACCTCGTTTCCGAACCTCGTTTCCGAAACCGTTTCCGACCACGAGTCCGTTATGGCGTTTACAATCCCGTCATACAGAACTGTCAAAGAGAAGTACTGTACTTTAAATCGTACGGATCTATTATGTTACCGTACGAAATGACGATGTTGTCGAGGAATCCCCGTCTCTCCTTTCCCTCTCTAAAAGCTCAAAAAATACGACAAATTTATCACAGTGGGAACTCGCCGAACTGTGGAGGAATCAAAAGTACAGTTGTACTATTGTTAAAAAAGTATTAGTACCATTCTTAAAGGGAATATTGTTTTGTTTTTCAAAAATTAGAGAGGGAAAGAGGAAAGAGAGAGCCAGAAATAGTTCAATTTTTGGATATGGCGGCGGGAGTAGTATACGACAAATTGACACGTGTCAAAATCTGGTTGGCTGACGGCGATGAAGGGTGGTTACTGGAATATTTTGCGGCAGGTAGGGATTAGATTTTTAGGTTTTTTTTTTTTTTTTTTTTTCTTTTTGTACTTTTTTTTTTTTTTTTTTTTTAATGGTGAGTGTTTTTTGTTATTTTTTCACAACTTGTTGTTTTATGTTTCCTTTTTTTTTTTTTTTTCTTCTTTTCATGTGATTAATTATCCAATTCAAAATTGTTTTTTTTTTTCAGATTGAGCACTGTCAATTTATAGCAATTGCAGAGCAATTGTCCTTTAATTTTTCTTTTTCTTTAATGATTTGTTGTTTTCTTTCTTTATTTTTATTTTCTTTCTTTATTTTTTTTGTTTGTAACCACAATTTGTTTCTTTTTTTTTTACTTTTAGCTTAAATTTTCTCTTGCCTTTATGTAAAATTGGTATAGTGTGGATCATAAAATTGATTGCTTCCAAAGAATTTGTATTTTCTAGCAAATGGCTCTCCCTCCCTCCCTCCCGCCTCCCTCCTTCCTTCCTCCCTCCCTTCCTCTCCCTCCCTCTCCCTCCCTCTCCCTCCCCTCTCTCTCCACTCCCCCTTCCCTCTCCTCCCCCTTCCCTCTCTCTCCCCTCTCTCTCCCTTCCCCCTTCCCTCTCCTCCTCCGTCCCTCTCCCTCCCTCTCCCTCCCCCTTCCCTCTCCCTCCCCTCTCTCTCCCCTCCCCTCTCCCTCCCCTCTCCCTCTCTCTTCCCTCTCCCTCTCCTTTCCCTCTTTTCAGTGGCTGTCTTTATCGACACTCTCTCTAGTGGCATGGTCGCTCCTCTCCTTCCCTCCCTCTCCCTCCTCTTCCACTCCTCCCAGTCTCTCACTACCTCTCTCCTCGTCCTCCGAGGAGCCACCGCCATCCTTCTCGCCTTCCCCGCGGGATTTATCGTCTCTTTATTCGGTCCGAGGAATGTTATCCTTCTCTCTCTCTCCTCCACTGTCATCGCTTCCCTCCTTTTGGCTTTTCCTCTCTCTCTACCCCTTTTGGGTGTCGCTTTTTTCCTCCAAGGATTGTGTACGGAAATGGCGTGGACCGCCGGTCTCTCTCTCGCGGCGTACCTCTACCAGAAAAAAATGGGGGAGAGGGAGGAGAGGGAGGAGAGGGAGGAGAGGGAGGAGAGGGAGGAGAGGGAGGAGATGATTTCGGAGGGGGGAGGAGGAGAGGGGAAGGAGTTGGAGGGGAAGGAGTTGGAGGGGAGGGAGTTGGAGGGGAGGGAGCTGAAGGGGAGGAAGCTCGGAGAGGGAGAGGAAGTGATTTCGGAGGGAGGGGAGAGAGAGGGGAGGGAGTTGGAGGCGAGAGTGGTGGAGGGAAAAGAAGTGGAGGGGAGAGGGGGAGGGAGAGAGGAGATGAGTGTGGAAGTGGGAGAGAAAGAGGGGAGGGAGTTGGAGGGGGGAGAGAGAGAGAAAGAGGAGAAGGACAGTGTGGAGGAGCCACTCGTGGGAAACTTTCACAAAGGACAAAAGGATAACAATCCGGAAGGAAAACAAGTCTACGGAAACACCGAAAAAAGCGGGAAAAATCGAGAAAATGGAAATTATGGAGAAAATGGGGAAAATCAAAATTTTGGGGGAAAAGAGGAAGAGGGAGAGAGTGGAGAAAATAGACTCGTAAAAACTGTTGGAATACTTTTTGGAGTTGCTTCTTTAGGTTATCTTATGGGACCTTTTTTGGGAGCTATATTATATCATTATACTACTACATGGATGCCTTTTTTACTTGTTGCTATTTTGACAACATTTTTCACTCTTGCACTTTTGGTCCTTACCAAAAGACAAAATATGTTTTCTGAAAAAATACTCGTTTCGAAAAGAAAAATTGGAGAAAAAACGGAAAACGGAGGTGAATCGAGTGTGGAAACTCGACCGTTGACTCAAACGGAAACAGAAATGAAAACCAAAGTCGAAATGGGAGCTTCGACGGAAACGGAAACTGGAAGGGATAGTGAAATAGGTGTTCCGGAAGAGTCTTTAGTGCAAGCCTTTTTGGAAGCTAGTAAAAACAGAACTATCCTTTCTATGCTCACCGTTTCCGTTGTGACTTTCGTTCAATTTGGGGCAATTGAAGTTCTTCTCCCTTTTTTTCTCACGGAGACCTGTAAAAAAAATACGGCGGAAGTCGGTTTAATTTTCGGAACGGTTTCGATCACTTTCTTTTATGGAACCACAAAAGTCGAAAATTTCGTCGATCGTTTTGGTTCGACTGCTATTGTCATTTTTGGTCTTCTTTTTCAAGCTTTAAGTTCTCCGATATTGTTTTTTGGTGGGAATTTTTTTTGTTCGTTAATTTTTCAATGTTTTTTTATCGGGATTCTCGGTTTGGCTCTTGCTTTTTCGTCGACTCCTTGTTTTCCCGCGATTGTTGATGCTTTTGAAAAAACGGGCTTTAAAAACTTTACTGTTGTTGTCGCTTTATATAATACTTCTTATACTTTAGGAGGAGCGTTGGGACCCCTTTTAGCCGCGAGTTTAATAAATTTAATGTCGGCGAGAACTTTGGTTGCAATTTCGGCCATTTTTTTATTCTCTTGTTTGCCACTTGTTTGGTTGGGTAGACCAAAACGTACTATTTTAGATCTAGAATGTTGACACATCAATAAAAAGAATAAGTATATAGAAAACAAAATATGTGTAAATGTCATTTGTTTTTTCTGTTTTTCGGAGCACAATAGCGGCTGAAATCGGCAGCATTTGTGACCGATTCTCTTTAGTTTTTTCGAATGTTGTTTTTGACTTCTTTTAGCGTAGCTGTTTTGTTTTTTTCTGTATTTATAGTGCAATCCGCATTTTTTAAAGTATTGGTGTTTTTTGTTTAATTGTAAAAGTCTGTACAAAATTAAGAACATATTAATAATAAAATTTTGTATGTACATGGCATAAAATTTAAACATTGTTTGAGGTTAATGTCTTGTAATCTCTGTTTGTATGTTGAAATTTGTAAATCTATGTATAAAATATGTTACAATGTCTATGTTGCCTTTGGTTTTTGAATTGGTAGGAGAAAATAGTTTATAGTTTAAGATTCTCAGCTTGATTGATTTTTTGGGACCTGATTGCGGTTTTCAATTTTGCCGCTTGAACTTTCTTTTTTATTTATCGTCAATTTTCGCCCAGAATCGGGTATCAATTTTGTTGTCTTTTTTTTTTCAATGTGTGTCATAGTTGGGCCAATCCGTGTTCAACATTTGAACCGGAATTAAATTTTGCAACTAAATCGGAATGCAATTTTTGAATGTAAATCTTCGGATGTAGTTTTTGCATTTCAAATTGAGTACAATTTCTTGCATTTTAAACAAAATTGTTGTTATTATAATTAAAACCGAACACTTTTTTGCGCTAAAACGGAATTTTGATTTTATATTTGAAACGAAATGAGGTTTTTGCATTTGAGACGTGACGCAGTTTTGTGGAAGGGAAAGAAGGTTAGCTTAAAGTTTGTGAACTAGATTGTGAAAGTAAAGAAAAAATTGACGACGATTAAAATATACAAACGTATCGATAACTCTTAATTAAAAAAAAGGATCAAAGCGATCTAACTATGGCAAAAAAACCTGATGCATTTTTCGTGTGTCATAGATGAGTGAATTTGTTTCATGTAAAATCCTTTTGTTTACATGTATTAGCGCTTATTTATTGAATAATTGGTCATGTGGAGAAAATGTTTGATTTTTTACCTTGTTAACATTTCCCTTGTTCGTGGCTTTTTATAATATACTTGTAGATGAAATGGGCATTTACTGCTAAATCAAATATAGTTATTCAAAACAATAAAATGTTTGATATTGCTATTAAGTACAGAATCCTCTACATTACGCACAAAAGGACAAATGCTTCTTAAATTCGATTCGATGACGCAAGATTTTTGAAGAATTTAAGCCACGCCTCACGAGTAAAAATGTAACTCGACGTTTCAGGAAATCGCGCGGAACATAACCACCGTCGATTTTTGAGGACAAGCCGGTACACCGTGAATCGCTATTAGCGTCAATGACTCTAATTGCGGTACCCTGTTTTTTTACCCAGATTCTCAAATAGAATTAATAAAAAATAAAAACCCTTTAAAAAACAAATTAGAGTAAATGATTTCCTTCAAAACCCCCAAATTACCAAATAGCGTTAATAACGCTATTTGTTTCATAACGCTATCTATTTCTAAACGCTAATAGCGATTCACGGTGTAGCGGTCGTCTAAGATCTCCGAGCTCGGTTGGTTCGTACAGAATGTAGTAACAGAAATAATAGATGGATGGAAATCTGCCACGTCCATGCAGCAAATCAGATTCGGTACGCCCGCACTAAATCTAGGTATGATATCGGCACTATTTCCAATATTCCATTGTCTGATTCCTGACAGTGTCACATACTCACATTTTTAGTGACAGTCATTAGGATGTACGGACGTCTAAAACTCTAAATCGTTAGTGTCAGACGAACAGTGTTGCTGAGAAATATTTTTGTAGGTCAAGAAAACTATTAGCACGCGTTTTCAAACACGTGTGATACTGAGTCACCATTGGATATGTGACCATCTAAGTCTAAAGATCTCAAAAAAAATATCGGGAATGGAGACTACAGTAAAATCTCATAAAGTGAAACTCAAAAGTCAAAGTCAAAGTCAATATACACTATTAAGGAATGAATGACAACGCCTAATCAGAATATTTATTAAACGAATGTATGGTATTCCATAATAACGTGACTTGTGTACGGCACCAATCATGAAACCTCCAATCGCCAGCGGGATTGGTTTCGTACAAAGAAGTTTCCTTAATTTCTGGCGGCACAACTATTTGGTCCGTACAGTGCACAACAATTTGTTCCGTACAGTGCACAACTATTTGTTTCGTACAGTCGGTTCCTCATGTCATGGTACCACTGTACCTGTAGAACCTCGAACCTTTTTAAAGTACGAAATTGAGATGCTCATATAGTGCGTTAAAAGGCAACAAGAATTAAGATGCTTCTACAGTTTTAGGGCTTGCAGTCATGGCTGCGGATTTTTTGTCCGTACAAATGACACGTGGCCGTAACTTTTTAGCTGGCTGTGATGAGGGCAGAATTCTGGAATACTTTGTGGCAGGCATGGTTTTAAACCTCGGAAATGTTTTCTGTTCTTGTTTTTTTTTGTTTTTTTTTGTTTTTCTTGGTTTTTTTTCTGTTTTTGCTTGGTTTTATTAGGGTTTTGGCTGGTTTCTGAGCCATTGTTCAAGCTGTTAATTTTTTTTTTTCAATTTATTTGGTTATTATGTTTAAAATATCAAGAATTCTAACTATTTTTACAGTAAAACTTCATCTTAATATAAAATCCAAGCCGTAAAACAATAATATTTTAAGAAATAAAATACTTGCCAATTATATCTGCTGAAACAAAATATGCTTAGGGTAAAATAGGAAATTATATGTCATCCACTTTGTCATTTTGCAAATCATTGCTAATCCACACTAAATTTGGTACCTGTGGATTTAGGTCCATCCCACACTAATTCATGTTTTGCATCACACAAATCCAAATTATCTTGACATGGCCAAAAACGAATAGTGGACACAAAGTGCCTTTAAATAGTGTGGATTGCAAATTTGCAACCATGTTTGAGAACCTACAATTAAAATTAAAATCAAAACCAAATCCTGTTCGCTATTTCTTTCAACCTCGATCGGTTTCTCCTCTCCTATCCTTTCACCCTGCACAGTTTTTCTACTCCCACTGCTTAATGTTTCTTTCTCTCCCCTCTCGCACTCCCTCCCTCCCTCTCCTCTCTCTCTCCTCTCTCTCTCTCCCGTCTTTTGTATTCCTCCGCTCTCGTTTAACTTCTTCTCGTTTTTTTCTCTTTCTTCTCTCTCTCTCTCACCTCTCTCTCTCCCCTCGCTTTCTCTCTCTCTCCCCTCTCTCTTGCAGTCGGTGTATTTATCGACACTCTCTCTAGTGGTATGGTTATACCTATCCTTCCCGCCTTCGCCCTAAGATTTCACTCCTCTCAAGCTCTCGCTACCTCACTTCTCGCCCTTCGAGGAGTCACATCTGTTATTTTTGCTTTTCCCGCTGGACTTATTGTTTCGTATTTTGGTCATAGAAATGTTCTCCTTCTCTCTCTCATAGGAACAGTTATGGCTTCCCTCTTTTTGGCTTTTCCTCTCTATTTTCCGTTATTGGTATTGTCTCTTTTTCTTCAAGGGTTTTGTAGTGAGATGGCGTGGAGCACCGGTCTCTCTCTCGGAGCTCATCTTTATGGAAAGAAAAATGGGAAGGGAGAGATGAAAGGGGTGGTTGAGAGAGAGGGGGAGGGGAGTTTGGAAGAACCCCTTCTGGGAGATTCCCGCAGTGAGGGGAAAAAGGAGAGTGGAAAGGGAGGAGGAGGAGAAGGAGAGAATGGACTCGTGGGAGCCGTTGGAGTTCTTTTTGGAATGTCTTCTTTAGGTTATCTTTTGGGACCTTTTTTGGGAGCTGTGATTTATCAATATACGACTACTTGGATGCCTTTTTTAATCGTTGCAATTTTAACTTTACTGGTTGTTTTTTCTTTACTACTTCTCACGAGCAGTAATTTCCTTTTTTCCGGACAAAACATTTCAGTAAAAAAAGAAGAGAAAAAAGAGGATGGAGGCGAATCCAGTCTCCAAATCCAGCAATCAAGTAAACCAGAAACGGAAACGGAAACGGAAACGGAAACAGAAACAGAAAACGAATCCGAGGGTGAATTGTTAAAGCAGGCGTTTTTTGAAGCTACTAAAAACCCCACAATCCTTACCATGATTTCAGTTGGTATCATTACAGTTATTCAGTTTGGGGCAATCGAAGTTATTCTCCCTTTTTTCCTCACAAACACATGTTCGCAAAACACCGCGGAAGTCGGATTAATTTTCGGTGTTATTTCCATAGCTTACGGAATCGCGACAATTCAAGCCGAAAAAATTGTCGATCGTTTCGGTTCGACTTCTTGTATATTACTCGGACTTGTACTTCAGTCAATTTCCTCGCCTATTTTGTTTTTGGGACAATGGACTTGTTCTCTCCCTCTCGAATGCATTCTTATGGCAATTGCCGGATCATCTCTCGCGTTTAGTTCGACTCCTTGTTTTCCGGTGATGGTTAATGTTTTTGAAGAAATGGGATTTAAAAACTATACGGTGGTCGTCGGTTTGTATAACACGGCTTATACTTTGGGAGGAGCTTTTGGACCTTTATTAGCCGCGGGTTTGATAAACTATTTACCGGCTTCAATTTTGATCGGATTATGTTCCATTTTTATGCTCCTTTGTACACCGTTTGTATGGTGGATTAGACCGACACGTGCGATAACTACAGAGTTATGTTGATTGTTAGTGAACAAATTGTTTTTTATTGGAAATCAAGTTTTTTGTCAATTGAAGTCGCTGAAATAAGTAAATTTTTTTCCCTTTTTAGCATAATATTGTTTGTGCTAGTTGTGTAAAAATTTGTTCCCAAAGGATATTTGTTGATACGGTACAACTTGTATTCTATTTCCCTTGTATATTTTTTCTTATGGATGACTACATTAATTCCAAAGATATGTGTATTTGACATTTTAGACTGGTGCTTCATTTGACATTTTGCGCAGTTTATAATGTTTGAAATAAATGTATTTTCGAAATCCTTTCGGCTAACTTCTGATTTTGAACTCATCTTGTAAGCATTGACACTTGTTTGATGAAAATGAAAGATGAGAGACCAATATTGTCAAAAAGGTTCGACAAAGCCGATTCAAAAATCTGACAAATCGAATAATATATCCATTGTTTATAGTTTTAAGTGACACGCCTATAATAAAGAGTGTCACAAAACAACCACGCATAAAAATACTTTTTAAGGTTATTATCTATACTTTGGAGAATGTTTGGAAAGCTAGAGAGAGCTTTTTTAGAGGGATTTTTGGTGAGTGTTTTTATTTTATTTTTATCAACTCCCTTTAAGTTTACTTTGGCAAGATGTTGATTTGTATATTTAGTCTCTCAAAATTCAAACTTTCCTATTTATGATGTTGCAAGTGATAGATGAAAGAAGAAAAAAACAAAACAAAAAGACATTAAGTGAAAAAAGAAAAGAAGCAATGAAGAAAAGTATGGTTTTAAGGGAAAGCTCGGCAGTGTTGTCATCGGAAAGGGACAAAAAGAGAAAGAAGTTCGGTCAATTTCGAGAGATACGATTAAACATTTTTTGATTTTTACATGAAGGTTTGGTCATCACAAATTTAAGTAGGTTGAACCGAAAATACGTTATTTCTTTCTTGTTTCTTGAATTCATAAACAAAAAATAGTAAAAATTAGGTTGCATTTCGGTAATAAAAAACATGTCGACGAAGAGTTATCCATTTGATTTCTCGCCAGATTCGTCGCTCATGTATAAATTGTTAAAATTCTTTATAATAATTTTGAAGTAAACAACATCGAATGGAGTGCCACGCTATTCATATTGATGTTATGTGAAATAAATCGTTTTGTATCGTCAAGTATCGCGATATTTGAATTACCATAATTGTCGACGATGTCTATCAACTAGTGTTGGGTATCGGGTAATTTCATATCGCGATAAATTTGATATTCGATATATTGAATATCGATCGAGCAAAATCTTCGATATATCGTACCGAGACCAACATAAATTATCGCGATGTATAACGCGATATGTAGAATTTTATAAATTTAATATTTTATATAATATGTTATTTTAGCGATAAAGACAAATTGTCTGATACGCGACGTCAGACGTGATTTGCGTTCCGTGACTTAAAGGTAGACGCCGCAAAATGTAACCGACAAAAAAGTACTAATACTGTAATTCATATAGTTCCTTATTTGGGGTATGGTTCATAGTTCAAAAGTAGGCGTTTTTATGGTAGGCCTTTGGTCGGCGCCTTTATCGTAAGTTTGTATTATGGGCTTTTCATGTGATCTTCTTAGATCGATTCTTTGATCAGCGACCAACCGATCGTCAAAATCTGACGGTGTAAATAAACATGATTTGGTCCGAATGTTTTCATTGGTCCAATTTTTAGTCCGAATGTTTTAATTGGTCAGAATAGGTCCGAATACAATATGGGTCTTAAGGTCATATTGTATGTTTTGCCTACAATAGGCATATTGTATGGGCCTACTTTCACCTACTTTTGAACCATAGTTCAAAAGTAGGTGAAAGTACGCCCATACAATATGCCTATTGTACGCAAAATATACAATATGACCTTAAGACCCTTATTGTATTGGTCGTAAAATGAATAAAAATAGTAGCAGGGTTGAGTTGCACATCGTTCGATAGAGAATTAAACGTCATGTCTAAATTTTGAAAAACATTCGGACAAAAAATTATTTTTCTGTGAGTTTTTAGGTCTTTTATATTTAAACCGTCAGATTTGGAAGATCGGACGGTCGTTGATCAAAGTAGCGATCTAAGAATATCACATGAAAAGCCCGTAACGCAATTTAGGATAAGACTATCGTCAGATTTGGACGATCGGACGGTCGCTGATCAAAGTAGCGACTTAAGAAGATCACATGAAAAGCCCATAACACAACTTACGATAAAGGCGCCGACAAAAGGCCTACAATTGAAACGCCTACTTTGGAATTATGTTTTGAACTATGGTATGGTTGCATCAGGAGGTCTGTGTAAAAGTACGGACAACAAAATTTCTGTATTACAGAGGCCTCGGTTACATCGCTTATCGTCTGTAAACAAGTTTTTACATACGTCTCTTAATTTTAGTGGTTCCTTGAAAGTTGACGGTCAAATCTCTAAAATCGTCAAAGATTTGAAATCGACCATTTTCGTATGGAAATCCGTACTTGCGTATTACGTACGTGTACTTCGCCAGTGTACCGCATCAATGTACCTCAGAGATCTCCTTCACTCTGTTGACTTTCAGGAAAAAACCGTACTTCTTTTCAACAAAGATTTTACGGCCACCTTGTCCGAAGGCACGTGACTTCGGAGACCTGTGAATTTTTTTTTTTTTTAAATGCCTCGATATACTGACGATACGATATATCGGCAATATATTGGCGATATACCGCGATATTTTGATTTTTCGATATATCGAAGCGATATATCGATTATCGGGTGGTTGAAAGTCGATATATATCGAATATCAACAAACGGTCCGCGATACCCAACACTAGTATCAACTATATATCGGATATCAATAAAGGTCCAAACAGAAAAAAGTTCATTAACTTATCTGTAACCGAGTACAGGTGCTGAAAAAAAAATTGACTGCCCGGACCCCGCACAACCAATCACAATTGTCGGAAGAGTGGCAAAATTCACGGCGGCGGCGGCCAAAAAAAAAATGCAGCTGACTGCCTGACAAAAACAAAATTGACTGCCCGGTATAAAACATATAACCGCTTCGATATATCGATGATATCAATATCGCGATAATTTCTTACCCGATACAAAACACTAAACAAAATAAAAAAAGTCAAAATAACTTGAGAGGAAGGAAAAGATAAAAAACTATACGAAAAACTGCACAAAAAAATAATAGTACGAATTTCAAGCTGCAACTGAGAACACTACTGTACTGTACAGTAAGTATCTTCCTAAGAATTTTACCGTTCCATGATAATCAGTTTATCGGTACAATTCCGTACGTTCCCGTAAAATTTATGTTCAGTTAACCGCCCAAAAAGTACTACAAAGTGCAACGTATTTTTTCGTCAAATTCCGTACATTTCTCGTAAAAAACCGTACATTTCTCGTAAATTTACTGTTCAGTTTACCGGACAGAAAGCACTCCGGACAGAAAGTACAGAAAGTACAAATATATCGGGACCGCTGACCGTTCGATAACCGATAACTATCGGTATCGGTGTTATCGCGATAATTTTTTTACCGATACACAACACTACAATTCTCAATTGGAGACCGCCAATAGGAAGATGAGAATCTTGCCTACCAATCTCGACCGTCATATGAACAAGCTAATAAATGTGCACTTTTGCAGAGAGAAAAGACGTTTTAAACGCACGGTGTAGATTATTCATAGTTGTTCATAGCGATTGGTGCGAACATTTCAATCGTGACGAATTATACATAACGAACGCATTTAACCTTTTGAACAAATCGTAAAAAATCGTTAATGAATTTTCATCCGTACAATTCCCTACAATTAAAAAAAAAACATATAGCGCAGTTTGCAAGTTTTCCGTTAAATGAGCGCTAAAATATTATAAGTATTTAAATAAATATGACACTTGATGAAGGTATCGGAATTCTATAATCAATTGGTAGTTGAGAATGTGAAAGAAGATTACATCAAGGTTCTGTCACACTCGAGTTCGAATGTCGACCAACGCACAACTTTATCAACTTTCAACACATTTTTATCAAATTCCGTGTGTAACAAGATTACAAGGACTTAGTTCGTTGAGGGGGGAATGGATCAACTGCTATGGCAGCGATGTTCGACCACCGCAGCTGCGATGTCAGACTAGCGCGGCGTGGCAGCATAGCAACGCTGTGGAATGTGATTTGATTTTGTAGTTTTAAAACCTAGTGTGGTTAAGACACAGTGGAATGTCCTGTTAGTGTTTGCAATACCCTTGAGTGTTATATCACCACCCCCCCCCCCCCCCCCCCCCCCTTTTACACTGTGTGTTTGGGTCATCTGACACGCAGCCAAGGGTGCCTTCTCTATGCCTTTTCTCTCTATCTATCAGACAACACACGATTGCAGAAAAATAAAGAATGACATTTTTCACATTAAGCATTGCACGACATAATATAACAAAATATTAAAAAAAGGGCAATCATATTAATCCAAAAAAAATTACATATTTTTCATCTATCTTTACTCTAAATCCTCTTCCCCTACGTCAACGTCCATGATGTTTTCATGCGAACCCTCTTCCCCTACCTCCCCTTCCTCTTCTTCCCATGCCATCATGCTCTCTTCATAACTATCATCCTTAGTCTTCTTTAACAGTCTGAGATTAGTGAAAACCCATACCAGATCATTAGCCCCTTTAGCCGTTAATCTATTTATTTTCTTAAACTGTATATGGTCATATGGTGACCAATTCTGCTCACAGGAGCTGGCAGCTGAGCATTGTGCAAGTATCTTTACTGCAACCTTCTGCAAGATAGGAGTGGCAGAGCCAAACTCTTGCCACCACTTCCACGCCGACATCTTCTTTGCACAAGATAGTGTAACTTCCCTACCAAAAACTCCCTCAAAATCTCAATATTTGGACAACTCTACGCGGGCGTCTTTTATCTCTTCCATATATGGAAGCATCCTCTCCAACATTGTCTTAAAACCTTCCATAACTGTCGCGTTTGCACGGTGCCCATATGCAAGACTTTGATACTCCGGATCGACGACCTGATGGAAGGGTGTTACAAATATTATTGCCAGTAAACGTGTTCGTACGATTATTGGGAACGCTTGATGGAAGGTTACCCTTAGGTGCATAGTTCAAAGAAGGCGTTTCTATTGTAGGCCTTTTGTAGGCGCCTTTATCGTAAGTTTTGTTATGGGCTTTTCATGTGATCTTTTTAAATCGTTACTTTGATAAGCGACCGTGCGATCGTCCAAATCTGACGATAGTCCTATCGTAAGTTGTGTTATGGGCTTTTCATGTGATCTTCTTAGATCGCTACTTTGATTAGCGACCGTCCGATCGTCCAAATCTGACGGTTTAAATAAAAAATACCTCAAAACTCACGGGAAAATACAAATTTGTCCGAATGTTTTTCAAAATTTAGACAATTGAAGTTCTGATTGTCAAGGGATCATTCATTTGGGTTTATATCAACTTGGAATCGGCACTATCTAGATTAACGTCTTTTGGATCTGCGGATTCTGTGGGCAATGGAGCACATAGAATTTCAGAGCCAACACGACTCCCAATCCGAACCTACTCCAATCAGTATAAAGATGAAGGGGCGCTGGTGATCGGGCATCCGAAGCACGGGGCGCTGCTTTAGGGAAACTTTCAAGAATTGAAAAGCAGTCTGCTTTCCTGCCGCCCACTGCCACTCCTGGTCCTTTCTCAGTAATAGATTCAATGGCTGGGCGTGGCTACTGAATTCGGGTATAAACCTCCGGTAATAGTTGGCCAGCTTTAGGAAAGTGCGAAGAGCAGAAATGTCCTGCAGGGGTGGAAGGGCGTCAAGGGCTGCCACCTTAACCATGTGGGGACCCACTGTTCCTGGAGTCACCTCATGACCCAATTTGATGATTTTTTGCACCCCAAAAATGCCCTTCCCCAAGTGACAATTCAAGCCCGCTGCTTGAAGAGCCCGGAGAACGATCTGTATATGCTCCAAGTGCTATTCGAATGTTTTGAAGAAAATGATCACATCGTTGATGTAACACTGTGCGCAATCGATTCCCGGAGAGCCTCGTCCATGGCCCTTTGAAATTTGACAAGTGCATCTTTAAGACCAAATGGCATGTACAACCATCATATAACCTAGATCCGGCCCAAGAAGGGGTCCTCTCCCGGTGCTTTGGCTCCATTGCAATGTGGTGGAACCCATTCTTCATATCCAACGTAGAGTAAATGTTGGCCCCAGCAAGAGAGTCGAAGATTTCTTCCGCGGTGGGCATGGGATAGCGCTGAGAAACCGTGGCCGCGTTTAGCATCCGATAGTCCCCACACATCCGGAAATCTAAAGTTTTTCCAGACGAGTCTTTCTTTCGCGGGAGCACTGTTGGAGAGGCAAACCCATGTAGCCTTGTACTTTCCTGCACCAGCCCCGCATCCACCAAAGTCTGGACCTTTGCTGTGATGAACTCCTTCTCCTTGAAGTTGAGAGGGTACCGTTTCTACCAAACAGTCACCGTCTTGTTGGTCAAGTCAATGCGAAAACAGGTCCTCTTATAAATCCCTACATCCATGTCAAACCTGAAGAACACCTACCTGTTTTCCTGTAACAGCTTGGAGTGCTGGGCCTTCAGCTGTGGGTCTAGCTGTTCCCCCAAAGTCCAGTCCATCTTCGCGGGTCCCATTGCCGCCAATGCTTCCGGTGGCCGACCCCAAAAAGAGATGTTGAATTCATGTTTTACTTGTGGATCCATCCCAAGCTCGGCTGCTAAAACGCTGCTGCTAACAACTTCCTCTAAGGTGTCCTGTTATGAGTTTTCGCTCTCCCCCAATAAGGAAACTTCTGGGTGTAGTGATCCCCCTAAATAAAATTTGCTGATTTTTTCCCTTCTTGTCTTTCTCTCCCCCTCAAGCTGTAGAGTTGCTTGTCTGGCCAACAACAGTGGAGCTTGAAGGTATGTTGATCGTGATTTTGGGGACTAGAGGCTGGAGAAGGACAGAGAATGTCGCATCACCCATGAAATTGCATTTAAATCCATACTTTGCCCGATTAAATTGCACCTTCTCGAGGCTGAGACCCCTAGTGGTGCTGTGGTTGCCGGTTGAAATCCCATCGCTTGTTCTCGTTCCTCAATACTTGGTGCTGTCCACGTAGCGGTCTTCCTTTCAAAAATCATCCCTGGTGCGCCCTTTCTGTAAGCATGGCTATTGGGGAAAGATACCAAGGTCGGTAAGGCCCTCCATGGATTTCCCGGTTTATTACAACCGATGAGGGTGCTCGGTCGGTTGTGGTCACTGGGGTGGCCATTCGCCCCGGTCCGAGAATTTGTTGAACTGTGATGTTGGGACGCGGAACTTAGGTGTTCAACAGCTGTTGCAGGAGTGGAAGTGGAACCACGTTGGTCGAATACGCTCTAACGCGGTGGGCTCGAGACCTGACGTGAGCTGGATCAAATACTATGGGAGTCCCCAGAACCTTGGTCACTTGGTTCCAACTGTTGACTACATATTTCCTCTTATCATTTGTCCGGTGAACATTTTCCAAGATGTACCCCACTGGTGTGTCCTGTCGTTTGTGTAACCCTATTATTAGTCGAGTCATTTGATTTTTTTTTTTGCTACGGACATCCTAGTGTCTTTTGCCCTATCCTCCTAATGAAATACCCTGGCAAGGCCATCGCGCTATCATCAAGTCTACCCGTCCAAGCTTTTCCAAATGTGAATTTGTGATGTGGTCTACATTTTGGGGAAGTGTACGGTGGGAGTTAGACATGGCAGACACCGGGAGTTGCTGTGGGTAAAGTTGGTGCAGCTGTTGCAGTCGATGCTCACTGACTACACGGGCGTCTCGGTCAATCTCGAGTGCCGAGTACGTTTCTACTTGATATCTCGCTATCAGTACGGCTTCCAGGTCGGAATTAATGCCGGAAAATAGCGAGAGAATCCGGAGTTTTGAGTGCGGGATATCCACTGACACCTATTGCCGGTTGAAGTTTTTCCCTGGGTTAGAAACTATTAGGAGTTCGAGCCGGATGAGCTTTGCTGTTGCGTATGATATGGTGGCAAAGCCCTTGTCCACTCCCCGCCGGAGCGTGGCCATCTGTACCAATTTGAGTTGATACTCTCTTTCCTACCGCTTGGAGATGGGGAATTGCTAGATGGAAAAGGCGATATCGGTGGAATCGTCGAACAACTCTGAAGGGGTGGATGCAAAATACACCGGATAACATCCAACCACTGGAACAGTTGTTTTCCCCCGGTTCCATAAATCCAAGGGGACCACTACCTTGGTGCCCTCGGGATTTTCCGGGTCTGAAACGGTTACTTGTTCTTTCCATATACTCAGCTCCATGTTCAACTTTGTCCATGTGGCCATACCCAACAAAATTTCAAATTACTTACCTTCCACCACCACGAAAGGGAGCTAAATTTTAACGTGTTGACCTGCGTCATCTGCAAATTCAATTTCTTTGGCTTTAATTATGCCATATACTGTTGGCTCCCACCTGACTCTACTTAGGCATATTTTGTAGAAATTAATGGTTTTAAGTATTTTCTAGGTCTGAATAGAAAGAAAGAAGCCGAGGCAGTCTACCTCTAACTTCTCTCTCCAACTCTCAAACTTGTCGCAGTCACTGAGAAATCGGAGAGGAAGCTAGAGCCATGGCTACCTAGGCTATCCTGAGGTTTACGGGAAATTTATATTAGTTCGGGTTTATTTATTTAAAAGGTATGTGCCGCTGGCAGGAATTGATCCTTGTACCTACCGGCCGGCAAATAGGGAATAGCCGGTAGCCTTAGCCGTTAAGTCTAGGAGTCATGATACGTAGTTCATAGTTTGATAGTTATTTAAATATGTATACGTACGATTATTCATTAAACTATAATAGATTACGGGATACATAGATCCGGTATTATATAATGTACGGATTACGGTACGGACTATAAATCAATACCGCGCATTTGTTTCGTAAATGAAACAAATACCGCACATGTATTTATTACGGCTACGATTAAATTAGATTCTAATCGGACGGCCGCAATTAGCGCCGAGATTGCGGAGGAAGTTTTCGGTGGTTTGTGGCCATCGCCACATCAGATGACGCGTGGCGAAATTTCGTTGGATCGCGGAATCCCCGAGATTATGGCATCGAATCCGGATATGACATGTGTCGACATTTAGGCCTTGTCGTACAATGTTCGTACCTAAAGTACACCGGCAGCTGTACTTTTGCGTACGGAACTCAATTCTGATTGGTTCCGTACATCAGTAGGTAGAGTCTGTGAGAGAGATAGGACTTAGAAAAATTAGGAGATAAGACCCTCTCTCCTAGAGAGCTTCTGTACAAAAGGTCAACTTTGACCCTCCATAACTTACTGCTCAGGGGAGCAAATTTAGAGATTCTTTTTGCTATCGACTCAGGGGAGTCTTGTCTTCACAGGGGTGAAATTGGTCATAGTTTTTGTCTGTCAGGGTGGCAGTTATTTTTGCAGAAACACAAAGGGGTCAGGGTTATTCCAGAGGCTTCTTGGAAGCTGTCCACTCTGAGGACTTATGGAGGTCTCAGAGTTTCAGGTTATGGGCCCACACTCTAGGGTACCAATCTTTAATGGAACTGGCTTCATATACTGGGAAAGTATGATGATAGGAGCTCTATGCGAAAAAGGTTTTGGGGGATAGTGAGTGGACGATTGGGGCGTCCATCAAGTCTTGGAATTCCTCCAGGGTTTAAAGGATGCAGATTCACTAGGAAAGAGGATTCACCTTCAACGGAGGAAACAAAGGAAGGAGAGGTGGTGGACAAAGGAAAAAAGAAGGAGGCGACCACACCAATAGCAACTGGTTTAGCATTCATGTCACCTATTCCGAGGAACGAGGAGAATGATACTGAAACCTTGGACTTCAACAATATGGCGGCAAAGCACTTCATCCTACGCCATCTCACTCAAGGACTTGCATGTCCTCATTTGCAGGTAGAGAGGGCATCCGATCTTTGGATGGCTCTCATAGAGATGTACCGAAGTGGTACGATTCAACAACAACAGTTGGCTGATCAGAAAGTTAAGGAGTATGTATACAAAGGGGGAAATATGTTGGATTTTTGCAATGAGCTTGCTACACTCTTCATGGAGCTAGAGAGTGCGGGAAAAGTTTTTAGTGAAAAAGAAAAGGTTAACTGTTTACTAATGAAGTTACGTGATGAGTTCGAGAACATAGTCAACCGTGCGCAGGACTTGCCGGACTCAAGGTGGATATGGAACTCAGTGGTAAGGATGATTCTCGTTCGGGAGAATACGATTGAGATCCGAAGGGGAGGAAAGAGTGGCCAAGCCTAGGCAACAGCGACCGATTGGAGGAACAAGGATTCCCGGAAACCAGTCAGAAACTATAGGGGTAGGGAGCAGAAAAAATAGGTTGACGAGTTCGAACCAAGGGCTCCCAAAGGTTTATGTCATTTTTGTAAGAAACCGGGGCACTATATGGCAGAGTGCACTAAGCTAACCGAGCTTCGGTTAAAGGAGGGGCAGACCGGTGGTACCCCGAGAGGAAAGAAAAAGGCCCTTGTCACACAGGTACTTGAGGCGGAATCCGAGGACGAGGACGATGAGCTCCTTTTGGATGAGGAGTTGGAGGCGAAAACTGAGGTTGAAATTCCACGAAGGCAGAAATGTGATTACGGTGGATTGAAAGGTGAAGCAGGCTGGATTATAGATTCGGGTGCCTCAATGCACATGTGTAAGGATAGGCACTTGTTCACTAAGATAAGAAAGATTCCCACCGTAGAGATAGAGTACGCGGATGGGAGGATAGTCACCACTACTCTTGTAGGATCGGTAGATCTGAAAGTGTTAGTAGAAGGAAAGACATTCATATTAACATTCTCCGATGTATTGTTTATCCCGGAACTGAACAAAAACCTTATCTCTACATCTGTATTAGATGATAAGGGTTTTTTTACTAGCACTAGGGAAGGAGTCTTTACTGCTAGTTTTGAGGAGGATATCTATTTCATTGCTGAGAAAGGTAGCCATGGGATGTTTAGGCTGATCTTAAGTAATGAAACGAAGAAACTTTATTATGCTGGTGTTCATGATATTATGATGTGGCATAAGAGGCTTGGGCATGTGAATCTAGATAAGTTAAGAGAGATGAAAAAGATGGGAGTGGTGGAAGGGATTCAGTTCAGTGAGAGTGATGATATAAGTGATTGTAGTGGGTGTGCTCAAGGTAAAGCACACAGATTACCCTTTCCTAAAACAGCCACCTATAAGGGAGAAAATATTCTAGATCTAGTACACACAGATATTTGAGGACCGGCTAGAGTGCCCTCACCGGGGGGGAAGAGATTTATGATGACTATAACTGATGATTGGTCTCGGTATTCCCAGGTGTATTTTTTGAAAAACAAGTCAGAAGCTGAGGACTGTTTTAGACAATATAAAGCATGGAGCGAAAAACTCCATGAAACTCCAATCAAGAGAGTAAGGAGTGACAATGGTGGAGAGTATACTTCTAACCAGTTTGAGGATTTTTTGAGGGAAGATGGGGTTCAACACCAAAAGACAGTTCCAAAAAATCCGGAACAGAATGGGGTAGCTGAAAGGTTAAATAGAACACTAAGTGATAGTGCTAGAAGTGTAGAAACTAATGGTTTTATTAGTATTTTCTAGGTCTGAAAAGAAATATAGAAGTCGAGGCAGTCTATCTCTAACTTCTCTCTCCAACTCTCAAACTTGTCGCAGTCACTGAGAAATTGGAGAGGAAGCTAGAGCCATGGCTACCTTGGCTATCCTGAGGTTTACGGGAATTTTATATTAGGGTTTATATATTTAATTAAAATGTATGTGCCGGCGGCAGGATTTGATCCTTGTACCTGCCGGCCGGCAGACACAATGTAGCCGGTAGCCTTAGCCGTTTCATCTAGCGTTAGTGTTACCTAGCATATAGTTTGATAATTATTTATATATGTATACAAGCGATAAACCATTTAACTAGAATTAATTACGGGATACATAGATCCAGTAATATGTAATGTACGACTTACGGTACGGACATAAATCAGTACCGCGCATTTGTTTCGTAAATGAAACAAATACCGCGCATGTATTTATTACGGCTACGATTAAAGCCGAATTTAATCGGACGGCCGGGATTAGCGCCGAGATCGCGGAGGAAGATTTCGGCGGTTTGTGGCCATCGCCACATCGGATGACGCGTGGCAAAATTCCGTTGGATTGTGGAAACTCCGGAGATTATGGCACCGAATCCGGATTTGACATGTGTCGACATTTTGGCCATGTCGTACAATGTCCGTACATAAAGTACACCGGCAGCTGTACTTTTGCGTACGGAACTCAATTCTGATTGGTTCCGTACATCAGTAGATAGAGTCTGTGAGAGAGATAGGACTTAGAAAAATTAGAAGATAGGACCCTCTCTCCCAGAGAGCTTCTGTACAAAAGGTCAACTTTGACCCTCCATAACTTACTGCTCAGCGGAGCAAATTCAGAGATTCTTTTTGCTATCGACTCAGGGGAGTCTTGTCTTCACAGGGGTGAAGTTGGTCAGAGTTTTTGTCTGCCAGGGTGGCAGTTATTTTTGCTTAAACACAAAGGGGTCAGAATTATCCTAGAGGCTTCTTGGAAGCTGTCCACTCTGAGGACTTATGGAGGTCTCAGAGTTTCAGGTTATGGGCCCACCCTCTAGGGTGCCAATATTTAATGGAACTGGCTTCATATACTGGGAAAGTATGATGATAGGAGCTCTATGCGAAAAAAGGTTTTGGGGGATAGTGAGTGGACGATTGGGGCGTCCATCAAGTCTTGGAATTCCTCCAGGGTTTAAAGGAAGCAGATTCACCAGGAAAGAGGATTCACCTTCAACGGAGGAAACAAAGGAAGGAGAGGTGGTGGACAAAGGAAAGGAGAAGGAGGCGACCACACCAATAGCAACTGGTTTAGCATTCATGTCACCTATTCCGAGGAACGAGGAGAATGATACTGAAACCTGGGACTTCAACAATATGGCGGCAAAGCACTTCATCCTACGCCATCTCACTCAAGGACTAGCATGTCCTCATTTGCAGGTAGAGAGGGCATCCGATCTTTGGATGGCTCTCATAGAGATGTACCGAAGTGGTACGATTCAGCAACAACAGTTGGCTGATCAGAAAGTTAAGGAGTATGTATACAAAGGGGGAAATATGTTGGATTTTTGCAATGAGCTTGCTACACTCTTCATGGAGCTAGAGAGTGCGGGTAAAGTTTTTAGTGAAAAAGAAAAAGTTAACTGTTTACTAATGAAGTTACCTGATGAGTTCGAGAACATAGTCAACCGTGTGCAGGACTTGCCGGACTCAAGGTGGATATGGAACTCAGTGGTAGGGATGATTCTCGTTCGAGAGAATACGATTGAGATCCGAAGGGGAGGAAAGAGTGGCCAAGCCTTGGCAATAGCGACCGATTGGAGAAACAAGGATTCCCGGAAACCAGTCAGAAACTATGGGGGTAGGGAGCGGGAAAAACAGGTTGGCGAGTTCGAACCAAGGGCTCCCAAAGGTTTATGTCATTTTTGTAAGAAACCTGGGCACTATATGGCAGAGTGCACCAAGCTAACCGAGCTTCGGTTAAAGGAGGGGCAGACCGGTGGTACCCCGAGAGGAAAGAAAAAGGCCCTTGTCACACAGGTACTTGAGGCGGAATCCGAGGACGAGGACGATGAGCTCCTTTTGGATGAGGAGTTGGAGGCGAAAACTGAGGTTGAAATTCCACGAAGGCAGAAATGTGCTTACGGTGGATTGAAAGGTGAAGCAGGCTGGATTATAGATTCAGGTGCCTCAATGCACATGTGTAAGGATAGACACCTGTTCACTAAGATAAGAAAGATTCCCACCGTAGAGATAGAGTACGGGGATGGGAGGATAGTCACCACTACTCTTGTAGGATCGGTAGATCTGAAAGTGTTAGTAGAAGGAAAGACATCCATATTAACATTCTCCGATGTATTGTTTATTCCGGAGCTGAACAAAAACCTTATCTCTACATCAGTATTAGATGATAAGGGTTTTTTCACTAGCACTAGGGAAGGAGTCTTTACTGCTAGTTTTGAGGAGGATGTCTATTTCATTGCTGAGAAAGGTAGCCATGGGATGTTTAGGCTGATCTTAAGTAATGAAACGAAGAAACTTTATTATGCTGGTGTTCATGATATTATGATGTGGCATAAGAGGCTTGGGCATGTGAATCTAGATAAGTTAAGAGAGATGAAAAAGATGGGAGTGGTGGAAGGGATTCAGTTCAGTGAGAGTGATGATATAAGTGATTGTAGTGGGTGTGCTCAAGGTAAAGCACACAGATTACCCTTTCCAAAAACAGCCACCTACAAGGGAGAAAAACTTCTAGATCTAGTACACACAGATATTTGGGGACCGGCTAGAGTGCCCTCACCGGGGGGGAAGAGATTTATGATGACTAAAACTGATGATTGGTCTCGGTATTCCCGAGTATATTTTTTGAAAAACAAGTCAGAAGCTGAGGACTGTTTTAGACAATATAAAGCATGGAGCGAAAAACTCCATGAAACTCCAATCAAGAGAGTAAGGAGTGACAATGGTGGAGAGTATACTTCTAACCAGTTTGAGGATTTTTTGAGGGAAGATGGGGTTCAACACCAAAAGACAGTGCCAGAAAATCCTGAACAGAATGGGGTAGCTGAAAGGTTAAATAGAACACTAAGTGATAGTGCTAGAAGTATGTTGTCGGATAAGAAGATAGGAAAAAGGTTTTGGGCAGAAGCAATGAACTGTGCTAATTACCTCAAAAATAGAGTTCTTACTTCAGCTATAAAAGATCAAACACCTTATGAGAGATGGACAGGCCGGAAACCAGACTTATCTCATTTAAAGGTTTTCGGCAGTCAAGTATTCAGTCTAGATACTGATCGGTCCAATTGGAAGCTAGATCCTAAAGGAAAACCGGGATACTTATTAGGATATGATGAGGATGTTAAAGGATATAGAGTTTATGATCTAAAAAGAGAAGATATAATCTTAGTAAAGCATCTAGTAGTTATGGATGAAGGAAAGTCTGTGGATCCCTTCAAATATACAAAGTCAGTAAAAATCAGATTTGAGTTAGAAAATTCTGATGACTTTGAGCTTCCTAACTATCCAGGTTTTAGAGACGATGACATTCTTGCAGGAACAAATCAGACCGAAAAGGACTCGGCTGTGGAAACTCCAGTGACAACTCTACTCGAAGCGGAAGACGTGGTGGAAATTGATTCGGAATCAAGGGATAGGGGAGAAGCCGAGTTTGTTCGAAAGAATCCACGAGAACCATCTATTCCGGCCTCAGATTTTGAGGGAGGGAGGAGAAGTAGCAAAAGACTGCAAGAAAAACAGGTTAATAACAAGGTAACTAAACTATCTCATCAAGATGAACCTCAAACTTATCGAGAGGCGATGACTTGTCCAGAAAGAAACCGGTGGAAGACAGCCATCAATGAGGAGATGGCTTCAATCATGGCAGCCGATACTTGGGAGCTGGTGGACTGTCCACCTAACCGAAAACCAATCGGTTGTAAGTGGGTTTTCAAACTGAAACTGAACCCAGATAACACAATCGAGCGCTACAAGGCCAGATTAGTGGCAAAGGGATTTACACAAAAGGAAGGAATTGACTACGAGGAAACCTTTGCCCCGGTGGTCAGATTTCCCTCCGTCCGCATACTTCTCAGTTTAGCAGCGGCGGAAGACATGGAAGTGCACCAGATGGACATCAAAACAGCCTTTTTGCATGGAGAATTAGAAGAGGAGATCTTCATGCGACAACCCGAAGGGTTTGTGGAAGAAGGAGAGGAGAGTAAGGTATGCCGGCTGATTAAATCTCTTTATGGTTTGAAACAGGCGCCCCGACAGTGGAATAAGAAGCTTGATGAGTTTCTTACCGGTCTAGGATATATTCGGATCAGCTCAGATCACTCAATCTATGTTTTCGAAGATGAGGAAGGTTTTATATTTATTGCAATTTATGTTGATGATTTGCTTGTTTTAAGTAAATCAATGGAAAAAATTAATAAACTGAAAACCGATCTTAAGGGGAGATTTGAAATGAAGGATATGGGGGAAGCAAAATATATTTTGGGAATTCAAGTAGAGAGAGACCGAAAAAGAAAAATTATAAGATTGACTCAAAAGGAAGCAATAGGGAACATGCTTGAAAAATTTCAAATGGATAAAGCTAATAGTTGTACAACTCGAATGGAGTTGAAGAAGGGAAGTGAGGGGAGTGAGGAAGGAGGAGTCATAGTCTTAGACGAGGAATTATCTCCTGAAGAACAGAAGTTCATGCAGACTATTCCTTACAGGCAAGTAGTGGGAAGTCTAATCTATTTTATGAATTGTACCCGGCCGGATTTAGCTGCAGCTGTAGGAGTGCTGAGTAGAAGTCTAAATGCCCCCACTAAGAAGGATTGGGAGGCAGCTAAGAGAGTCCTTAGATACTTGGTAGGAACTAGAGATCTATGGTTGCATTTGGGTGGGGAGAATACTGACATCACTACTTGGAGTGATGCCAGTTATGGTGATGCTCCGATGAGGAGATGTACTTCTGGATATGTATTATATGTGGGTGATGGGGCTTGCTGTTGGAGTAGCAAACAGCAAAAGGTTATTGCTCAGTCCACCATGGAGGCTGAGTATATGGCCTCTTGCTCTGCTGTAAAAGAATTGATGTGGGTCAAGTCTTTGCTTGGTGAGCTTGGTCACCTTAAGAGTGGTGTGCAGAAAATATTTTGTGATAATCAGGCAGCAATCGCTATTTCTGCCAATCCTAAAAACCATTTTAAAGCCAAACACATGGACATCAGACTCAGCTTTGTTAGAGAGAAAGTAGAAAACAAAATAATCAGTTTAGAGTACAGACCAGATAGTGAGATGGTAGCAGATATGATGACCAAACCTGTGCCTTCCCCTAAGCTAATTTTTGCAAGGAGAAGTGTGGTCTGAAATTAAAGATTGACTAGAAAATAAGGGGAGTGTAGAAACTAATGGTTTTATTAGTATTTTCTAGGTCTGAAAAGAAATATAGAAGTCGAGGCAGTCTATCTCTAACTTCTCTCTCCAACTCTCAAACTTGTCGCAGTCACTGAGAAATTGGAGAGGAAGCTAGAGCCATGGCTACCTTGGCTATCCTGAGGTTTACGGGAATTTTATATTAGGGTTTATATATTTAATTAAAATGTATGTGCCGGCGGCAGGATTTGATCCTTGTACCTGCCGGCCGGCAGACACAATGTAGCCGGTAGCCTTAGCCGTAGTGTTACCTAGCATATAGTTTGATAATTATTTATATATGTATACAAGCGATAAACCATTTAACTAGAATTAATTACGGGATACATAGATCCAGTAATATGTAATGTATGACTTACGGTACGGACATAAATCAGTACCGCGCATTTGTTTCGTAAATGAAACAAATACCGCGCATGTATTTATTACGGCTACGATTAAAGCCGAATTTAATCGGACGGCCGGGATTAGCGCCGAGATCGCGGAGGAAGATTTCGGCGGTTTGTGGCCATCGCCACATCGGATGACGCGTGGCAAAATTCCGTTGGATTGTGGAAACTCCGGAGATTATGGCACTGAATCCGGATTTGACATGTGTCGACATTTTGGCCATGTCGTACAATGTCCGTACATAAAGTACATCGGCAGCTGTACTTTTGCGTACGGAACTCAATTCTGATTGGTTCCGTACATCAGTAGATAGAGTCTGTGAGAGAGATAGGACTTAGAAAAATTAGAAGATAGGACCCTCTCTCCCAGAGAGCTTCTGTACAAAAGGTCAACTTTGACCCTCCATAACTTACTGCTCAGGGGAGCAAATTCAGAGATTCTTTTTGCTATCGACTCAGGGGAGTCTTGTCTTCACAGGGGTGAAGTTGGTCAGAGTTTTTGTCTGCCAGGGTGGCAGTTATTTTTGCTTAAACACAAAGGGGTCAGGATTATCCTAGAGGCTTCTTGGAAGCTGTCCACTCTGAGGACTTATGGAGGTCTCAGAGTTTCATATGTTGTCGGATAAGAAGATAGGAAAAAGGTTTTGGGCAGAAGCAATGAACTGTGCTAATTACCTCAAAAATAGAGTTCTTACTTCAGCTATAAAAGATCAAACACCTTATGAGAGATGGACAGGCCGGAAACAAGACTTATCTCATTTAAAGGTTTTCGGCAGTCAAGTGTTCAGTCTAGATACTGATCGGTCCAATTGGAAGCTAGATCCTAAAGGAAAACCGGGAAACTTATTAGGATATGATGAAGATGTTAAAGGATATAGAGTTTATGATCTAAAAAGGGAAGATATAATCTTAGTAAAGCATCTAGTAGTTATGGATGAAGGAAAGTCTGTGGATCCCTTCAAATATACGAAGTCAGTAAAAATCAGATTTGAGTCAGAAAATTCCGATGATTTTGAGCTTCCTAACTATCCAGGTTTTAGAGAAGATGACACTCTTGCAGGAACAAATCAGACCGAAAAGGACTCGGCTGTGGAAACTCCAGTGACAACTCTACTCGAAGTGGAAGACGTGGTGGAAATTGATTCGGAATCAAGGGATAGGGGAGAAACCGAGTTTGTTCGAAAGAATCCACGAGAATCATCTATTCCGGCCTCAAATTTTGAAGGGGGAAGGAGAAGTAGTAAAAGACTGCAAGAAAAATAGGTTAACAACAAGGTAACATCAAGATGAACCTCAAACTTATGGAGAGGCGATGACTTGTCCAGAAAGAAATCGGTGGAAGACAGCCATCAATGAAGAGATGGCCTCAATTATGGCAGCCAATACTTGGGAGCTGGTGGATTGTCCACCTAACCGAAAACCAATCGGTTGTAAGTGGGTTTTTAAATTAAAACTGAACCCAGATAACACAATCGAGCGCTACAAGGCCCGACTAGTGGCAAAGGGATTTACACAAAAGGAAGGAATTGACTACGAGGAAACCTTTGCCCCGGTGGTCAGATTTCCCTCCGTCCGCATACTTCTCAGTTTAGCAGCGGCGGAAGACATGGAAGTGCACCAGATGGACATCAAAACAGCCTTTTTGCATGGAGAATTGGAAGAGGAGATCTTCATGCGACAACCCGAAGGGTTTGTGGAAGAAGGAGAGGAGAGTAAGGTATGCCGGCTGATTAAATCTCTTTATGGTTTGAAACAGGCGCCTCGACAGTGGAATAAGAAGCTTGATGAGTTTCTTACCGGTCTAGGATATATTCGGATCAGCTCAGATCACTCAATCTATGTTTTCGAAGATGAGGAAGGTTTTATATTTATTGCAATTTATGTTGATGATTTGCTTGTTTTAAGTAAATCAATGGAAAAAATTAATAAACTGAAAACCGATCTTAAGGGGAGATTTGAAATGAAGGATATGGGGAAAGCAAAATATATTTTGGGAATTCAAGTAGAGAGAGACCGAAAAAGAAAAATTATAAGATTGACTCAAAAGGAAGCAATAGGGAACATGCTTGAAAAATTTCAAATGGATAAAGCTAATAGTTGTACAACTCCAATGGAGTTGAAGAAGGGAAGTGAGGGGAGTGAGGAAGGAGGAGTCATAGTCTTAGACGAGGAATTATCTCCTGAAGAACAGAAGTTCATGCAGACTATTCCTTACAGGCAAGTAGTGGGAAGTCTAATCTATTTTATGAATTGTACCCGACCGGATTTAGCTGCAGCTGTAGGAGTGCTGAGTAGAAGTCTAAATGCTCCCACTAAGAAGGATTGGGAGGCAGCTAAGAGAGTTCTTAGATACTTGATAGGAACTAGGAATCTATGGTTGCATTTGGGTGGGGAGAATACTGACATCACTACTTGGAGTGATGCTAGTTATGGTGATGCTCCGATGAGGAGATGCACTTTTGGATATGTACTATATGTGGGTGATGGGGCTTGCTGTTGGAGTAGCAAACAGCAAAAGGTCATTGCTCAGTCCACCATAGAGGCTGAGTATATGGCCTCTTGCTTTGCTGTAAAAGAATTGATGTGGGTCAAGTCTTTACTTGGTGAACTTGGTCATCTTAAAAGTGGTGTGCAGAAAATATTTTGTGATAATCAAGCAGCAATCGCTATTTCTGCCAATCCTAAACATCATTTTAAAGCTAAACACATGGACATTAGACTCTGCTTTGTTAGAGAGAAAGTAGAAAATAAAATAATCTGTTTAGAGTACCGACCAGATAGTGAGATGGTAGCAGATATGATGACCAAACCTGTGCCTTCCCCTAAGCTAATTTTCGGCAGGGAGAAGTTTGGTCTGAAATTAAAGACTGACTAGAAAATAAGGGGAGTGTAGAAATTAATGGTTTTAAGTATTTTCTAGGTCTGAATAGAAAGAAAGAAGCCGAGGCAGTCTACCTCTAACTTCTCTCTCCAACTCTCAAACTTGTCGCAGTCACTGAGAAATCGGAGAGGAAGCTAGAGCCATGGCTACCTAGGCTATCCTGAGGTTTACGGGAAATTTATATTAGTTCGGGTTTATTTATTTAAAAGGTATGTGCCGCTGGCAGGAATTGATCCTTGTACCTACCGGCCGGCAAATAGGGAATAGCCGGTAGCCTTAGCCGTTAAGTCTAGGAGTCATGATACGTAGTTCATAGTTTGATAGTTATTTAAATATGTATACGTACGATTATTCATTAAACTATAATAGATTACGGGATACATAGATCCGGTAATATATAATGTACGGATTACGGTACGGACTATAAATCAATACCGCGCATTTGTTTCGTAAATGAAACAAATACCGCACATGTATTTATTACGGCTACGATTAAATTAGATTCTAATCGGACGGCCGCAATTAGCGCCGAGATCGCGGAGGAAGTTTTCGGCGGTTTGTGGCCATCGCCACATCGGATGACGCGTGGCGAAATTTCGTTGGATCGTGGAATCCCCGGAGATTATGGCATCAAATCCGGATATGACATGTGTCGACATTTAGGCCTTGTCGTACAATGTCCGTACCTAAAGTACACCGGCAGCTGTACTTTTGCGTACGGAACTCAATTCTGATTGGTTCCGTACATCAGTAGATAGAGTCTGTGAGAGAGATAGGACTTAGAAAAATTAGGAGATAGGACCCTCTCTCCCAGAGAGCTTCTGTACAAAAGGTCAACTTTGACCCTCTATAACTTACTGCTCAGGGGAGCAAATTCAGAGATTATTTTTGCTATCGACTCAGGGGAGTCTTGTCTTCACTTGGGTGAAGTTGGTCAGAGTTGTTGTCTGTCAGAGTGGCAGTTATTTTTGCAGAAACACAAAGGGGTCAGGGTTATCCTAGAGGCTTCTTGGAAGCTGTCCACTCTGAGGACTTATGGAGGTCTCAGAGTTTCATATTTCACTAGGACTGATTTCTGGCCTGATTTCCTCGGGCATTTTCTGCAATGTTGAAGTGGTAATGAGACTAGGAAGGGCTCCAGTTTCCACCACGGCATTTTGATACCCGCCGTATCTATTAAGTTTAAAATTACCTCTACTGTTCAGAATAAGAGCTACCGACAAGGTTTTATATTCTCTATCTGCCATAGAAGTTTTCGGTTACGCAAACATGAAGAGTGTCTTGGGTGGTTCTGCCAATGTTACCCTTTCCCTTTTGGTGTGAATCTCTTCCCCAAGTGCGCGAATGAGGATTTCTCCAGACAAATTGTGGGAGGAAGTTAGCGTTTTGACGTGGGTCAAGGCGTAGGGCATCAGGTGTCGCACTAACATAACCGCCGGTTTGGAACAAGGAGGCTGAGCTTTTGGGGATGAAATGGGTGGGTCCTCCTCTTCCGATTTCTCCTGTCCCCCCCCCCTTACTTCTTCATCCTCAGCGCCAGAGTTTCTTGTTGGAGGTGTAATTGGTGGATCTGCGATTGGTCTTTCTACCAAGTATCGATCGAACCATTCCTAATTTGTTTAAGTGTTTGAGACCTCTTTTCTCGGTTGTAGTTTCTTGTAACTTTCGAAACCTGGAGGAAGTTTCTTTGGAACCGGAGGAGGAGGACGGGTTGGTTTTAGACCTAGCCCAATGTCGCTCTTCAATATCACAACCCGCGGTGTGAAGGATAAAAGACCGGTGGTTTTGCGACTGTGGTCTCTCGTTCCATTGGCTGTTTGTCCTTTCTTCGTGCAGCAGTGGTAGATCGGAATTGCCTGCGATTGTCCCCAATTCCGACGTTCGAAGCTCCCGACAGGAATGTCCGAGCATGATGAGCCTTCGGAGGCTCGATATCCCAACCCATGAGGTCATCATCATCTCCACCTGCCGGGGTTTGCTGTACCAGCTCCGCTAGTTTTCGTAGCAGTTTTTGTTTCTGTTGATGGAGTTTCTGAGGGTGCGTCATAGGTGGAGGTGTGCGGGTTTTTGACCCCAAACAGAGAGCGGCCAATTCTACTGCCATGGCGGCCAATTGAGTGCTTTGTTGCTGGATGATGTGTTCCGGCGTCATGTTGCTTTGTCCCGGTTCCTCAGGAGATCGACGTCTCCAGGGATACAAAAGTTGCAATGGCAGAGGATTAAGGACGGTTTCCCCTTCTCCTGTGAACAACGCATATTGCATCATTTCTTTTGGGACCCCATTCTTCCGGAAACATTGCCCCTCCTTGTGGCCAATGAACCCACAAGCTTCACATTTCGACCCTTCGGTGGTGTACTTCCCTATTAATTCATTTGAGATCTGAGCATCATCAAATTTAGGAAGTTTGATTTGTCTCAGCTGACATTGAGATATTTTTGCGGTTTCGGAGCGGGGAGTAGGTTTATATGTTTATTTTGTTACCGGCGTGCGGTCCCCTCCTCCTCCTCCCTGCCTGCGTTCCTGTTGTTTTTTGGTCCTCTCTGCCCGTTCTTTTTCAAACTCCTTTTGCGTGGTAGAGAGTTCCGGGTTGAGCTTCCTGGGGCATCGTTTCCACCCAATGACCGGTTTGGTTTCAGTTCAGACAGTTGTACAGGTAAACCTTTTCATCCGCCCCCATTGCAAGTTCGGGTCGTGCCTCGACTTCCTGTTTTCCTTTAAGCTTCCGCAAAGCTTGAAGTTCTACTTGTTCCTCCTGGGTAAGCGAGGATTCCCTTGTGAAACTTGCGAAGTTGGCTCGCGCTTTGCCGATAATAGCCTTTTCTCTGGCCTTGCTTTTTACAAAATGATCATATAACTTCATGGTAGCCAATGAAATTTCTTGCGCCGTGGGATTCTTGTCGTGGATGGCTTGACTGGCACTCTAATTGTCGAGAGTTGCCTGTCCCGTGGGTCTAAATGAATTCCGAACAGCGACGTAATGTTTTGTGGCCATGGTTGGGGTGTCAATTGTAGACAACTTGGTCTTTTGATAGAGGCTCGAGAGGCGATTAAACAACGTCTGCGGGGTCTCATTTTTCAAACATCGGAATTCCGTGAATTCTTTGATTGCAGTTTCATTTCTTTTTGTATCAAGGAGTCTCCAAACGTCAAGAAGAGCGGTGGAAGGAGTTGGGTTGGCCACCATCCAGGTAGCAGCCTTAGCGGCGTGTACAACCTGTAGGTGGTTAACATATGCTCTCCCTTGAGCCGGCAGTTTCATGTCCATGGTGAAAGTGGCAGTCACAAGGACTGCTGCGGCAGCAACGAAGTCAGCGGCTGCGTCAAGGGCTTCGGCATGAAGTATCGGATCTGAGATCTTGATGTTAGGAGCCATCAAAGAGGGTTGTCGTTCCTTATAGTTGGCCAAAGCTCCTCCGGCTAGATAGTTCACCATCATAGGAAAGAGTGTGGTCTCAAAATCCCCCAGGATGGCCCCTCCCCTGTCTTTATTTATTTCCGACTGCGTGAAAGATTTCCATAGCAGTTCGAAATCAGAAAAGGCGATCCCTGAGCTATCTCCTGTGAAGATCTTGATGTCCCCAATTCCTTTTTGCTCCTCCACAAGGTGGGTGAATTGGGGAGATTCTTGTCGGGTGGGGCTGACAAACTGAACCGGTGAAATGGCCCTTGGATGTGCTTCTCTGGTCTCGAGGCCTCCTTCTCCTTCGTTAGAAGGAGCATCCCGGTGAGAGAAGCCACCCCCCCCCGCTGCCGAAGTTCCCGCTATGGAATATCTAGCAGATGGATTTGTATTTCCAGCTGGTTTGCCTCTGGGAAAAGATGAAAGTATCAATTTGGGGAAAGATGTCTGAACATTTGCTCCTCTATACCCAGGAGAGACTTGTTCTCCCTTGAAAACTTCCGCCTCTGATGGGATGTGAAGTCGAGGTTTGATCACAGGAGGTCCTTGAGGAATACGGGGTGATTGAGAAGAAGACGATAAAGGGCTTGGTCGAAAAGGTGTCTGTTCCTTGGTTTGCCTGTTAGAAGTCTATGGAGGAGGAGTTCTTGCGCTTGAAGAAGGAGATCGTCAGTGAGGAGGAGAGTGGGCCGGCACGTCGTATTTGTAAGGTAAAACAGGTGTACCCGGCGACTTACGAAAGGCTGCAGCGGGAGAAACGGATGGAGAAGGAGAGGATGTCTGAGGTGGTGAGGGTGGGGGGGTGGATAATCCGAGAGAAATGTGTAGTCTTTGGTCGGGTTGAAGTTGCACCACGGCCTCCACAGTGGAAGTCCCCGCCACCGAGACAAGGGTAGGAAACTCAATGGACACAGCTGCCAAGTTACCGTGTAGATATGCACCCATTCCCTTTTTGTTAGGCCATGTTGTTTCCCCCCCTACCCACTGAAGAGGAGATCCTTTACTACGTCCCGGGTGAGCCTCCAGGGTTTGTGTGGCAAGAGGAGTCGCTTGGCCCTGAAGTTGTACTTCCCTTGAGGGACCTGTTCTTTTAGGGGAATCGACCTGTACACTAAGTATCCCTCTTGCTCTCTGCATAGCCTCCTGGATGAGGAGCAATTATTGTTCAAGGGCCTTCTTACGTTCCTATAGCCTCTCGGATGAGGAGCAATTATTGTTCAAGGGCCTTCTTACGTTCCTCTTCCAAAGTCTCCTAGTCTACCGTGACGGGTCCGGCCCCCGCCGTAGCCTTACTCTGAGATCTACGAAATCAACCAGCTTCTGCGTGCTGCTCACCACACCCAAGAGATCCGCAATATTCAAGCCAGGTGCTTCGGGGACTGTATATCTCGAACGCCGCAACCCTTCAGACGGTCGGACAATCGGCGATGAGGGAGACAAGGAGCGAGAAGAGATTAAGGCGGAAGGGAAGAACGGTTCCTCTTTAGGTCGAGGCGCAAATCGGCCATTGTTGTCTAGGTGATCGAACTGGTTCACTCTCTTAGGCTCCGGTAGCCCCCGCTGCAATTCTGTGTCCTCCATTGGACTACAGAATACAGGAAGCCTCTAGATAGTATTTAACTAACCCACTTCAAGCCAAAACCACTGCTGCCCAAGAAGGCAAACTGACAATTTGACTGCACCCCTGTGTAGCCTGGACTCCCCTGAGTCCGTAGAAAAAAGAATCACTGAAAAAGGCCAACCAGGCGATTAGTTATGAGTTACCGGCTAAACGCGGAGCTGGATTTCTCCTTGGCAAGAAGGGAAGGCGGAATTAGAGAAGAGCGAGGAACAGAGGGAGTAGCGGCTAACAGGCTGGCAGACTTCCCAACGCCGCAAGCTCTATATGTCAGGGGCTTCGTGGACC
>JBBHKE010001274.1:42179-163598 GCA_037447655.1 Zygnema cylindricum | reverse complement strand
GAGGGGGAGGGGGTGTTAAGATTCCTAGAATCGGGGGATAGAATGGACGATCCCAATAAAGGGATTGATGAGCCGGCCAGGATTTGAACCTGGGACCTTTCACTTAAGCTGCGAACGCACTACCACTGTGCCACCAGCTCAGATGTTACGCTGGTGGGTCCGTTTTTATATAGGTTTTGGTGTGGATTTTACCACAATTCCGGATATCGAGCGCACGTTTCACGTACGTCAACACCCCCCCTCGAGAGGTAGCCGTTCATAATAGTCCATGTAAACCTGGTCCCCCTGGCTCTGATACCATGTTAAGATTCCTAGAATCGGGGGATAGAATGGACGATCCCAATAAAGGGATTGATGAGCCGGCCAGGATTTGAACCTGGGACCTTTCACTTAAGCTGCGAACGCACTACCACTGTGCCACCAGCTCAGATGTTACGCTGGTGGGTCCGTTTTTATATAGGTTTTGGTGTGGATTTTACCACAATTCCGGATATCGAGCGCACGTTTCACGTACGTCAACATTTCTCTCTCCCTCTCCGCATACCACATTTCCTCCCTTTTCCCTCTCCCTTTCCCTCTCATTTTCCCATTCCCACTCTCCCTCTCCTTCTACTCATTATCTTTTCCATCCTTCTCCCTTTCCCTCTTCTTATCCCTCTCCCTCACGTTTCCACTATCCCTCACCTTTCTAGTCTCCCTCTCTATCGCTCTCCCTTTCTATCACTCTCCTTATCCCTCACCTCCCCTTTTTCCATATTCCTCTTATTATTCTCCTTCTCTCTCTCCCTCTCTTTCTCTCCCTTCTCCCCTTAGCTCAATCTCTTCATGTGCCACTTCCTCTACCTTCATTTATTTTTTCATATTTTCCTTTCCTTATTGTTCAATTTCTCTCATTGTTTCCCTCTCTCCCTCTCCCTTTCACCCTCCACGTCCCCCTCCCCCCTCCCACCCCTACCATTGTTACTCCCCCTCTACCTTTCATTCCAATTTTTTCTCTCCTATTCCGTTTTCCCTTTCCGTTACCAACTCTTCAAATTTCCTCCCGTTCCCTCTCCCTGTCCCTCCATGTCTCCCTAATCATTCGTCTCCACCTTCTAATACCGCTACCTCACCCCCTCGCCGTTCCTCTATCTCTTCTCTTCCCCCTCTCATTTTTTCTCTTTATTTCCCTCCAGTTTCGCCCTCTACCTTTCCCTATCCCGCCCCTTTTCCTTTTCTCTCTCCCTCTTGAAAGAAACAAAACAAACAAAATGTACAAAACATACACCACGAAATATGTATTCCCCCAAACCTTATTAAATTAATAAAAACGTCCAAATACAAAAGACCTTTTTGTCATAGTCTTTTCTACACCTCCATAATGAACGATGCCTCCATAAAAATAAATATAACACTAAGCCACAAAGTACAAATCGATGAACTTTTAAACATCTACGAGGCAAAACCTCACAACACTATTCGACCAACAAAGTAGAAGTATCACTTTCTCATGACAGCGTGTAATCACTCAAAGTACAATAAGACCGAAAAAAGGCAAACGTCCTTATCAAAATGATCGACAAAATCTAACAAACCGCCAACAAACCAAACCTACGCACAACTACTATGATTCAAACGAAACAAAACGAACCAATATTTTGACGTCAGTTTAAATATTAAGCGACGACCTCATTTTGTCGCTATTTTAGGGACGATACCACTTTATTGGTGGTCATTGTTGCTTCAGCAACGAGATCTTCAGCGACGAGATCGTCACATTGCTAAACAAGTGACACAATTATCAAACTAACATTCCCCCTCTTACTGAATTACTTAAAGTCCCCTCTTACTCCATGCCCACTAACTTATTTCCTATTTTATATACTTCCTTCAATGCGGCTTTAGTATCACTCTATTTGCATGCATTCTTTTTCCACTCAACCTCCGATAAAAATTCATTAATCCATACAATATTTTTTGCAGCATGACATGCAACCATATACTTCGCCTTCGTAGGTGAGAGTGCCATAGTAGGTTGTAAACGTGAATTCCACAAGATGGCTCCTCCTGCAAGTAAAACACTTATCTTGATGTAGACCTTCCTGTATCGTGGTCATCTCATTAGTCGCCATCTCAATATCCATAGCAGCTCAAACTCTCCGTATCTTGATGAAGACCTTCCTATATTTTGGTCACCTCTATAGTGGGCATCACAATAACCATAACAACTCAAGCACTCACCCTTTTTATAGACAATTCTAAGACTAAGTGTTCTTGCCAAGTATCTAAAGATTCTCTTCATTGCTTCCGAATGTATCTTTTTGGATTGCTACAATATAGACTAAATACCCTCACTGCAACAATTGTGTCTCTCCTAGTTCTAACACTTAAATACATCAAACTTCCTACTGCCTCCCTATACTAAACATCAACATCCAGGCTTGTGACAAAATTCGAAATTTTTCACGATGATCAAGAGTTCTAAGTGGCTTGCAATCTAAGAACCTATATCTTTCCAGTACCTCTTTTGCATATTGTTCTTGGCTTAAATTAATGTCTCCGTTCTTCCTCCTCTGAATCTCAATTCCCACAATACGTTATGTATCACAATACGTTATGTATCCCCTAAGTCTGTAGTTTTGAAATATTTCCGAAATTCACTCTTTAATTCTCCAAGTAAATCCAATTTTTGAGAGATGGAAATGAAGTCATCTTCGTGTACACTAAAAATTATCATGTCCTAACCTTCTCTTTTCTCCTTGAATACTCAGAATCCGCAAAAGCCTCTTAAAGCCCAAAGTTAGCAAAACCTTGTGAAGCTTGTGGTTCCACATTCTTGGCACCTGCGCCTTCCACAACCTCCACACTTTACCATTCTCTCCATGACCTCCTTCCGGAATTTTCATTTACACCTCCTCCTTTAATTCTCCCTTTAAGAAAGTTGTCTCCATGTCCATCTGTTGAAGGTGCATTCCTTCCATTGCCGCCATTGCAATAATTGCATGTAATGAATCGAACTTTGAAATTATATGGCCCACGGAATAAGCAGCTTATACAAAGCCTCTAGGATAATGCTTGCCCCTTTGAATCTTCCACTGAATAAGTGTCACCCTGGTACACAAATACACTGACCACCGTCACCCTTGTGAGGGCCTGACTCAATTGAGTCAAACGAAAAAACCGGTGATGAATATGCTCACCCGAGTAACAAATGTTGGATTGGCACGTGAATGCCAGTTCAATACGGGGTAGAATGTGATACGTCACACTTGAAGCCGCCTAAAATAAATAGGTACGGACCCGCCAGGCTCTACATCGAGCTGGTGGCACAGTGGTTAGTGCGCTAACATCTCAAGTCAGAGGTCCCAGGTTCGAGCCCTGGCCGGCTCTCTTTTCCCTAGTATGGGACATACCGAATCCCGGATTTCACGGAAATCAACAATAAATTATCAATGGTCAAAGATGACCTTTATATACAAAAGCACGCACAAAGAGAGGTGGCTCAAACTGTTTAATTCCTAGTTTGCCTACTCACAACTGCCTACTATTAAACTGTAAGCCAATCAAAAGACTATAAAGTACAACAAGGTAAAGTGGTCGATGTACTTCTTGTACGGCCATAGTACGGCGTGGCCCTCTAGGTGACATCTGTCAGATCGAGAGCCATGGTTCCTCCACCCGTCCTCTCCGACGTCCATTTGCATACTGCCACGTGGCATTCTGTGACGTTCTCTCTGAAAGCCGTCAAAAGGTTGGTTCCGGGTTGGCGGCTGCAGCTACGACCGTCCGATCAAAGTTTTGTACACGGTCGCGATTCGCGTCTGTGCATTACGCCACAATGTGAACACACGCCGTCAGTTTACATGCGGCTCTTCGTCAGTTTACTCCGTTAAATGACAAACCGACAAAAACCATCTGCAGTCGCATCCAGAAAGAAACAAACATTTTATAACGAAAAAAAATGTAATAAATAAAGCGAAAACGTAGCCCTAATATGTACAAAACCCTTACGGATTTTGTACGGCTATGTTGTGCTTTTTCCAAACCGACGTTTTACTAGCGGTAAACCCCAACCTGGCCGCGGAGAGTCTATCCGAACCAATCAGATGCCTGAGTGGTCAACGAGAAAAAGAAAAGGAAGCGGCATGGTCGTATGCAGAAGTATACCGTCGCAAAAAACAAGCTACAGTAGTTTCATTAACGACCGACTGTACACGTGGAAAATGGCGAATATCGTACGATTAGGGTTTCGGCGTAGGCACCACTGGAGCCTCCTAACGATCAGTTTCCGCTTCACGAAGGCTGTCCGTACTCGTTTGGCGAATCTCTATCCACAAAAAACAAATTGTTGGTGCAATATTTGACCGCACGCCAGCTTTATTGGCTAAAAATCCGTTAATGCCGGCTATAGATACGTCAGGGAGATGCTGCAATTTCGCTTTGCACTTTGGTGTCCGTACTTGGACCTTATTTTATTTCACATTCCGTACACTTCGTAAGTTGCCTTGATAACTTTTGACACGTGTGAATATTCATCTGTTTTAGCCGCCGTGGGACAGGTATATAGTTCGAGCTTCGAGCTCAGTTCCCTCACAGTTCTCACTCGCTCTCTCTCACTCTTGTCTCTCAATATTGCCTTTACATCTCTCTTTTTTGCCTGTCTCTCTCTCTTTCTCCCTCATTCTCATTTCTTACAGTTCAAAACTTCTCTCATTTCCCTCTCTTTTTCACTTTCTTTTTTTTTTTCTCTTTTTCCATTTTTGAGCTTGAGTTTGATTTCAACTTTCTGTATTCTGAAAATTGTCGCCTTGTTGTTCTTCTTAGCTACAATTTTTGTATTTTTTCATTTAAAAAATGGAGTTTACGCTAAACATTCGTTCAGTGTCTGTACTAAAAATTATACTTTTTTTTGCTGCCGTGGGAGCCGTAAAAGGTGGGTGAAAGAGGGTGGGCGCTCTCTCTCTTTCTCTCTCTCCCTTGGCCTGCGCTTCTGTCTCCCCGGCCCTTCCTGTCTCCTTCCACTAACCTGCTTTTTTTCTGCTATTTCCCTCTCCCTCCTCTCCCTCTCCTCCACCTCCAGGCTGCACTCTCCAAAACGGCATCCGCTATGTCGGTGGTGAATTTAGCACTATCCGCGCCGTCTCTCGAGAAGATTGCGGTCTCATTTGTCTCTCCACCGAAGGATGCTCGGGATACACTTTTTATCCTTCAAGAAGAAATTGTACTTTATCATCGTCTTTCCAACAAGTCGTAAGCGATACAACAGCTCTTTCCGGAATCGTTACGAGTCAATGTGATTTCGACGACAATTTTGAGTATCCGATGTATTCCTTTGCTAGTGGACCAATGACGGGAGTTCCCACTAAGGAGGAATGTTGTCGATGGTGCTCTTCTTCAACAAAATGTGCGGGATTTACTTTTTTTAAATCGGGTGCGAAGAAGGGGGTTTGCGATTTGAAATACGCGACAAATAATCGAGTCCCGAATCAGAATATGTCTTCCGGAATTCTCAGTAAGTTTTTTACCATTTCCTTTTCCGTTTTTCAACATAATTTTTTTTCCGTTTCCGTTTCCGTTTCCGTTTTACTACATGGAGGTGGTCTTTTGACTGATTTTCAGTGTGTTGGTTATTTTGAAGTTTTCCAGGTTTAAAATTTGGCTTTTTTTCTGATTTTTTTTTTTTTTTATTTTGTCATGGCTTTTTGTTTTTGAAACTGAGCAAATAATGAACTGAAATTGTGAAATTATGTAACCAGAATACATAAGCAGCTTCAGTTTTCCCCAAATTCCTTATTTCCCCTTTTTTCTCTAATTTTGCAAACAGATAAGTGAACCACGGATAAAATGTTCTTTAAAATCCGTTTCTGTTTTATTTTATCTTTTTCCTGCATCGAAGGCTTCAAAAAGCTAAAGAAAAAGAAACTAAAGAGAATAATCGAAGGATATTCTCGTTTTCACTATCTCTGTTTTTCTTTTTATCTTTTTTCCAATTAGATTGCCAGTCCGCCTCTTTTTTTATCCTCCACCCTCTTTTCAATACCAATCTTTTCACTTTGTCGTGTTTGCTAACTTTTCATTTTTCCTTTTCGATTTCTTTTCATACGTTTCACTTTTTGCAGTCAATAACCCAACAAGTCTTGCTTTACTGAAAAAAATAAAAACTTCACTCTCCTACTCTTTCCCTTTCTTTTCCGCTTTTTTTTTTCTTCCCAATCCTTTCCCAATCCTGTACTTATTCCATTTTTCTTATTCTTCTTCTTTTGTACATTTCCTTTTATCATTTCCATTTTTTTCGTTACATTTTCCTTTGCTGTCCTTTACCTCGTCATTTTTCCTTTTCCTCCTCTTTCTTCCCTGTCTTTTTCCTTTTCCCCATTCCCTGCCTTTTATCCCATTCCTAATGTTGTTCCTAATTCGCTCCCTTTTCCTTTTTCTCCTTTATTTCTTTCCTTTTGTTTTTTTATTTTGATTTTATACTTTTTCCAGGCGGAAATTCGTGCGTTTTCGAAGACGGGGTTGATTATCGCGGATTCTTATTAAAGAGTGTCAATCAGAGTTCGAGTAAGACGGATTGCTGCGCCCTCTGTCGCGGTACACCTACTTGTACGGCTTTTTCGTACGTTAATATCGGAGTCGGATCGAAAACTTGCGTCCTTAAAACCAGCGGTTTGAACAGGGTCGCGAACCCTGACGCAGTTTCCGCGGTTGCGACAGGTGAAAACCCGTCGACAAGCCATGAAAAGAAAATATGAAAAACATGTGAATAATATAAATGTATGCAAAATGGTGCAAAATTGTGTAAGCAGGGCGAAAAAGTAAGGAAATCGGCAGAATGTCATTACAAGGCGGGGGAAAAACATACTAAAAACCTTTGAAAACCGAAAAATCTGGGTCTACAAAACGAGCTCTTTCTCTCCCTCCCTCTCCCTCACACTATTCCTCTCCCTCACTCTATTCCTCTCCCTCTATTTTTCACTCACTTTCTCCATTTGCTCTCTCCCTCCAACTTTTCTCTCTCACCCTTCCATCCCTCTCCCTCTCTCACCCTCTCTTTCTGCTCTCTCATTCCCTCCTCTCTCACCCTCTCCCTCTCTCCCTCTCCCGCGCGTTTCTCCCTCTTTTTTTATTTTCCTCTTTCACTCTCTCTTACTCCCTTTCTATCTATGCCTCTGTCCCTCTCGAACCAAACCTGGCTAGTTTTTTCAACAGCAAAACTAGATGAAATTCATGTTTAAACATAACTCTCTCTCTCTCTCCCACACTTTTTTCCAGGAGTTACATGTTCTCAACAATCCCAGTCTATGAGAAATGGCACTCGATCTCCTCCTCCCCCCTCCCCTCGAAGTTAATGAAGTTTGTTGTTTAATGTGAGTTTTTTGTTTAATTGAAAAAAATTGTGGAGCACTTTAATTTTAATTTTTCTTTTATTGTTTTTGAAAATTGTTGAATGGGTTTCCTTATGTTTCATTTATTTAGCGGAAAGCACACAGTTTTGCAAGCTCCTCATGAATTTTCAAACATAATAAATCATTTATAATTGTTTCGATTATATTTCTTGATATATTTAGTTTTTTATCTTTCTCGTCTCATATTTCTTTATTTTCTTTTCTTTTCCGTGCAGCATGTTTTTTCGGTCAACATGGAAAACAATGGAAAATCTGTTCATTCTTTTTTTGGGGGAACGCCACCGAAAAGAAAAATTCCAAAATATTTATGCATAATTTATGAAAACACTTTTGAAAAACGTGGTAATGTTACCATTTCTTACGAATATTACTATATAATAGATTTTTTTCAAGGGTACTTTGAAAAATTGTCTCAAAAACGGTAAAAATGCTTTTTTTTGTGAAACTACTTTCACAAAATTAGTGCATTAGAAAGGAAAAAAACACGTAGTTTTTTGCTAGAAATATAATCCCCCTTTTTCCATATTAGATCACAAGGAGCCCAATTCCTATATATTTATATTTACTAAATCTGGTTACCTTTTTTTTGGATTAACTTGTTAATTTTTTTCGGTTTGGTGAAAAACTATTAAAACTTTTTAATATATCGTCTTTTATGAAAAAAAAGACGAATTTTGAATGCTTTCTTCAAAAAAAAATTGTTGTTCTCTCTCTCTCTCTCTCTCCCCCTCTCTCTATCTCTCTCTCTCTCTCCCCCTCTCCCTCTCTCTCCCTCTCCCTCTCCCTCACCCTCTCAACCTCCCATTCTCTATATTATTTTTTCTCTCCCTTGCCCTCTTCCCTGCCTTCTACTCCCCTCCCCCTCTCCCCATCCCTGTCTCTATCCCTATCTCACTTCCTCTCCCTCTCCCTCTTTCTCGCTCTCTCAGTCTCCCTCTCCCTATCGATATCTCTATCGGCCCCTCTTTCCCTCCCTCTCTCGCTTCCTTTCCCTGCCTCTTCCTTTCAACTTTACTCTCCCCCTCCTTCATCTCCCCTCCCCTTATCACCCTCCCTCTTCCACTTCCCCCCTTTCTCCCTCCCACTCTCCCTCCATTTTCTCACCTCTTTGCGCTTATAACTACACCCAGCCCTCCGCTTCCCCCTCTCCCTTTCCCCGTCCCCCTCCATCTCCCTCTGTTGTGATAGGAATAAGAGTCAATCGGAATGCGCTCACAAATACTTTTATGTCTCAATGCGGAAGCGATACCCCATATACCTCTCAACGTGACTTTCTCGATTTCACCAATCTGGTTCCAATTGCTTTTGGGTTATGTTTTTTTTGGGTGCAATCCATTTGGGTTACTCTATATTTCCTATCTCATTTTATCTTGTTTGCAAACGGTATTCGCCTCCATTAAGTTGGTCTTCTCATTTTGGAAATTTAAAGCACTTACTCTTTGACTTACTAACAATAAGCAAGTCATCAACATACATAGCAAAGAAAATAACCACTAATTTTTTATCAGCTGGTTTTTGTGGTAAAAATTATTTTTTGTGAAGCCTAATTGGGTAAAAACTAATCTAGTTTCCGACTTCATTGCCTACAAGATTGGTTTACTCCCAACATGGATTCAACAACCTACACTCGAGGTTTTTGATTTCCTGTCTCTTGGAACAGTTTTGGTTGTGTGGATGACTTTTGATGGGTCAAAATGGTGAAAAACAATTTTAACATGCAGCTGGTGAATTCCTAAATCTTTCATAGTTTTCATTGTTAAATGAAAATTGATTGGAAAATCCGCCTCGGTTTCTTCCAAATCAACTCTTTTGATTTTCTAGTAACCCTTTCCTATCAGCCTAACCTTATACCTCTTTATAGTGTTAAATGGGTCCATATTTACCTTGAACATATCCAATTACTCTCGATAGCTTTTCTCTTTGCTGGAATCTTTATTAAGTCTCGTGTAACCTCCATCACAAATTTTATGACGTTTTTCAAAGCTCATAATTGTAGGATCTTGAGCAAAAAACATTCACTCAAAATAATTCACAAAATATAAATCATTTACACAGCAGAAGCTCATAAAAGACAAGAGGAATATTTAGCCAAAAAGATTTATAAGTGTTCTTGGCCGAAGCCTCTTTACATCATCTCTCTTCTCTCTTCTCTCTCTTCTCTCTTCTCTTTAAATATTCTCTTACTCCAAGATTAATCCTCAAGATTCAATCATATAAGATTCAATACTCTGCTCATATACGTTGCTGCCTATATACTCGCTACTCTGCACTAAGAGACAACAAGATAAGACAAGCAAAACTTAGCGTAGCGACGAAGTCTGTCCCTAGCGGACTATGCACACTGCAAGTGAAATTTCCACGAAGAAAGTAGCACACACTTTCTTCCTTCGAACAACGAACTCCAAACGTTGACTTAAACACGTGTCGCTACACGAACACACCTGCACGCAAATTGAAACACCTGCGCACGAAAACATAAAGTGACGTGAAACGAAATAGAACATTTCCTTCACAAATATCAAAAGTACCGTCGCGAAACGACGTAGTACTTTTTGTATGCTGACGCGACACTTCGCGTCAAGCAAACAATTGTTGGTATGACCCTTCGCGCAAATACCGCGAAACGACAATATCCCAACAACCCCCCTCTTATTGTCGTAATCGCCAAACTCTTCAAAATAATCCAAGTTTTGGTTGCCCCGTCTCAAATACATCATGCGTAGCTGCTTTCGTCAGCAAAATCTGCCGCCTCCTCTTTTGTTGGTACGTACGCAAATTTAATCTCGTTCGCCGTAGCCAAATCTCTTACAAAATGCCATTGGATCCTGATGTGTTTTGTCCTCTTGTGAAACACAAAAAATTTCGCCAACGCCATCAAACTCATGCTGTCAGAATAAATCGTCATACAACCAATAGGAATGCTTAACTCACGGAACATCTCCTTAATCTAAATCGAAGCCTTAGATGCATGACAGGTAGCCATATACTCAAATTCGGTGGAACTCAACACAACCGTAGGTTAAAGCCTATAACTCCACGAGATCGCGGCTCCTCCAAAAATAAATGTGTACCTTGACGTGGACTTACTTGAATCAAAATCGCCGCCCCAATCCGCGTCACAATACCCAACACACTCTAAAGATTTTTTGTCATAAATAAACAAAAGTCCAAGATCAATCGTACCAACTAAGTATTGAAAGATACGTCGTATGGCCTCCCAATGCGCCTTCTTTGGCTCGTGACAATAACGGCTGACGATGGAAACCTGGGATAAGGAAGGGTAACCTGTGTGCATAACCTTGAGCACAACCACTATAGTCTCTTAGGTTTTCACTTTCTCATAATTGAATTCCTTCCACTATTCCCATCTTTTTCATTTCTTTCAACTTATCTAAATGCACATGTCGAAGCCTCTTATGCCACAACATGATATCATGAACACCATCATAGTAAAGTTTCTTCTTTTCATTGCTTAAAATCATCCTAAACTTCCCTTGGCTACCTTTTTCAGCAGTGAAATTAACTTCCTCCTCAAAACTAGCAGTAAAGGTTCCCTTCCTAGTGCTAGTCTCAAAACCCTTATCATCTAACACATACGTTGAGATGAGGTTTTTGTTTAGCTATGGAATAAACAACACATCAGAGAATGTCACTATGGATGTCTTTCCATCCTCTAAGACTTTAAGATCTACCGATCCTACCATAGTAGTAGTGACTACCCTCCCATCCCTATACTCCATCTCTACAGTGGGAATCTTTCTCATCTTAGTGAACATGTGTTTATCCTTACACATGTGCATGGAGGCACTAGAATCCACAATCGAACCTCCTTCACCTTTCAAACCTCCAAAAGCAAATTTATGCTTTTGAGGAATTTCGACATCGGTCTTTGCCTCCAACTCCTCATCTTGTAAGAGCTAACCGTCCTTGTCCTCGAATTCCTCCCCGTGTACCTAAGTCACATAAGCCTTTTTCTTTCCTCTTGGAGGTCCACGGATCTTCCCCTCCTTTAACTAAATTTCGGTTAGCTTAGTGCACTCCGCTATATAGTGCCATGATTTCTTTCAAAAATGACACAAACCCCTGGGAGCCCTTGGTCCAAACTCCTCAGTCTGATTTTTCTGCCCCCCCCCTCCAAAATTTCTGTCCGGTAATTTAGAATCTTTGTTCCTCCAATTGGTTCTAGCTGCCAAAGCTTACCCACTCTTTCCTCCCCTTCCGATCTCAATTGTGTTCTTCCGAACGAGAATCATCCCTACCACTGAATTCCATATCCACCTTGAGTCTAGCAACTCCTACACACAGTTAACTATGTTCTTGAACTCATCTGGCAACTTCATGAGCAAGCAGTTTACCTTCATCTTTTCAGTTTCAACCTTTCTAACACTCTGTAGCTCTATGAAAAATGTTGCAAGCTTATTACAAAAATCCAACATCTTCCCCCCCTTGTATACATATCTTTAATTTTCTGATCAACCAACTGTAGTTGCTTAATTATACCACTTCCGTACATCTCTATGAGAGCCACCCAAAGATCAGATGCCCTCTCTCCCTTCAAATGAGGAGATGCAAGCCTTTGATTAAGATGGTAGAGGATGAAGTGTTTTGCCGCCATATTGTTGTAGTCCCAGGCATTAGTATCATTCACCTCGTACCTTGGAATAGGTGACATGAATGCCGAACTGGTAGGTATCAGTGTGATCGTCTCTTTCTCCTTTCCTTTGTCCACCACCTCCCCTTCGTTTGTCTCTTCTGTTGGAGATGGATCTGGATCTCTTGTGAATTTGCTTTCTCCTATTATTAGAGGGATGCCAAGACTAGATGGACGCCTCACCCCTCCACTCATTATTCCCCAAAACCTTTTCTCACATAGAGCTCATGTCATCATACTCCCCAATATATGAAGATAGTTCGATTAAAGATGGGCACCCTAGAGGGTGGGCCCATAACTTGCAACTCTGAGACCTCCATAGGTCCTCAGAGTAGGTAGCTCACACGAAGCCTCTAGGATAACCCTACCACTTTGTGTTAAAGCAATAATAACTGCCACCTTGGCTGACAAAAACTCTGACCATCTTCACCCTTCTATAGGTAAGACTCCGGTGAGACAATAGCAAAAAAAATCTCTGAATTTGCTCCCCTGAGCAGTAAGTTATGGAGGGTCAAAGTTGACCTTTTGTACAGAAGCTCTTTGGGAGAGAGGGGCCTATCTACCAAATTTTCCTGAGTCCTATCTCTATCTACTGAAGTACGAAACCTATCAAAATATTGTGTTGTATAGAAAGGTACAGGTGCTGGTGTACTTTCTATATGGCCATTGTACGACATGGCCAATCAGACGACACATGTTTTATCTGGATTCGTTTCTGTAATCCGCGGATATGTCGTAACCTAATGTGATAGCGCCACGTGTCAATCAATGTGGCATTGACCGAGAACCGCCAAAATCCTATTCTACAATCTCGCATCCTTCTTGGCTGTCCGATCAATACTGGGATTTAATCATAGCTGTGATAAATCATTGTACGATATTTGTTTTGTTGTCGAAACAAAATGCGCGATATCCGTTTCGGAACCGTACCGTACACTGTACTTTACAAAACTTTGTCTATGCACGACGTCTATAGTTTCTGTTAAATGAATTTGTTCACGCCTAACATTTATATATTTGTAAAACCTTATATGTCTCAGCACCGATCCTACACTTATAGGATAAAGCTAACTGCTACTGGCTAGCTTGAAAGACGGTAGGTACCAGGATCAAATCTTGGGTGTGTCAAGTACCATTTTAGTAAATCTTCTTAAACATCTGCATGTCTGTCTTCTCTTGATAGCAAAGGCAGCCATGGCTCTATCTCCCTCTTCAACCTTTACTGACTACGACAAGTGTGGGAGCTGAAGAGAGGAGTTAGAGGCAGACTGCTTCGGCTTCTTTCTTGCATTTAATTTTAGACCTAGAAAATACTAAAACAACCGTTTATTTCTATAGCAAACCGCCAAATGTCCACTTCGATGCTTCGACTCCACTGTAAGCTGTTCGATCTAAAATCCGCAATGAATTGCGTCCGTTAAAACTCGACGTCGATTCGTTTCGTAATTCGTGAAATGGAGTATGGAGATTGGTGCTGCATTTAGAAACCTTTCGAAATCAATATATGTATTGTTTCGTCAACTCTTTAGTGGATAAGGCGAATGGCTATACGAATAGGTAGACCTAGGTTTAAATCCCATTAGGGTCACAATTTAGTTTTTGATTATTCCTTCCGCTCTCTCTCCTTGCATTAGTATATGTTTATACAAACGTGAAACCCTATATATCAGTATAAGTCAATCTACATATATAGGATATTACTATTGTCTATATGACTGGACCATTGACCCATGTTCAAATCCGGTACGGTTCTTCTGCCTTTTGGCAAACTATCCTCTCAACCCTCCTATCTCCTTAACTATATGTGGGTAGATATGGACTATCCACTCAACCCTCTTCTCTCCTTAACTATTTGTGGGTAGACATGGAGTTTTTTTATCCTCAGTGACTACCACAAGTATATGGAGATAGAAGTATTTCTAGGCACCAGGTAGAAACTTTGAGAAACCTTTTAAAACTATACCTAGACACATAGAAAAAATATAGAAATAGAAAATACTTAAATTTCAACACTATCACAATTTCAACGCTTTTATGAAATCATTTCAAAGTGACACCAACAGTGATTTCCTTGGAGTTTTGGATTAAACTAAAGACAGATCGTGTGACCATTCGTGGGTGGATAAGAGCACGTGGCGCTTGGGCATTGGACCACTAGTTGGTTTGTTTTTCTAAACATCGGACAAAAATAGAGCAGGAAAAGCCAAACTATATTACCATTAACACTAAATACTCAATAAATGGAGAATAGAAATCAAAGTCATTTTTATTTACTCGAATATTCCACATCATACATTTGTCTTATAGTTGTTCCAAATGGAATCTATAAGATGAGTTGCGATGTGTTTTATGGCCAAATTCTTGTGAATGTAATTTTTCTTCCACCATTACTTTTGTAAAACTTTACTATCGTGATTTATTCGAGTAAGTAGCTTCTATGATTTATTGGTATCAAGTTAGGCATGCTTTCGTTTTTGAATTCTTTTGGAGGCTCAAAATGGTTGAATTAGGTCAATATAAGGAGAATATCGAGACGCAGAGAGAAATTGAGATAGAATGGAAAAAAGAGATAGAGAGGGAGCAATTAAGGGAAACGAAATGAAAGAAGAAGAGGTTAGTATTGAATTGCCACGAGGTTACTTGAAGCTGCCTAAAATAAGTAAGTACAGACCTGCTAGGCTCAATATCAGCTGGTGGCACCATGGTTAGTGCATTTACAGCTCAAGTCAGAGGTCCCACGTTCGAGCCCTGGCCAACTCAATATTCCCTAGTATGGGACATGTCGAATCTTGGATTTCAAGGAAATCTAACACCATCCGCACTCAAAATGCAATCAAAATGAACGAGTAGCGACTCACCTCACCTTTTATCAGGTTAGTGGCGCAGTGGTAGGATGGGTGGCACAGTGGTTCGCGCATTCGCAACGTAAGTGAAATTTCCAACGTTTGTGATAGAATCAATTTGTTGAAATTATTAGATTCATGTGGTATTTTCTAGGTCTAAATAGTTCATTAAAAATAGGAAAAGAAAAAGGCGGACAACCTGCCTCCACCTTCTCTCTTTACCCACCATACTTTTTGTAGTCACTGAGGGATAGAGAGAGTGTTTGAGACATGGCCGTCCTAGCTCACCACGCAAGACTAAAGAGTGACTTATGTCACTCTCAACAAAAGGTTCAGTCCGGCACAACTCAAACCTCTAACCCGCAAAGCGCGATATAGCCGTTAGCTCTAACCAGTTTGTCGTAAAAGTGTGTTAGGATACATTACGTTTGATAATTATATAAACATTGTTGAAACCACGATTTTGATTAACGAGATGGCGAACGAAAGAAAATAGAACCAATGTTATATAGTGCAAACATTATCTCGCACAAAAACAAATGAATCAGACATTTGTTTCGACGACGGACATTTAATGTCGGATTTAATCCGACGGCATATATACCCGCCGAGATCGCGGAATGGCAACTTTGGCGTTTATGGACATGGCATGACGTGGCGCCACGTAGAGGGATGATATTTGGTTGCACGAATTCCGGGGAACATAAGGGCAAGTTAAAAGTGGACACGCGTGAAACTCTGAGACCTCCATAAGTCCTCAGAGTGGACAGCTTCCAAGAAGCCTCTAGGATAATCCTGACCCCTTTGTGTTTAAGAAAAAATAACTGCCACCCTGGCAGACAAAAACTCTGACCAACTCAGTGATATGATTGGTTTGTACTTCAATAGATATGGGTTTTGAGAGGGATTAGGACTTAGAGAATTTGGTAGGTAGTAACCTCTCTCCCTGTGAGAGTTTATATAAACTTGGCATCTTTGCCACCTCATAATTAATCCGCTGATTGGCCGTTTTCTCTGATTTTTTTTGCTACGAACTCATGGGATTCCAAGCTGCACATGGGTATAATCAAAATATCAGTTTGCCATCTTGGTGGCTTGAAGTGGGTTAGTTAAACACAATTTAGAGGCTTCCTGTATTCTGTCGTCCAATGGAGGACACATAATTGCAGGTTATGGGACCACCCTCTTGGGTGCCCACCTTCAATGGATATGGGTTCATCTATTCCGAAGCCATGATGATGGGGGCTTTGTGCGAAAAGCGATACTGGGGTATCGTAAGTGGACAAGTGACACGTCCACCTTCAGGAACTCCACCAAGGTTTGGAGAAGTTAGGTTTTCTTCAATAGCGATTGCTTTAGCGGAGGAGGTAGATGATAGGGACAGGAGTGTGTCCGAAAAGGGAAAGGGAAGGAGACACCCCTCACTCCTATAGCCACGACACCAGGATCTGCGGGCGTGAAATCCGTGGAGAACGATACTCAAATGTGGGAAGACATAAACATTGCTGCCAAAAACTTCATTCTAAGGCACCTCACGAAAGCTTTAGCCACCCCTCACCTTCACATTTACAAGGCCGAGGAGTTGTGGGTGAGTTTGGTGGAGACTTGTAGAGCTGGTACTATTCAGGAGCTCCAGTTGGCTGAGCAAAAGCTAGTGAGTTACACTTATAAAAGAGGAAACATGTTAGATTACTGTAATGATCTTTCTTGTTTCTATATGGAGATGAAAAGTGTCGGATGGACAAGTACAATGAAAATGAAAGTTAACACTCTCATCATGAAGTTACCAGACGAGTACGAGAACATTGTGTACTGAGTACAGGAAATGCCTAATAGTTCATGGAAGTGAAATACAGTGGTCCGGAGGATACTTGTGTAGGAAAACACCATGGAGATTAGGAGAGGAGGAAAGAGCATTCAAGCTCTAGCTGCAAAAGGAGACCGATGGGGGAAGGACCCGAAGAAACTATATAAAGGGGAAAGAGATCAGTTTGGAGGACCAAGGCCCCCAAAGGGCCTTTGTCATTTTTGCAAAAAGCCAAGACACTTTATCGCGGATTGTGTGAAGCTGTCGGAGCTGAGGCTCCAAGAGAATCGTGGAGGGGGTTCTTCCGAAAGGAAGAAAAAGGCGCTTGTGGTTACAAAAGTGACAGGAGAAAGCGAGGATGAGTCTTCAGAGGAGGATGGGGAGCTTCTTTCTTGACGAGAGTCTAGAGGAGAAGGAGATCCCTCAAAAGAACAAAAGTGTGCCCTAGGAGCAATTCGAGAAGCTCCACAAGAAGGATAGATTATCGAATCAGGTGCATCCATGCATATGTGTCGTGATAAGGAACTCTTTACTAAGCTAAAAAAGATCCCTACTGTAGAGATAAAGTATAGGGATTAGTGAGTGGTTACTACAGATCTAGTGCGATCAGTAGGTGTGAAAGTCTTAGCGGAGGGTAAGACTTCTATACTTACATTCTCAGATGTAATCTACATTCCTCAGTTGAGTAAAAATCTTATCTCTACGTCTGTGTTAGATGACAAAGAGTTTGATACCTTCACTAAAAAGGGAGTCTTTACAGCTAAAAATTGGGATGAAGTTTACTTCACGGCAGATAAGAGTAGCCAAGGAATGTTTAGGCTTAACTTGAGTAATGAAAAGAAGAATGCTTACTATGTTGGTGTTCCTAAGTTGATGATTTGGCATAAGCGGTTGGGGCATGTGCATTTTCATAGGTTGAGGGAAATGAAAAAGCTTGGGGTAGTAGAAGGCATTCTATTTGGGGATAATGAAATGATGAATGATTCTAGTGGCTGTGCTCAAGGTAAAGCTCACAGACTTCCTTTTCCCAAAGCCACCACATATAGAGGTAAGAAAGTACTAGATTGTTCCACACAGATATTTGGGGACCTTCAAAGGTCCCTTCGGTTGGAGGAAAGAGGTTTATGTTGACAATAACCGATGACTGGTCTAGATACTCTAGAGTCTACTTCCTAAAAACAAAGTCTGAAACATCAACTTACTTCAAAGAATATAAAGCATGGAGTGAGAAGTTGCATGAAACCCCTATTAAAAAGATAAGGAGTGATAATGGGGGGGAATATACCTCTTACCAAATTGAGGAATATCTAAGAGATGAGGGAGTGCATCACCAGAAAATTTTACCATATAACTTGGAACAAAAAAGGGTAGCTGAGAGTTTGAATCGAACACTAGAAGATAGTAAATGGAGTATGTTTGCCAACAAGAAAATAGGAAAGAGATTTTGGGCAGAAACAATGGTTGTGCCAACTACATTAAGAATAGAGTCGTTACCTCAGCTGTAAATGGAGTGACACCTTATGAGAGATAGGTTGGAAGGAAACGAGATATTTCAAGCCTTAAAGTATTTGTTAGCCAAGTTTACAGTCTTGACACAGATAGGAAAAACTAGAAACTAGATGCTAAGGAAAACCTGGATACTTTGTGGGATATGATGAGGATGTTGAGGGATATAAAGTCTATAACTTAGCAAAGAAAGATATCATTCGGGTCAACCACCTAGTTGTCATGGATGAAGGGAAGTCATTTGACCCCTACAAATATACAAAGAAGAAAAGAATCAGATTTGAGTCCGAAAGTGAGGAGAACTCGATCGTTCCCTATAGGGAATTGAGTGAAACCATGATTGTAGATTCAAGGGAGATCCGAGATACAAGAGACTCACTAGAAACCTCACATACTCCTATGGACTTCGAGGAGATTGAATACGTGGGACCAGAACTGGCTTCCATGGACAAGGGAGCGGATAAGATAGTAAGGAGAAATCCAAGACTTCCATCCATTCTTGCTTCGGAGTTAGAGGGAGGGAGAAGGAGCAGTATAAGGATACAAGAAAAACAGGCCCCTCATAAGGTAACTAAGCTATCTCACCCAGATGAGCCTCAGTCTTACTTAGAGGCAGTGAATATTCTGGAGAAATAAAGATAGATTAGAAATAGAAAAATAGAAAACCTATTCAATGTAAATAGGTATTTAATCTAAAACTGAACCCAGATAATAGAATTGAGAGATATAAGGCTCGATTGGTAGCGAAAGGGTTCACCCAAAGGGAGGGGATTGACTATGAGGAGACCTTGCTCCAATTGTTCAATTCCCATCAGTAAGGATCCTCCTCAGTATGGCCGCAGCGGAAGACATGGAAATACACCACATGGACATTACGACTGCTTTCTTAATGGTGAGTTAGAGGAAGAAATTTTAATGAGGCAACCCGAGGGATTCGTGGAGGAAGGAGAAGAGAGCAAAGTCTACAGGTTTATAAAATCTTTATAGGGACTAAAGCAGGCTCCCCGACAGTGGAATAAGAAACTAGATTAGTTTCTCACCGGTCTGGGATATATCCGGATCAGCTTTGACCATTCTATCTATATGTTTGAAGATGAGAATGGTGTCATTTTTATTTTAATTTATGTAGATTATGTGATTCTGTTGATTAAATCTTTGGAAAAGATCAATAAGTTAAAAAAGGATCTTAAAAGCAAATTTAATATGAAGGATTTACGGAGGCAAGATATATTTTGGGGATTCAAATGGAGAGAGATTGGGGGAAGAAGATTATTAGACTTACTCAAAAATAAGCAATAGGTAATATGCTTGAGAAATAAATGCTTACAATTGTACCACTCCCCTAGAATTAAAAAAAGTAAGTGATGGGAGTGTAGAAAGAGGAGTGATGATCTTAGATAATCAGATGAGTCCAAAGGAGAGAGAGAGTTTATGGAGTCTATCCCTTATAGATAGGTCGTAGGAAGTTTAATCTTTTTTATGAACTGTACAAGGCCGGACGTAGCGGCTGCTGTTGGAGTACTCAGTAGGAGTCTTAATGATCCTAGGAAGAGAGACTGGGAGGCATCGAAGAGAGTCATGAGATATTTGGTGGGAACCAGAGAGTTATGGTTGCATTTGGGAGGGGAGCACACTGACATCACTACTTGGAGTGGTGCAAATTATGGGGATGCACTTATGAGAAGATGCAATTCTAGGTATGTGTTGTATGTTGGGGAAGGTGCTTGCTGTTGTAGGAGTAAGCAACTAAAGGTGGTTGCTCAGTCTACTATGGAGGCTGAGTACATGGCCTCTTGTTCTGCTGTGAAAGAGTTGATGTGGGTCAAATCCTTGTTGCAACAACAGGGGTATATGAAAGAGGGAGTGCACGAAGTGTTTTGTGATAATCAAGCTGCCATTGCAATTGCAGCTAATCCAAAACATCATTTTAAGGCTATGCATATGGACATAAGATTGAGTTTTCTAAGAGAAAAAGTTGAGAAAAAGATTGTGAATCTTGTATATAGATCTGATAAGGAAATGGTAGCTGATATGATGACAAAACTGGTGCCTTCTCCCAACATAAAATTTTGCAGAGAAAAGTGTGGATTAAAAGTGAAGTTAAAGTTAGACTAGAAAATACGGGGAGTGTTAAAATTATTAGATTTATGTGGTATTTTCTAGGTCTAAATAGTTCAGTAAAAATAGGAAAAGAAAAAAGCAGACAACGTGCCTCCACCTCCTCTCCCTACCCACCATACTTGTTGTAGTCACTGAGGGATAGAGAGAGTGGTTGAGCCATGGCCATCATAGCTCAACAGAACTTAAGAGTGACTTATGTCACTCTCAACAAAAGGTTTAGTCCGGCACAACTCAAACCTCTGACCGGCAGAGCGCTGTGTAGCCGTTAGCTCTAACCAGTCTATTGTAGAAATCCGTTAGGATACATTAGGTTTGATAATTATGTAAACACTGTTGAAACCACGAATTCGATTAATGGGATGGCAAAGGAAAAAACATAGAACCAATATTATATAGTGCGAACATTATCTCGCACGAAAACAAATGAATCAGACATTTGTTTCGACGACAGACATTTAATATCGGATTTAATCCCACGGCGTATATTAATGCCGAGATCGCGGAATGGTCACTTTGGCGTTTATGGACGTGGCATGACGTGACGCCATATGGAGGGATGACATTTGGTTGCACGAATTCCGGGGAACATAAGGGCAAGTTAAAAGTGGACAAGCGTCCACTCAATGGCGTTGCCATACATAGGCCGTAGAGAAAGTACATCGGCCATATTACTTTTCTGTACCCTACAGTGATCTGATTAGTTCGTATTTCAATAGATAGGGGTTGTGAGAGGGATTTAGGACTTAGAGAATTTGGTATGTAGTAACCTCTCTCCCTTTGAGAGTTTGTATAAACTTGGCATCTTTGCCACCTCATAATTAATTCGCTGATTAGCCGGTTTCTCTGATTTTCTTTGCTATGAACTCATGGGAGTCCAAGCTGCACACGGGAGCAGTCAAACTGTTAGTTTGTCATCTTGGGGAGCAGTGATTGTGGCTTGAAGTGGGTTAGTTAAACACTATCTAGAGGCTTCATGTATTCTGGTGTTCAACGGAGGACACAGAATTGCACAATTTAGTAGGTGACAAATGGAAGGATAAAATATAATGCGGAAGCAAAGACTGCAAGAAAAGAGCACTCGAACAAAAGACAAGTATATTTCACCAGAATTTTCCTCTATTACAAAAAATGGACTTGTCCCAAAGGAATAAGTCATAAATACTCCATCTCGAACCAAACAAAGTACAACTTTATCGCACATTGTACAAAAGTACGCCTGCAAACCAATCAAAACAGAGTACTTGTGAAACTGTTGTTTTGAAAAGTCAGTTTCGTGCGTAACTGCTAATTAGATTTAATATGGAGGTTTGAATAGATTCACGGATTGGGGGAGCGAACGGATTGATAATTAAAGTTACGTAAAATACTCATTGAGTGGGTAAAATACTCATTGAGTGGTGGGAACAAGCAATGACAAATGGACGGCGGATCGCGAAGCGATCCGATGTAAAATAAACGGAATGTTGAAATAGGCGCCGCCGGTACGGAGCAGCTGCGACGCAGTTTAGTCAACGCAGTTGCGACTATTTTTAAGATACGTACGGAAAGCGCAGCCAGCGCAACTAGCGTAGCTACGGATAATATGAATAGGATAGATTTGAAGTAATAATGATTAAACGATATTGGTAGCTTAGTAGTTGCTTAGTGGTAGTTTAGTTTCTGACATACGAAGAGTACGGTGTAAATATTATGTACAACAAAGGTTTGTCCTTTTGACTAGTTAGGTTATTAGAGTAGATACAGTACGGATGGTATGCCTCCGTAGGCTGAGTATAACTTGCAGGACTTAGATTATTTTATGTATCGTAGTCAAATTAATCAAAGCTATGGCAAAGTGTTTTCTGCATCTTTGACCTGTTAGTGTGATCACTCTGATTTGTGCTTTCATGTGAAACTTTGTGGAGTTATTCTATGATATAGAATCTATATGTGTGTGAAGTTTCATTATATTCCAGTATTTCTGTAAGATTCTGTGAACAGTCTAATTGGCTAGTTTGTGAAGCTGTCAGCTACATTTGGGAAACTCTGGAGCTTATATCTTCTAGATGCCTTGGTGGATTTGGCTGTTACTTTGAATGTTTACAGTGTATATGATATACTGCATATTGGTGCAGTTTGAGATCATTTTGTTTATTATGGAGAAATCTGTGTCGTCTGAAACACAGCTGTTTTTGAGGTAGTCTGTGGGTGTTTCCGTGAGTAATCCATGGCTGAAATAAGCTATGGACAACACTACTTAGGGGGGATTTTAGGGTTTATAGGGTACATTGCCGTACGTTCCTATATATTTCAGTACGGTTGACAAAGATTTGTCGTTTTATTAGGTTTGTAGGGTACATTTTCATTATAATTTCGTACATTTATGTTACTTGTTCGTAATTTTAAAGATTTTATAAGGATTTTCTAGTATATCGCTTTTCGTACATTTTCGTACATATCCGTACAGAGAAATCTATACGAATTTTACGAAAAAGTATGAAATCGACGAATATTACGTAATTTTAATAGAAAAGTCCAAATCTGTACGATTTGAACATCTATGGGCGTAACTAACAGTCAAAAAGACATTGAGAAAGGGTATGGGAGCGTGGAACCCAAGTAAAACCCCCTTAAATAATAAATAATCAAGGAAAAATTACAATTTTTTACCGAAATCGGGGGGAAGGGGGTCCGCGGCGCGTCCGTGGATTATGACGTACAGTTGAGTGTACTGGCCGTACATTTATATGTACGGTCCGTACATATATCGCCGATAGTTATCGATGTCGGTGTTATCGCCGATAAATACCGATAAATTCAACAAGAAGAGAATCAAGTTCACTCGTGAGTGAGAGACAAGACTCAACCGATGACAAAAGGCATACACAATGTGTTGACAAATTTATTTACCTACCGACCTTCTATGTTGTTCGGAATGAGGAGAAGGATGTGACAGATAACGATTTGGTGTCTGTCCCTTTTCCCGACGACAGATTGGTGAGTACAAAAGAGTTACAAGATGCAGAGTTTATTGAAGTAAGGAAAAATGACGAAAGAGAGAATGACACGATTTTTGTGCCCTTATCAGATGACAAATTGGTGAGTGAAAATTTCCTACAAGAAAGTTTGTTAACTGCAGCAAGAGGAGTTGAAGGAAGAGATGGACACTTAGAAGCCGAAACTAGAAATAAGGTGGATGTGGAAATTGGTGAACTAGGGAAAGTACAAAGAAAAACTGTTCAAAAAATTCGATCGAGGAAAGAAGTTTGTAGGAGGGAAAAATGTAATAGCAATGCAAACATTAAAAATATAGGAAAAGAAAATAGAAAGAAAAGAGTGCAGCTGAAAAGAAGAAGAATCAAAATTAAAATTTTAGGGATGAATGAAGTTAATGGGGATAGCAAATCTACGAAGAAAAACATAGAGGTAAAACAGAAAATTAATATTTTTGACATTAAACGAGTAGAAAACTGTGACAGAAATGAAAATTTTCAGAAAAGACAAAAGATAATGAAGAAAACAAAGAGAAGATGTAATATTCAAAGGATCAAGAACAAAAGAAAGCATGCTCAAAAAGTGATTAAGAGAAGAGAACGAGAGAAATGATTTTCTAGAGAACGTGAACTCAGAAGAATCTTAATTTTGGAAAAACTTATATTCCAGGCATGTCTTAGCTCCTTTTTACATTTAATATATTTGGTAGGATTTTAGATTTAGTGTTATTTATGTATTTTTGAAAACAAAGGAGGTAGCGGAAGTAGTGGTGAATCATCGGAAGCAGGTCACGTCGCGAAGCAGTGACGCGGCATAGCAGCGCAGCAGATGACGTGGAAGTATTTGATAGGGGGAAGGTACAACAATTATTTAATGAGAGTGGGTAAAAGATAGATATTGTTGACAAATACTGATCATATGAGTAAGTAACGATTATGGCATAGGGGGAGCTGTTACGGGACGATATTCAATTCTATAAGTGTGTAAAATTCAACCAAATTAAGAAAATGGTTGATCAAGTTATTCGTGGAAGACAAGAGTGTTTGAATATTAAATAATTAACTCGGCAAAGAGGCAGTTGTCAAGACAGGGAAGTTTAGAAGACATGGCGAGAACGCAGCAGAGCAGTGGAGAATTAGCAGAAGCAGGTCACTTCGCAACGTACCAACAAATGAAGCAATGCAGCGGAAGACGTGGTGGTTTTCAGCAAAACAAATGGGACGTGGCGACGTCAGCAAAACAGTGGCGATGTATTGTTTTGGCTAACCTTTTTGAATCATTAATAGTGGAGGTTGATAGAGAATTTTTCATCTCTAAATATTCTACATTCTTCATTTTGTTTGTATTTCCATTAGGGTAGAAATATTGCATGGGCTACTGAGTCTAAAGCTTTAGGGGAGTGTTGAAATTGAAAGCTTTAGTTCTCAGTAGATGAGGCTATGAGGAGGAAGTTAAGGGTGAAAGGAGCAGCTGCCAGAGCTGCGATGGTGAACTAGCGCAGCGTAGCAGCATAGCAGTACACGCTGCATATTCTATTTATACTGCGCTACGAGGTCGAACTAGCGCAGCGTAGCAGCAGAGCAGTACACGCTGCACTTTGTATTCATACTGCGCTGCATTATCGAACTAGCGCAGCGATGCATATTTTATAGGTGCACGAAACTAAATTTTCGGGGGAGTGTTGTTTTGGAAAGTTTGTTTCATGCGTACGCGACAGTTCGTGCGCTATGGAATTTATTGTGGAGGTTCGAATGGATTCATGGATTGGGGGAGCGAACGAATACATACAATTTAAGTGATGTAAAAGACTCAGTGAGTGGCGGGTACAAGCATTGACAAATGGACGGCGGATCGCGAAGCGATCCGATGTGGAATAAACGAAATGTTGAAACAGGCACCGCCGATACGGCGCAGTTGCGACGCAAACAGGACAACGCAACTGCGGTTACTTTGGATGAATATGCGCCGTCGGTACGGAGCAGCTGCGACGCAGACGAGTCAACGCAGCTGCGGTTACCTTGATATGATCCGCACGGACAAAGCAGCTGACGCAGCTGCGGATAATGTGACTTGTATAGTCTTGAATAATTTGAGTATTACAATCAAGTTAATCAAAGCTATGGCAGACTGTTTTCTGCATCTTTGACCTGTTGGTGTGATCACTCTGATTGGTGCTTTCATGTGAAACTTTGTGGAGTTATTCTATGATATAGAATCTATATGTGTGTGAAGTTTCATTGTATTCCAGTATCTCTGTAAGATTCTGTGAACAGTCTAAGTGGCTAGTTTGTGAAGCTGTCAACTACATTTGGGTAACTCTGGAGCTTATATCTTCAAGATGCCTTGGTGGATTTGGCTGTAACTTTGGGAGTTTACAGTGTATATGATATACTGCATATTGGTGCAGTTTGAGATCATTTTGTTTATTGTGGAGTAATCTGTGACGTCTGAAACACAGCTGTTTTTGAGGTAGTCTGTGGGTGTTTCCGTGAGTAATCCATGGCTGAAATAAGCTATGGACAACAGAAACTACATACTCTACGCGGTGTACTCGAAACATAATACCGTATACAAATCTAAAGTATGAAATTAATACGTATTAAAAAAAAAAAACAAACTATATTAAAACTAACACGCAACGTTAAACAAAATCACATACTAACTAAATAATTAATATAACAACGCTCAAATGAACTAAGATGTCGTTTCATAATAGTCTAAGATTCCCCTTCTCATTGTGAAACCCCCTCTGAAACTGAATACAAACCTAGTTTAGGTCTACCATGCAAAAAAACATCGTAGACAACCGCTTTTGTAAGCATATCTGCGACCTCCTCTAAAGTCGATACGTATAAAAATTCGATCTCCTTCGCTGCAACAAATCTCTTACAAAGTGCCACTAAATGCGTATGTGTTTTTTTTGCTTGAGAAAGACAGGATTTTTCACAAGCGCCATCAAACTCATGCAGCCAGTAAAAAACTGCAAACAACCAATCCTAATCCCCAACTCACCAAGCATCTATTTGATCCACTGAGATGCCTTTAACGTATGACACGCCAACATATATTCGGCCTTCGTAGAACTTAAGGCGACCATAGGTTGTAGATGCAATGTCCACGAAAAAGCTACGCCGCCCAAAATAAATGCGTACCCTGACGTGGATTTTCCACAGTCGAAATCTCCTCCCCAATTTGCATTGCAATAATCAATACATTGGAAAGAGTCTCGTTTAGACGTATACACCAAATGGAAATCGATCATACCAATAAAATAGTGAAATATTCGTTCCATTACCTCCCAACGATTTTTTTTGGATTGTTGCAATAAAACTAGCGACTAACACTACTGTCGCAATATCTGGACGCTGTTGATTTTGAAAAGCTTTGTCTCAGTAAATAGACGTGTGAGGGAAGGTTTTAGGACTTAGAGACCTATAAAACTTACCTCAAATAGTGTGACAGTAGAAAGACAGTAAGGTGTAGCGTAATTCCACAAAGACACCTGTCGTCACTTGAGGACTGTGTAGGTATTTCAGAATGGCATTGTCGCCCACATACGCGTGTCACACATCAAACGGGTAGAGTCTGAAAATCGGACGAACGAGAAGGAAAGTGGCAATTTTGAAAATGATCCGTTACGGGACAACGTAGCCACGGTTGATATGAATCAAGTCGACGTACGAGATCATAAGAGGATCACAAGGGACTTAGCTGGCAGGTGTTTTCGCAACAACCGGACGGAGGTATCCAGACAATAGAAACTAAGCCAGCCAGAAGTAATTGTACAATCACTAAGTATAGATTTCTGAGTAATATTTATTCTACGGTGGTTGATTAGATTTTGCATAATAAGGAGTACTTAGATCTTACTGGCTTTTTGGTTTTTGGACATACCTCTCAGGTACACTTGTATCGCAGGTACGGCAATATATAATAGGAAAACTAATAGTAGATACTCACTGCGAGCATAAGTCTTAGGACTTAGAACATTTTATGTATCCAGACTTCCAGACTGTGTAATCTGCAAACTATTTTTGAGAAACTTGTGAGTCACATATCTTAGAGTATGTTGGATCAATTGGGCTGAAACTTTCAGAGTTATCATTCTTTAAGATATTCTATACTGTGGTATTGTTTGAAGCAGTTTAGATCTTTGTGTCAGATTCGGTGAGTTGTAGAAAACAGCTATTTGGTAAGATCTTCGTAAGCAGCTGTGAGTGAATTATGTCTACTTCTACTACTATTGCTATTGCTTCACTTGCTACTAGTGCTTCACTTGCTCTAGTGATCGTGGAACCACAAACGTGTGCCTACACTCACGTACATTATATTGCCAACTGCTTCATGGTATGGTACTGACATATTTTCTTCCTCTTTGTACTTTCTGTACTGTACTTTTTGATTTAATGGCGTTGAGACATATTTCGCGCCGATCATACCAAATCTAGGCAAGACCTCTCTATAGTACTGAGCTTGACTTAACTTAATTACATTCTCGTTGGATCGTATGACTTGTATCCCCAAAATGTAACGTACTTCCCCCAAAATCTGTCACTTTGAAATGCAATCTAAGATACTCATTTAACTCATTAATGACAAACAGCTTATCATTAATCATAAGAAAATCATCAACGTACACAGAGAAAATAATTTGGTCCTCTCCCTCTCCTTTTACGTACACTCCGGAATCCGAAATTGTACGGACAAAACCGAAGTCAATAAGTACTTTATGAAGACGAATATACCATGTTTTTGGCGCTTGTTTTAATTCGTACAAAGATTTTCTCAAACGCCATACTTTTCCTCCCTTTTAAGGCACACCCTCGGGCACCTTTATATAAACCTATTCTTCTAACTCTCTATTTAAAAAGGTTGTTTCCACATCCATTTGATGCATATGTTTATTTCCTGTGGTCGCAATCGCAATTAACATTCTCAAAAAATCAAATTTGACAACCGGTGGGTATGTTTCTGAATAATCAACCCCCTTTACTTATTGAAAGCCTTTACACACCAATCTAGCCTTATATTATACTATCTCCCCTGTAGCACAATTTTTTGTTTTAAATATCCATTTAGCGTCAATAGCCTTCTTTCCCTGTGGAAGACTCACCTCCTCAAAATTATTGTTATCAATAATTGAATTTAATTCTCTCTCCCATGCCGGTTTCCACTTATCCTCCCAATCCGTAGATCCTCGTGCCTCGGCGCATGATTGGGGATCGCCGGGCATGTTCTCACTCAATGATTGCTAGAAAAGAAAAGCCTCCTTTGAGGCGGCCGAAATAAAGTAATGGGAATTTTCGACGTTTCCCCCTTTGCGATCAAAGGACAACCGATCTTGTTTCTCCCCCTTTATCTCACGTTGACTCCTTCTCAATGGAATTTCATTTTCATTTTTATTTACGGGCTTTTCAAATTCGGTTTCTTCCTCATGGAAAGAAATGCTCGGAGATTTATAGCTATTAGATCGACGAATGTCCAAAGACATTCGGGATTTGTCACTTCGGATCTCGTCAATATCAATTAATCCCGGATGAGTTTCGGAATTAGCTTTCCCCCTCTTAATATTGACGATTGGATCCACCTCATTGTCAGAATCTGAATCATTGAGATGTGGGAAAGAAAGAGTTCACTCTCTTCGAGAAAATCATGATTTGATGGCGATTTCTCGGATCGAGAAATTGCCAATTTGAGATCCTCATGGAAATATATATTTCGACTCTCCTCCGCTACATGACGGATTGGATCATACACACAATATAAACTCCCTTTGGTGCTATAAACAAAAAAACACCGGACCAACTACGAGAAGAAAATTTACCTCTTCGTTTCATCACAGCCCAACATCCCAAAATACAAAGGTGATGTAAGGCAAGTTTTCGACCGTACCAAAGTTCGTGAGGAGTCTTATTGCCCGATTTGACGTAATTCGACGATTACAAATATAATTAGCGGTTAAAATTGCATCTCCCCCACAAAAATTCCTTTCTTCCTGATCCGTGAATCATCGAGCGTACCATATCTTGAAGAGTTCTATTTTTGCGCTCAACGATTCCGTTTGATTTCGGTGAGCAAGATGCCGTAAACTCTTGCCGAATCCCCCGTTTTTTATAATAAGAATCAAACACATTAAACTCCCCGACGTTATCGGATTGAATTGCCTTCAATTTTTTGTTGCATTGTCGTTCTGCCATAACATGCCATTCCTCAAATTTAGTGGATGCGTTGGATTTATGTTTGAGGAGATATACCCAAGTGAACCTTGAGTAATCGTCAACAATGACCATAATATATTTATTCCCCCCCCAAAATTTCATGTTTAACATCCTCACATAAATCCACATGTACTTTTTCATGGGGGTGAGTTGACCGAAAATGAGTATCTTTGGAAGGGTGTGGTTTACCGATCTGACGCTCTTGACTACAACCATTACATCCGTTGACTTTTTTCCCTGACGTCATCTAGTACACGCTTGCATCTTGTTTTAATCATGCGCTTTAAATCATGATCTCACGTATGGCACATTCAATCGTGCCATAATGTCAGATCTCCTTTTATTTATGTGATTTGGTTAATGATGCCGTCATCATTACGTTTTGGTTTTGGTCCAATCTATTGTTTTGAAAAGTTGGTTTCGTGCTTACGCGACATTTTGTGCGCACGCGACGTTTCACGTGCGTAATATATTATCGAAATTAATGTGGTGGTTCGAATAGATTTGCGGATTGGGGGATTAAATGTACGAGTAAAATTAAAGGGACGTGAAGGAGTAGTTGAGTGGCGCGGAATGCGTTAAGAAATGGACGGCGGATTGCGACACGAACCGATGTGAAATATACGAAATGTACGGAGCTTACGAATATGTCAGAATGGTTAGTGGATGACAACAGAAGCGTGAAACAATATCCTCCGTCAAAGATTTTCTTGCGGCTTTCGGTGGCCTCGCATCCTCGTTGTCGGAAGGCACATGTCATGTCATACGCGACGTGTACCCACTTGATCGCACGGTCGTCGTGGATATTTGTTCACTTTTCCACGAGGCACGATGCTATTCGTTCAGGTGCTAAGAATTGACCTACTCCGGGTCACTAGTTGCGAACTGAAAGTGTCAGAAGATGGCGTATCAAATTATGCATCCAACGGTCCACTTTTACGCCCATAAATGTGGAAAATCAAATTCCTCATTCAGTAGGCTTGTTTTTCTGTCATTTTATTTTTTTTGGTACGGCAATGTACGAAACAGTACGAATTTCTGTAAACAACGACATTTTTTCCCAAATGAAACCTCACCCTTAGTCATTTTTGGTCTAAGGAATTTTTCTGTACCAAATCTGGTAATGGTCATTTTTGGTAATTGTATTTGAGGATTTCTCTCAGATATGTTGGCAGAATTATCTGAAAATTTTCATGTGTGTTCCTCCTTGTATTTTTTACATTGCTATTTATTTTCAGACCTATTGTGTGTCTGGTCTGTGTGTAACTTCATTGTGAAGTTGTCAGTTTAATCAAAGGATTATGGCAGGCTGTTTTTATGAATCTTTGACTAGATGATGTGAAAATTATATTTAGTATTTTTATATGAAAATTTGTGAGAACACTAAATGACCTAGAAAATATCTGTTTATGTAGTTTCAACCTGTTTTGTTGTTTCTGTAGAATTCTGAGTGGATTAAAAGTAGGCTGTTTTTTGGGGTAGTCTGTGGTGCTTCCGAGGGAAAATACATGGCTGAAAATGGCTATGGACAACATCCTCCACAAGAGAAAACTATGAAATGCGTCAGACAATTTGCGTTCGCCGATTTTAATGTCGTCAGATCGGACAATCTTAATCGTCAAATCACCTTAGGCGTACACACTTGCATCAGCGCTCTAGATCTGTGGCACGCTCAAAAGATTTGCAGATCCGCCATTATGTAAAATACGTTCAAAGTTGGATTTCAGAGATTCGTTTAGATCCACTTGGATCTGAAAAGTTGGATTTCAGAGATTCGTTTAGATCCACTTGGATCTGTGGTAAGTAAGTAAAGCCGTACAGTACCAACTGTACCAACAAAAGAACTTGACCCCTACCGACCGTAATCATTTTTGGAATGGGAAGGGATCTCATTTCGTCGAAGAGTGGGGCGTCCATACAAACGTGATGGGAGGCAGCGGAGCCGATTATCCATTCTTTGTCGTTTTCTGTATCAACTGACGACAAATCGTACGTAACACATAGTATAGAGAAAGTCGTTGGTTTGTCATCGCCATCCTCATTTCGTTTTTCACCAACGAAGTGGCCATGGCTGCCAAATCGGCCGCCACGTCCACCGCGCCCCCCTCCACCTAATTGGCCTTCGCCGTGTTCACCAAATGTGCCGCCGCTGCCACCAGGGCCGCCGCTACCGTCGGATTTCGTGTAGCATTGGGGACTAATGTGTGAAACTCTGAGACCTCCATAAGTCCTCAGAGTGGACAGCTTCCAAGAAGCCTCTAGGATAATCCTGACCCCTTTGTGTTTAAGCAAAAATAACTGCCACCCTGGCAGACAAAAACTCTGAACAACTCGGACTGGACTTGGAAAGACGGTTAACCGGGAAAGTTTCCCCTCCTTTCGATGCTTCTTCCCCTTCCTCTAGATCCGCCTCCTCTTCCCCTTCCTCCTCTTCCTCCACAGAGAAAATTTAGATCCGCAGGTTGTTCGGAGGATGCGTACAGAGATCCACCCGAGGCCGAAGACTTAGGAGGACCTCCACGATTTCTTTCAATGGTCATGAGGTAATTTACAAGAAATTCGTAGCTCAGATGTGTTTCCGCCAAAAGAATTTCCTTGAGGTAGGTGAGGTTATCTGGTAAAGCATTGATAAGTCTAATTACCTTATCCTCCTCGATAATAATCTGGCCATTATTTGAGAGCTGCTCCACGATGATGTTATAACCGTTGATTGCATCATCGATCGACTCATTTAACTTTATTTTAAATTGAATAAAATTTGTGTAGTCATATTGGCCCTTGTTTGGAAGGCCTTTTTCGAATTGACCTTCTAGAGCCTTCAAACACTCGTAAGCCGTATCTCGAGTGAGAAAGTGATCGTGCACTGAAGAGGTAAATGACTGCTTGAGACTAGTGATGGCAGCGATATTTTTTTTCTTCTAAAGGCGGCGAACCTTAAAATCGTCGATCAGCATCTTTTCCTTCCCATTTACAATCTTCCAAAGGTGACGGATGATAAGTTGGGCTTTGATACCACTTGATAGGATCAATTCACTAGGTGACAGAAGAAAAGACAAATATAATGCGGAAGCAAAGACTCAAGAAAGAGAGCACTTCAGCAAAAGACAAGTATATTTCACCGGAAGGTTTTTCCCCTCTTACAAAAGATAGACTTGTCCAAAACAGCTTAGTCCTAAATACTCCAACTCCAACCAAACAAAGTACTACTCTATTGCACGTCGTAAAAAAGTATGCCCGCAAACCTATCAAAAAAAAGTACCAACAAAACCACATACTGTACGCCTTACTACACGATACGTAATATCGCCGTATAAATCTAAAGTACTAAACAACTACGTAATCAAAAAAACAAATCCTAAAAATATTCAAACTAACACGCAGCTTCTAACAAACCACACGCTAACTAAATAATTGTTGAAGGTCATAGGATATCGTACATGGTTGTGTTCCACTCCCACTAGGAGTCACACTTGCACCAGCCGAAATGGAGCCATTAGTAGACATGACAGGAGAAGCAAACCCAAAGAGAGATACCTATTTGACAAGATCTATGTTGAGATATGTAGCTTTAAGTGAGAGAGGTATTACAACCAAACAAACATATACCACAACTAAAATAAGGATAAGGACAATAGAACAGAAAACACCTTAAAGCAAGTAAGTGCTCTCATTTCTTTAAACTTTGTGTAGAATGTACATTCTGTATCAAACTGATCATTCCTAATTGAATTAAATACTCTAAAGATCTTTAAAATATCTAAAACGTATGTACTAGGTTCACTTGATAATCAACTAACAAAAATCTAAGTGTTTGGACCAGAATTATCCACTAACAATATCTATACCCTAAAAATCCGGGTGATTCTTATCACGTCCACATTCATTGGCGGCCCTACACACTAATTTACTTAAAGATAACAATTCGTGTAGATACTACAAAAATTCCAGACTAAATTTGGTCAATATTGAACAGTTGGTATTCCAAAAATATTTTAAGTCATAGACTTAAATTTCAGAGACTTACTAAAGCTTACTCTTAAATACACCCCTTAAGCTTTAGAAGACTTACTCACTTAGACCACATGCTTTTCTGCAGTACTCCAACTTAGGAGCGGGAAGGGCTTTTGTCAACATGTCCGCAACCATTTTCTCATCAGGCAAATAACAAAGTTTGACCACTTTTGCAAATACTTTCTCTTGTACCAAATGTAGCTGAATGTCCATATGTTTACTCTTAAAATGGGGACTTGGGTTTGTAGCCACAAAAATGGCTTTTTGATTGTCGCACCACATTATTTGTGTCCCGTGTTGTGTAAAACCTAATTCTTGAAAAAATGCCTTAATCCATAGCAGCTCTTTCAAGGCTGCACTAACAGCCATGTATTCGGCTTCCATAGTAGATTGAGCCGGACCTTTTGAAGTTTACTACTACAACTACAAGTTCCACTTCCAATCTGAATGACATTCCCAGGTGTAGACTTCCTACTAGGCACATCACCATAGCTAGCATCACTCCAAGTATTAATGCCAACCTTGTCCCCTCCCAAAGTAAGCCGAAGATTTCTAGTCCCAACAAGATACCTTAAGACCCTTTTTGCTGCTTCCCAGTCTCTCTTTCGCAGATTTTGCAGACTTTTGCTGAACACACCAACAGGTGCAGCTATATCGGGCCTAGTACAATTCATGAAAGATACTTGTCTATAGGGTACTTGTGACAAATTTTTTTGCTTTTCTGCACTGAGTTCCTCATCTATTATGACTCCAAACTCATGCTCTATTCCTTCAAGTTTTTGCTAATACTCCACAGGAGTTGCACAACCTTTAGCATCAGCCAAGCCAAATTTTTCCAACATGTTTCCTATCACTTCTTTTTGAGTTAGCCTAATGATTTTCTTTTCTCTATCTCTTTCAACTTGTATGCCAAGGATATATTTTGCCTCACCCAAATCTTTCATTTCAATTTGTGAATTAAGAGCATGTTTTACTCTAGCAACTCCTTCTTTGTTCCTACTAATTAGTTGCAAATCATCAACATACACCGCAATGAATATCACCTCATCAGGATTATCACCACACATCACATATACTGAATGATCTGAGCTAATTCTAGTAAATCCTAATCCTTTCAAGAACTCATCTAACTTTCGGTTCCATTGCTTAGGGGCCTGTTTTAGGCCATACAAAGATTTTAAAAGTCTGCACACAAGATTTTATTTTCCTGCTTCCTCATAACCCTCAGGCTGCTTCATATAAATGACCTCATTTAAATCACCATGCAAAAAGGCAATTTTTACATCCATTTGGTGGATGTCAAAATCCTCTGTGGCAGCTAATGTAAGTAGGATGTAGACAGATGGAAACCTTACAACCGGTGAAAAAGTTTCTTCAAAATCTATCCCCTCCTTTTGATTATATCCGTTAGCAACCAAACGAGCCTTATACCTGTCTATTGTATTATCTGGGTTCAATTTTAATTTAAACACCCATTTACTTCTAATAGCCTTTCTTCTAAGAGGAAGTTCCACCTGATCCCATGTTTGGGCCTCCATAATGGACTTCATTTCTTCATTAACTGCTTTGACCCAGTGTTCCTTTTCATTACTCGAAAAAGCTTCAGTCAACTTAAGAGGCTCTTGTATGTGTGGTGAGTGAGCATGGATGCATTTTCTCCCCTAAGTCACGCACTGACTTCGCCTAACTCCACCTGGAAATTCTATCGCTGGTATAGATGGTTAGGTCCTCCTCCTTGATACATGTGATTCTTCTTGTGATTCAGTTCTGGCTTGAGGTAGGAGAGAGTCTACAACTCTTTCGGGCATAACACTACTTGTTTCTGGTGGAGAAGATGATTGCAAGTCACTTTGAGCTAATGTAGATGCATTTTCTATATTTTTCTTGAAAAACATTGGATTTTCCTCTAAAAAGATATAATCAACACTTCGATCTTTCTTTTCATCTGTACGCTGACTTAATACATCTATTCCTTTTCCCTCATCCTTCCCTTTGATGTTTCTGGCTACCACAACTCTATTTCTCTTAATATCATATAGTTTATAACCCTTGGCATGATCATCATACCCTAAAAATATATACCAAGTATGCCTTTTGGCTCTAATTTCCATTTTTGTGGATCAATATCTAGCAAGAATATCTAACTTCCAAAAAATTTGAAGTTACTTACATCTGGTTTTTGTCCTGTCCACATTTCGTAAGGTGTTTTATCCTTTAGTGCCCTTGTTTCTAGCCTGTCTCTCACAAAAGCTGCACAAATCATAACCTCTGCCCAAAATTTGAAATCTATGTCTATATCAGCCATCATTGTCCTAGCACACTCTGATATGGTCCTATTCATCCTCTCTGAAACACCGTTTTGTTCTAGAGAATAAGGAACGGTTAGCACCGTTTTGTTCTAGAGAATAAGGAACGGTTAGTTGACGTGAGATACCATGCAATTTTAGGAATTCTGGAAACTCATTAGAAATATACTCCCCTCCATTATCAGATCTAAATCCCGCTATCTTTCTCTCATGCAGGTTTTCAACCCAAGCCTTATACTCCTTAAATTTTGAGAGAACTTCATCCTTACTTTTCAAAAAATAAACTGTAGTATATCTACTATAGTCATTAGTAAAGGTAAGCATTAACTTATCACCTCCCACAAATGGATACCTAGATGCCCCCCATACATCTGAAAAAATTAGTTCCAGCACCTTGCTACTTCTATTATCAGTTTGCGAAGGGAAAGGCAACTTATGAATTTTTCCCATTGCACAACCATCACATATATTTGATGCTGGTTTTTTACTAATTTTTACACCTTCCACCATTTTTTTATTTACCATCTTTACTAATCTATCATAATTCACATGTCGTAAACGTTTATGCCATAAATCACAATCACTAATTACACTTGAGTACGTATCATCATTGTCATTATCATTTGCAAGACTCAACCGATACAAATTGTTTCCTCCACCAAATCCCTCTGGAGCTATTTTTCCATTCTTACCCACTGTTTTGTTCCCATTCTCAGATATAGTTTTTAAACCTTTCTTTTCTACCAGTGACGTAGAGAAAAAGTTTCTTTTAAAAGCAGGGACATGCAACACATCTTCCAAGACCCTCTTCACAGGTTTTCCATCTTTATTCAACATAAGTGACACCCTCCTCTTTGCTTTCGATTCAACAAACGTATCATCACTAAAATAAAATTTGATGGGTGAAATAGATTGAATACTCTCAAATAGATGGCGATTGCGGCACATGTGGGCAGATGCACCGGAGCCGATAATCCATTCGTCTTCCTCCACGCCTCCCGTTGCTTGTGCCATCGCAAAGTATTTCTTTTCATTATTGTCGGGAAAGCTGCTCACGTCCTCCTCATTAAGTTTGTTGAAGAGAGCAGTTGGTCAACCACCAGATTGAGAAGGAACCCGGCTTTCGTCCCAACTAGAGCGAAAATTTTCTGTAGCTTTCGCTCTCTTGTAGGCATTACACAATCTGAAAACAAGGCCTTTTTCATCACAATAATAGCATGTCAAAGGTGTCCTTCTAGGACCACTACCTCTGCCACTGCCATTGCCAATCTTAGAGTCTGAAAACTGGTTAGCTAGTGCCTGAACAGACTTACTACTACCTCATTGTGACATTTGGTTAGCTTCTCCACTCAAAATAAGTTAAAATTGCTAATGCTATGTTCCATTGACGCTGTGGAATAGCCCTAAGCCTATCCATGGCTCCCTTATATTCATCGGGCAAAGTTCTCATCAACAACATAGCCTGCTGAGGTGGTGAAAAGTCCCCACCTGCACTAGTACTCTGAAGAAACAACCTTTTCATAGCATGACAATGATCTGACATACTACCTCCAGAATACTTAAATTCAAAAATCTGAGTGGCTATGTTAGTCTGGACGGTAACATCTAGCTGAACATACATAGCACGTACACTAAACCAAACATCAGATGCTTTCTTCATCTCAAGATACGACATTATCAAATTTTTTGTCATACACTGCTTCAAGACGTTGAGGCAATGGAGATTCTTCTTTCTCCAATCCGGCGCAGTCACATCCGCTGTTCCTTCCACAATGGGTGACAAGTCCTTCTCCTCGAAATATGAGCTCAACATATCTTCCCAGTATAAGTAGTCAGTTCCGTCAAAATTAGGCAATTTGGGCGGTGGGCCCATAACCTGTTGAAGGTCATGGGCATTAAGACTCGGCTGTGATCCACTCCCACTAGGAGCCACACTTGCACCAGCAGGAGCAGGTGGAGCACTAGGGCTAATAGGAGCACTAGCAATAGGAGCTGAGCCATTATAAGACATGTTAGCGGAAGCAAACCCAAAGAGAAATGCCTAAAAGACTAGATCTATAGTGTAAGATATGTTACTCCAAACGAAAGAGGTATTTCAACCAAACAAACATGTACTACAAGCAAATTATAGACAATAGAGCATAAAACACCTTAAACTGCACTCAGTGCTCTCATTTCCTTAATTCTTGTGTAAAATGTACATTCTGTATTGAATTGATCAATCCTAATTGAACTAAATCCTCAAAAGATCTAAAAAACATCTAAAACGTATGTACATGGTCCACCAGACACTGTACTAACAAAAATCTAAGTGTTTGGACCAGAATTGTCCACTAACAATATCTATACCCTAAAAATCCGGGTGATTCTTATCACGTCTACATTCATTGGCGGCCCTACACACTAATTAACTTAAAGATATCAATTCGTGTAGATACTACAAAAAATCCACACTAAATTTGGTCAATATTGAACAATTGGTATTCCAAAAATATTCTAAGTCCTAGACTCAAATTTCTAAGACTTACTAAAGCTTACTTTTCAATACTTTCGTTCCAGCTCGAGCAAAAATTTCTTGTGGCTTTCGCTCTCTTGTATGCATTACACATTCTGAACACATGCCTTTTTTCATCACAGTAATAGAAGGTTAAAGGTGACCTTCTAGGACCACTACCTCACCCACTGCCACTGCCAATCTTAGAATCTGAAAAATTGGTTATCTAGTGCCTCAACATACTTGCTACTACCTCTTTGTGAAATCTGGTTAGCTTCTTCACTCTAAATAAGTTGAATTGCTATTGCAATGTTCCATTCACGCTGTGGAATAGCCCTAAGCCTATCCATGGTTCCCTTATATTCATCAGGCAAAGTTCTTATCAACAACATAGCATGCTGAGGTTGTGAAAAGTCCCCACGTGCAGTAGTACTGTGAAAGAACAACCTTTTCATAGCATGGCAATGATCAAACACACTACCTCCGGAATACTTAAATTCAAAAATGTGAGTGGCTATGTTAGTCTGGAGAGTAACATTTAGCTGAACATACATAGCACGTACACTAAACCACACTTTAGAGGCTTTCTTCATCTCAAGATACGATATTACCAAGTCTTTTGTCATTGACTGCTTCAAGACGTTGAGGCAGTGGAGATTCTTCTTTCTCCAATCCGGCGCAGACTCATTAGCGGTTCCTTCCACAATGGGTGACAAGTCCCTCTCCTCGAAATATGAGCTCAACATATCTTCCCAGTATAAGTAGCCAGCTCCATCAAAAATAGGCAATTTGGGCGGTGGGCCCATAACTTGTTGAAAGTCATGGGCATTCTCACTTGGCTGTGTTCCACTCCCACTAGGAGTCACACTTGCACCTGCCGAAACAGAGCCATTAATAGACATGGCAGCAGAAGCAAACCCAAAGAGAGATACCTATTTGACTAGATCTATGTTGTAAGTTATGTAGCTTTAAGTGAGAGAGGTTTGACAACCAAACAAACATATACCAAGCCAAAATAAGGACAATATTACAGAAAACACCTTAAAGTGCAATAAGTGCTCTCATTTCCTTAAACTCTATGTAGAATGTACATTTTGTATCAAACTGATCATTCCTAATTCAATTAAATACTCGAAAGAATCTTTAAAATATCTAAAACGTATGTACAAGGTTCACTTGACAATCAACTAACAAAAATCTAAGTGTTTGGACCAGAATTGTCCACTAACAATATCTATACACTAAAAATCCGGGTGATTTTTATCACGTCCACATTCATTGGCGGCCCTACACACTAATTTACTTAAAGATAACTATTCGTGTAGATACTACAAAAAATCCACACTAAATTTGGTCGATATTGAACAGTTAGTATTCCAAAAATATTCTAAGTCTTAGACTCAAATTTCTAAGACTTACTAAATCTTACTTTTCAATAATAATTAATGTTAGGGCGCTCAAGTGAACTGAGACGCCATTTCACAATGTTATAACAGTTTGGGCCTTAGCTAGCTCAATTTTCCTTAGAGTGGAACATGCCAAATCTCGGATTACACAAAGATCTAACATGTTATCGGAGCCAATAGGATTGCGGATGTGTAGACCAACCTCCTCGTGATAGGGGGTATTGAATTTGCATGAGGTTGTCGTTCCGTTCACACTCGGAATGCACTCAAAATAGATGATTACAGGCCATCTAGACCTAGTACAGGCTCGTGGTGCAGTGGTTAGCGCATTCCCAATTAAAGTAAAAGGTCCCAAATTCGAGCCTTCCCCGACTCAATTTTCTGTAGCATGGGACCTAGTGAATGCCTTTTTTTTCAGAATTATAACAGCTGTAGGAGAGGTGGATGAAGATGTAAAGAGAGAGAGAGAGAGAGAGAGAGAGAGAGAGAGAGAGAGAGAGAGAGAGAGGGACAGGGAGGGGGAGAGAAAAAAACACTAGTAAAGAAAGTATATGACCTACCGCAAACCAGACTATGTTGTGATTAGCTAAACAAAAAAATGAATTTTAGAATATCGTTTTTTTAAATTGAAACAGGCAAAACATCCGAGACCTCAAATAATACTATATAAAGGTTAAGTTCCATTAGTTGTTTCTGTTATCGTACAACCCACTCTATGGGCTGGGTTAATTGAGTCGATATTCCATCACGAAGAGTTTGTAATCCACGTGTTATACAATGAGTGGCACCACGTGGGTTTTGACCAGATATTTAAAATCTTCACACCGAAAAATTTCACTTCGAATCTTCACTTGCGCATAATACGACAAAACTTTTGTACTTTCTCCAAACGCGAGTCTTTTACGCTAGCTCATTTTTTAGGGTTCTTGTTTTCGAACATGACAAAAATCCTTTGCCGTAAATAGTGTGACCAAATAAATTGCGCGACGAAGGACCATTATGAGATTAGTTTTTTAATTTTCAGTTGCATTTTGAAAAGTACAAACCATGTGCTAATTTCGTCAATTTTCATTGGTTTTCCATCGTGACACGTAGCTTATTCGTCTAGAGTGTCACGGTTAATTTTTTTTATGTATCTACCAACCCACCTCCTACAAGGACGTTGGCATTTATAAATTAGCGGCCATAACAAAGGAAAGAAATTAAAGTAAAGGAATAGGATAAAGTACAAATTACACAAAAGGACCAAAAAGACAGCAAGGACAAATGAGGCCGTCGTGAACTTAAGTTCAATAGTAAAAAATTTAATGAATAACATAGTGAGACGCTTGAGTTTTATAGATGAACTTAAGTGTGTAAGACGAACTATACTAAGTGGAGGTATAACTAATCAAGGTACAACTAATCTAGGTACACCCAATAAGTGGAACTATGACTAATATAGGTATATGTAGAAGTGGAGGTACAACTAGGCAGAAAGATTCTTAATGTTTAGTGGGAATCTTTCTACACAAATAACATTATGTAAAAACAAGAACAAGAACACAAATTAAACTGATACACTTAAGACTTAGTGTTCTATGACTTTAAATATCATTAAAGAATGAACTAAAAAGAGTGATTCAATAGTACAATGGAAGTACGAATTTCAATACCCCCCCTCGAGTGAAGCACGGAGAGGTTAGCCACGTAGGCTAGAAGAGAGAACATGTTTGTCAAATGAAGGACGAGGAAAAAGGGTTGGTAAGAAAGTCGGCAAGTTGATAAGAGGTAGAGCAATGAAAAAAACAGATCATGCCATCCAAAAAAAAATCACGTGTAAAGTGGTATTGTATATCGATATGTTTCGTTTGAGTATGGTGGATTGGATTTTTCATGAGGGCGAGAGCCCCACAGAATCACAAACAATACAAGTGGGAGAAGTTTGATGACATGAAAGATCCATGAGAAGGCGACCAAGCCAAATGGTGGTTTTAGTGGCAGAAGTACCAGCCATGTATTCACCTTCGGTAGATGAGAGAGCAACAGTTGGTTGTCTTCGGGAAGACCATCAGACAAGACCACCACCAAGGGAAAAACAAACCCCACAAATAGAGTGGCGTTCGTCGGTTTGATTCCCCCAGTACGCATCACAAAATCTAGCAAGAGAGGTATTTGGAAGAGAAGCTAAAGAAGAAGGTGGAGATGAAGAAGAAGGTGAGAGAGAAGGTGGGGCGAAGATGTTTTGTGCCTGGGAGGTATCTAAGGACACGTTTTGCCGCATCTAGATGAGTGGAAGTGGCACAATGAGAAAATTACGATAAAATGCATATAGTAATGCAAATGTCCAGACGCAACCCCAGCATAGCATACATCAACTTTCCTACGATAAACCGGAAAAGTGACCCTACGTCTCCTTGGGCATTCCCATCGGAGGCTTCTTTTTTGAGTGTGGTATTTGGATCACGAGGTGTAGAGACAGGATTACAATCGAACATGCTAAAAGTATCTAAAAGGTCGCCAATATAATGTTCTAGGCTCATTTGTAATAAAGGTTTAGACATATTTCTTGTAATACTAATACCTAGTCAAAAATCAAGGTCACCCAAATCAGTCATCGGCTAATGAGATGCTAGCATGACTTTGACTTTGTGAATTTCCCTTATACTAGGACCAGGCAGAATTACATCATCAACATAGATAATAATGATAACTAAACTGTAACCTGTACCTTTAATGTAAATACTAGGATCTGCACTAATTTTTATAAAACCATCTTTTAATAAAGCAGAGACAAGCGTTTTGTGCCACACACGTGGCGCCCGTTTTAGACCGTAAATAGATTTATTAAAGTGACAGACTAAAGATTCTTATCCAGCTATAGCGTATCTAGGAGCCTGTTCCATGTAAATGTCTTCTTCAAGATTTCAGTGCAAAAAATTAGTTTTGACGTTAAGTTGCTGAAGCTCCTAATCGTGTATCGCCGCCAAAGACAGAATTGTACGAATCGATTCAAATTTAACAACACGTACGAAAGTCTCGTTGAAATTAATCCCTTCTGTCTGCAAATACCCTTTTGCCACGAGACGCGTTTTGTAGCGTTCAAAGGAACCATCTGCAAATTTCTATACTTTAAAAACCCATTTTGAACCAATGGCACGTTGGTTAGGTGGCAGCTCGCAAAGCGTCCAAGTTTGATTTGTCATAAGAGCTTGATATTCTTCATTGGCTGCCAAAGACCACTTGTCTCCATCTGGACGCTTTAGAGCACATTTTAATGTAAGTGGTGGATCTTTGACTTCAGCAATATTGGCGTGAGCAAGGTTAGCAATATTGGCGTGAGCAAGGTTTTGAGTCACCTTCCATGTAAGACGTACAGTTCCAGTTTTGCGCGGTACAGGCTGTTGCGTATGTCCATCGGTCATAAGATTTGTGGTGGAGGGTTCCGCAAGTGGATTCCCCAAAACTGGCGCGAAAGGTTGCGTCAAAGGATTCGTTATATATGTTTCAAACGAGGTGGATTCTGGCCGTACATCGTCCGCCCGTATTAATGGCGACAAGTGTAAATCGTTTGTCGCAAGGACAACGTGGTCTTGAGGCGTAATTTCCGCATGGCAGGTCGGCGCACGGGAAATATGGTCTTGAGGTAATCTGTCGTCATTGCTTGTCGGCGCGCCAGCGTTGATTTGGTCAAGATTTTTCACCGCGGATTTTAGACCATGTGAAGAGTTGTCAGCCGTAGTGATTCGCGTCTGTAAAGTGGGCGCCGATTTCTCGGCAGGTTCTGCGGGCACCATATTCTCCAATGTGACAAAATTTGTATGAACCCAATTGTTTGATTTTATCATTAAGTTTGTTGGATTGTTAGGAGGAAAAAAAAGGGGGATTAGAGAATCAGCGGATGACATGTCTGTAGGGAAATCAACGGTTAGAGATGTGACAGGAAGATTTAGTACAAGGTGACGAATAAGGGGGTTCTCATTAAAAATGACGTCACATGTAATGATAATACGATGCGTTTTAAGACGGTATATGCGGTACGATTTAGAGTGGGGAGCGTATCCTACAAGTATACCTATAATGGCCTTTGCACCCCATTTTCCATCAGTGTTTGTAAGATTATTGTAATAGGTCTCACTTCCAAAAATGCGGAAGTGAGAAACATTTGGATTTTTTTTATGCCATGCCTCAAAAGGAGTTTTGTTTTTGAGAGCCAATGTGGGTGGCCCATTTCAAACATAACAAGTTGTTAGTACAGCTTCGGTCCAAAAGGATTAAGGTAAGGAGGCAAAATACATCATGGATCGGGCCATATCAGCAAAGGTTCAATTGAGTCTTTCGGCATCTCCATTTTGTTGAGGTGTATGTGGAGCAGTCAATTCATAAATTATGCCACATTCTACAAAGAATTCTGAAAATTCATGGGACATATATTCCCCCCCGTTATCACTTCTTAACATTTTTATCCGGAGGAGAATTGATTTTTGACGAGGGATTTAAAATGTTTGAAATGAGTAAAAGCCTCAAACTTATTTTTCATGAGATAAACATAAGTGAATCGTGAGTAATCATCAATAAAGGTAATGTAATACACAAAACCACTCAAACTTTGTACTCTCATTGGTCCACATACATCACTAGAAATTAAATCAAGAGGAGAATTTGATTCATAATTGCTTTTCGGAAAAAGTAATCGAGGCATTTTGCCAATAATACATTCATGGTAAAAATCTAAATTTTTAGCATCAAAAGAATCTAAGCCTAAAACAAGGTCTTTACTAAGAGATGCTAAACTTTGTCTATTTAAATGGCCGTATCGTAAATGCCATTTGCGAAAACAAGAGGAGGGAGAAGAAGAAGTTGCTACATTTGCATATGCTAAATCTCTAAAAGATTTTAAAACATAGAGATTACCGCATTTAGTACCCTTTCCAAGGTAAATGCAATTTGACGAAAAAAATTGAACGTCGGTTTCAGATATGACTCTTAACCTACCATTTCTGAGGGTCGCACCCACGCAGAAGAGATTTTTTTTGAGTTGGGGAACGTAGTAAACGTTTTCCAAAATGAGTGGTTTGGCGCTATTCTGGTTTATGGCCACCTGTCCAACCATATTTGAGGTTAAACATAATTATTTCCAAGTAGAATTTGTAAAGGGGTAGAAAGCATTAGAAGATTTGTCATGATGGATTTGCAGCATGACATGTGATGCGAAGCACCAGAATTTATCAACCAATCATAATTGTTGCCTGAAGCATTGAAAGCATACCCATAATCCATTGGAGGTATGGTAGCAGGTACAGAAATTGATGTGGTTGATAGGTGGCGCTACTGGATTCGTTACGTCACATTGAAGAAAATGAGGAGGTACAGTAGGCACAAATTGAAAATGAGGCGTCATGTTGTACCAAGGAGGAGGAGGACCGTAAGGACCGTACGAATGGATCATAAATGTTGCACTCACGTGTCCAACGCATTCTACGCGACAAGCGGATTGGGCAGTGCTTTTGGATTTGGAGAATTGTTTTTTTTTGACCGCCGCCGCCGCCTGACGCACGTTCACGTTTACGAGCGAGAATTGGACACGCGTCAATGAGATGATCTTTCTCTTTGCATTATCTACAAAAAGTAGAAGATGTTGCAGCACCTGAAAAAGATTTTTTTTTTAAACAAGAGTAGTTAGCGATGTGGCATCAGATGATGTCACATGTTTATTTAATTATTATCTGCTTTCTTCATAAATTAGTTGATTAGTTAACTTAGGTAAGGTGACATTCACAGGATTTTTGTCAACCGTACCAACACAAGATTCAAAACTAGGCGGCAATCTTGCCAAAATCACGCTAATGAGATCCTCATGAGTTACAAGATAACTAATGCACTTTAAACGTCCAGCGTATGATTGTACTTTTTATATAAAGGACAACATATCTTCGTACTTATCCTTTTCAAGAAGAATGAATTCGCGTCGAATGGGCCAAACAGTGTGGCCAAGTGTCAATTTCGTACGCGGCGCATAAAAGTCGCCACGCTTCATTTGCGGTTGTGGCGCTTTGTACAAGATTCGCGATTGTCCCATCCAAAGACAAAATGAGACGAGACAAAGCGATGGAATATTTTTCTCTCCACGCAATGATTGCAGTCTTAGCGGCTGTAAAATCGTTGTCATCCTCGTCTGGCAACCCCATAATTTTTCGAAACTGAATAAATGTCGGATGAGAAATTACAAGTTGTAAAAATCCTAACCTTTAAATTTATACACTGAGTTTGACACGGCCGAAGCCGTGGGCCCATAACCTAATAAATTAGAGGCCATAACAGTGGAAAGAAATTAAAGTAAAGGATTAGGATAAAGTACAAAGTACACAAAAGGACAAAAAAGACAGCAAGGACAAATGAGGTCGTCGTGAACTTAAGTTCAATAGTTAACAATTTAATGAATAACATAGTGAGACGCTTGAGTTTTATAGATGAACTCAAGCATGTAAGACAAACTATACTAAGTGGAGGTATATCAAATCAAGGTACAACTAATATAGGTACACCCAATAAGTGGAACTATGGCTAATATAGGTATATGTAGAAGTGGAGGTACAACTAGGCAAAAATATTCTAAATGTTTAGTGGGAATCTTTCTACACAAAGAACATTATGTACAAACAAGTACAGGAACACAAATTGAAGTGATACACTTAAGACTTACACTGCCAATCGCTATTAGCGTAGTGTACGCTAATTCCGTCCCCCTTTTTTTATTCTTTATTCTCAAATAGCGTAGCTTATTCTATTTTTTTATGTACGCCATTTAGGGATATTTTCCAAGTACCGTACAAAATGGAAGTACGTCATCTTTTAAATAGTGTCGTGTACGGTCTGAGTGAGACTGTACAAAAACGTACCTTTTTAAGTGAAAAAGTACAATTCGTTATGTTTAGTAGCTGCGGACGCATGAGAATGTGTGGTATAAAAAAAAGATCAAATCGGGTTGTCAAATATCACGTTCGCATATATTCGTCCAAAAACCGCGTTTACACTGTGTGAACGTACGATTTGTGTACGATTTGTCAGATTTTGTACAAATACCTATATTAGCGTAAGCATGTTTGCAAACGACATTTACTTTTTTCAAAGACCCAAATTAGAATTATTAAACAATTAGAATGTATGTTTCGTTTCAAAATTTTCAAATTCTTAATTAGCGTAAACCACGATAATTATTCATATACGCTAAAGAAACTTTTACGCTAATAGCGATTGGCGGTGTAGTGTTCTAGGACTTTAAATATCATGAAAGAATGAAATAAAAATAGTGATTCAATAGTACACTGGAAGTACGAATTCCAATAGGCAGCTACAGAGAAAAATGAAGTGAACGCCTCGCGGATGCACATTCGACGGTCAGTATTACCTCCAAGACCTTCGGAGCATAGTTCAAAAGTAGGCGTTTTTTGGTAGGCCTTTTGTAGGCCGCCTTTAGCGTCAGTTTTGTTACGGGCTTTTCATGTGATCTTCTTAGATCGTTACTTTCATCAACGACCGTCAGATCGTCCAAATCTGACGGTTTAAATAAAAAGTCGCTCAAAACTCACAAAAAAAGATTTTTTTGTCCGATTTTTTTTTCAAATTTAGACATGACATTTAATTCTCTATCAATCCATGTGCAACTCAACCCTGTTACTATTTTATTTCATTTTGCGGCCAATACAATATGGGTCTTAAGGCCATATTGTATGTTTTGCATACAATACGCATATTGTATGGGCGTACGGTCACCTACTTTTGAACTATGCTTCGGAGAGTATTGGCAAGATTCTTTGTAATGTTGTTTCGCTTTTAAAAACAAAATAAGCGGTACGGTTTGGTACGGATTGTCGTGGAATTCTGAAAACTACCCCACTTTTCGACTGATGGAACTTGACCCTAAGTCATAGGGTCAGGTCTGACCTCCGTACATGTGCTGATATGAGTTTAAAGTACCAATTGTTGGCCGTACAGGCCGTACTGGCAGGCTCCTAAACTTCACTTAATCTTCCCCGACACGCCACGTCATAAATACAACTAGAAGAAAACAGAGTGAAGAAAGTCACAACTATTTTGTCGGTTCGTAATCCAGTTAGTTTTTTTGGTCTCCTAGTCGGTCAAACTCTGACGGCCGTCGGTTCATCGCCTATCCCGTATAATTTTATTTTCTTTGTTCTGAGAGAGTTTTTTTCTGCCCGAACAATTTTCACCTACGAAATGTTATTTGTAAAAATAATTAATGTACGAATAAAATGCACTAAAAGTACAAATTAATAGATCCCAGGATACACGTGGGAAAAGATATTCCGTACATCTTAGAAATTTCCAGAATTCACTTGTACTAAACCGACAAAAACCTACAACAGTCGCATCCAGAAAGAGAAAAAAAAATTATGAAAAAAAACGAAAAGGACTTTGAACTTTGCACTTTGGACTTTGGTATCCGTACATAAATTTTGTTTTATTCTCAGTTCGTGCGGGTGCGTTGCCGCGCTAACTTTTTGAAGCGTGCGAATATTGTAAGTTATTCCCGCCTTGGGAAAGTTACATAAGTTGAGTTTCGAGCTCAGTTCCCTCACACTTGCCTCTCCCTCTCTCTCCTATCTCTCAATATTCCTTCACATCTCTCTTTCTCTTTTTCTCTTTCTCATTTCTAATAATTCTAGACTTCCCTCCTTTCCCACTCTTTCTCCCTCCCTTTCCTTTCTTCCCTTTTTCTCTTTGAATTTTCACTTTTGGGCTTGAATTTGAGTTCAACGTTCTTTATTTAACACAATTTTGTCTCGTTATCCTTCTTAACTATCACTTTTTTTTACTTTGTCATTAAAAAAATGGAATACTCGCTAAATATTCGTTCAGTGGCTGTACGGACTTTTCTACTGGTTTTAGCTGCCGTGGGAGCCGCAGAAGGTGGGTGAAAGAGTTAAAAGTACTGACAATGAGCGAAGGCAAAGGAAGAAAAAAGAGGAGGAAAAAGAAGAGGGAGGAAAGTGGCCGAGAAATTAAGAAGGAAGAAAAAAGAAAATAGAGAATGGTAGAGGTAAAAAAGAGGGAGGGAAATTAGGGAGTAAGGTGAGAAAATTGGAAGCGGGAGGGAGAAAGAGAAAAGTGGAAGGAAGGAGAGAAAGAAAGATAAGTTAAGAAAGAAAATTTGGACAAGATTGATAGAAATGGAAATGAGAGAGGGAGAAGCAGTCAAGACGGGGAAAAGTTGAGGGGAATAGGGGTGGTGGGAATAATGAAGGTAGAACAGTGAGCAGAGAATAGAGGAAGAGAGAGACGTGGTTACTATTTTTCTTTCCGAACCTCCTCTCAATTCCTCATTTTTCATCTTCCAGCTTTCTCAAATGTTCTCTCTCTCCCTCTCTCCCTTTCCTATCTCTCTCTCTCTCCCCCCCCTCTCTCTGCTGCCGTGGGAGCCGTAAAAGGTGGGTGAAAGAGGGTGGGCGCTCTCTCTCTTTCTCTCTCTCTCTTTCTCTCTTTCCCTTGGCCTGCGCTTCTGTCTCCCCGGCCCTTCCTGTCTCCTTCCACTAACCTGCTTTTTTTCTGCTATTTCCCTCTCCCTCCTCTCCCTCTCCTCCTCCAGGCTGCACTCTCCAAAACGGCATTCGCTATGTCGGTGGTGTTTTCAAAACTGGCTCTGCCGTCTCCCGAGAAGATTGCGGTCTCGTTTGTCTCTCCACAGACGGATGCTTGGGATACACATTTTATCCTTCAAAAAGAAATTGTACTTTAGCATCGTCTTTCCCCCAAGTCGTAAGCGATTCAACAGCCCTTTCCGGAATTGTTTTGGGTCAATGTGATTTCGACGACAATTTTGAGTATCCGATGTATTCCTCCACTCTTGGACCAATTACGGGAGTCCCCAATAAAGAGGACTGTTGTCGATGGTGTTCTTCAACTTCAAAATGTGCAGGATTTACTTTTTTTAAATCGGGTGCGAAGAAGGGGGTTTGCGATTTGAAGTACGCGACAAATAATAGAGTCCCTAATCAGAATATGTCTTCCGGAGTTCTGAGTAAGCTGTTTTGCATTTCCGTTTCCCTTCTTTTTATTTGGAGGTGCTATTTTGGCTGATTTTTGTTGGTTGCTTTGAAGTTTTCCATGTTTAAACTTTGGGTTTTTTCCTAAGTCTTCTTGTTTTTGGATTTTTTTTTGGTTCTTTGATTTTGTAACTGAGAAAACAATGAACGGAAAATGTGAAATTCTGTAACCAAAATATGCAAGCAGCTTCAATTTTTCCCTAAATTCTTTATTTCCTTTTTTCTGCATACATAAACGTGAACACAGAAAAAATTTCAATGAAAATCCTTTATTACTTTATTTTATGGTTTTCCTGCAACGAAAACTTCAAAAAATAAAAGAAAAGAACAGAAAGGAAACAAACCGAGGATATTCCCTTTTCACTATCACTGTTTTCATTTTATTTTCATCCTTCTGTTGTTTACCCTTTTTTTCACCCTCCACCCTTTTTTTAGTACCAATCTTTTCCCTTTTTCCTGTTTCCTTACTGTTTTTTTTTCCTTTGTTGTTTCCTTTTGTACATTTCTCTTTTTGCAAATGTCACTACCCCAAAAATTCTTGCTTAAATGAAAAAACTCAAAATTCCCCTCTCGTACTCTTTCCTTTTCCTTTGCGCTTCTCCTTTTTTACCTTCCCTTTCCTAATCATTTTTCCCTTTCCTACTATTTCCCTGCCATAGTCTTGTTCTCCATTCATCGTCCTTTTCCCCGTTCCCTAATTCAATCCCTTTTCTTTTTTTTCCTGTTTTTCTTTTCCTCTGTTCTTCTTATTATCATTTTTTACTTTTCAGGCGGAAATTCGTGTGTTTTCGAAGATGGTGTTGATTATCGCGGATTCTTATTAAAGACCGTCAATCAGACTTTGAGTAAGACGGATTGTTGCGCCCTCTGTCGCAGTACGGCTAATTGTAAGGCTTTTTCATACGTTAATATCGGAGCGGGATCGAAAACTTGCGTCCTTAAAACCAGCGGTTTGAACAGGGTCGCGAACCCTAACGCAGTTTCCGCGGTTGCGACAGGTGAAAAAATCCCCATAAAATGTTAACAAATTATAAAATAAAAATTGAAACGACATGTGGAATATATAGATGTATGCAAAAAGGTGCAAAATCGTGTAAGCATTAGAATAATTGGGTAAATAGGCATAAAATTATTCAAAATCTGGTGGAAATCATATTGAAAACGTTTGAAAACCCGAAAAACTTTACCAGCTCTTTCTCTCTGTCTCTCTCTCTCTCTCTCTCTCTCTCTCTCTCTCTCTCTCTCTCTCTCTCTCTCTCTCTCTCTCTCTCTCTCTCTCTCTCTCTCTCTCCCTCTCTCTCTCTCTCCCTCTCTCTCTCACTCAGCCTCTCCATCTACTCTCCCTCTTTTTCTTTCTTTCTCACCCTTTCCCCCTCTCTCCCTCTCGCCCTCTCTCTCCCTCTTTCTTTCTCTTCTTTTTCCACTCTCTCTCTCTCCCTCGCCCTCTCCTATGCCCCTGTCCTTCGCGAACCAAACCTAGTTAGTTTTTTCAACACCAAACTAGATGAAATTCATATTCTAACACAACTAGCTCTCTCTCTCCCCTTTTTTTTTTCAGGAGTTACTTGTTCTCAACAATCCGTGTCTATGAGAACTCGATCTCCTCCTCCCCCCCCACCTCGATTTGTCTAAAGAATTTTTTGAAAATGTGAGTTTCTCGTTTAATCATTGAAACACTTAATATTTTTTATTTCACTATTTTCGCAAATTGTATGAATAGATTTCCTCATGTTTCTTTTACAAGTGAAAGCACCCATTTTTCTAAGCTCTCTATAAATCATTTTTAAATGTTTTGATTATATTTGTTTATTTTGTCTGTTCTTTCAACTTTCTCATTTTTTTTCTGGCAGAAATTTTTTTCGGTCATCCTGGAAAATTATGAGAATTATGTTTATTCCATTTTAGGGAGGACAGCCCCGAAAAAAAGAAATTCCAAAAGATTATTCATCAATTTCCTGGAAAAAATGAAAAAAGAAAGCCAAAACAGTTCAGAAAAACGTGCAATGTTATCATTTGCTACGAACGTTACCATGTGTTTGAGTTTTGTTAAGGGTAATTTTACGAAACTGTCTAAAAAACAGTCTTGCTTTATTTTGCGAAATTGCTTTTAAATTTTACGGACGCTTAAATTCGTTCCATTATTTATTTATTTTGTATTTCGTTATTCTTTAATTTATGCACGGAAAATGTGACAGGGAAGAAAATCGGTCTCTTTATAGATTGTCTTTGTTCGAGGAAAAAGTGCACTAAAAAGGGAGGAAACTCCCGGTTTTTTTGCGAGAAATATCATCCCCCCTTATACTTTTTTAGACCAGAAGAAGCCCAGATCCAATTTGTTTTTATTAAATGAATCCGGTTACCTTTACTTTGGATTAACTTGTTAAAATGTCTCGGTTTGGTTGAGAAAAGTATAAATATTTGTTAATGTAACTCCAAAGTCTTTTATGAAGAACTAGATGAATTTTGAATTTTTGTCCTCGAAATGTTTAGCTGTTCTCCCTATCTCTCCCTCTCTCTCACTCACGCTTTCTCCCACTCTCCCTCTCTCTCTCTCTCCCCCTCTCTGTCTCCCCCTCTCTGTCTTCGAGTCTCTACCTCTAATTCTCGCCCCATCCCTATATCTATCCCCATCTCCATTCCTCTTCCTCTCCTTCTTCTCTTGCTCTTGCTCTCCCTCGCCCTATAATATCTACATCGCCCTCGCTTTCTCCCTCTCCCTCTCCCTCACCTCCCCCTCTCCCTCTCACTCTCCCTCCCCCATCCCCCCCCTCATCTCTCCGCTTCTCCCTCTACCTTTATACCTCCTCCCAACTCCCACTACCTCTGCACCTCTTTTTGCACCTACACATACACTTCACCCCCCCCCCCCCCCTCTCCTTCCCTCTTTCTCTTCTCCCCCCCCTCCCTCTTTTTATCTCACTCTCATTCCCTTTCCCTCTCACGCTAACTCTCCCTATCCCACTCCCTGTCCTTCGCCCTTCCCCTCTCTCCCTCTTCTTGTGACGATCGAGGTTTCTCCAATAAATTGCTTCTGGGTTATAATTTTTTGGAACCAATCCATTTGGTTTACTCTCTGTTTCCTATCTCATTTTACGTGTATATGTAGAATGTGCTTGGCCTTCTCTAAGTTTGTCTTTTCAAACTAAAATTTAAAGTACTTTGATCTTGTCTACCCTTTCTTTGACTTACTGACATCTAGCGAGTCATCAACATACATAGCAATAAAGATTACCCACATTTTGTTATCAGCAATCATTACATTGAGTGGTCTGAATTAATTTTTTTGAAGCCTAAACCGGTTAAAAACTCATTTATTTTTCGATTCCACTGAGCAGAAGCTTAGTTTGATCATATAGGGATTTCAACAATCTGCACATTATGCTTTTCGTTGCCTATCTCCTCAAACTTTTTGGTTGTTTTGGGTAGATGAATTTCGTTGAATCAACATGGAAAAGCAAATTTCACATCCATCTGTTGAATTTCTATATCATTTATAGTTGCCATGGTTAAAAAAAACTGAGTGGAAGATTTTTTTCAGCAAGTGAGAATGTCTTTTCAAAATCAACTCTTTCGTTTTCATCAAAATCCATTTGCAACTAGCCAAGCTTTTTACCTCTCTATGGCTATATTTGGGTTGGGATTCACCATGAATACCTACTTACTTTTGATAGCCTTCTCTATGGTGGAAGCTCTAAGTCCCATGTTTGAATCCATTACGTACTTAATTTTTTTGATTCAAACTTATATTCAGTGTCCTTTTTTTGGAAAGGAGGAAGCTTCTTAAATAATGATTAGTTCTCTTGTATTTGTTGAAAGAGCAAGAGCACTATCAACTCCCTTGAGTGTTGGCGCTCAATCTTCGTCCACTTCGAAAGGTTGATGTACGAATGGAAGGCATTTTTTTCCCTTTCAGAATTGTTGCTTTTTCTCCACCATTAGTCGTATATTAACTTTAGTTGAACCTCTTTTTGTGGTGATTTTTTAGTTGTAGAATTTTGAGCTCTAAGAAATATTTGTTCTTGAATCAAAACATAATTGGTTGCTCTTTCCTCCTTTTGAATTCTTGTTGGATCTCTTTAAGTGGTGATTTTTCTAGTTCTTGAATATTCGACCTAAAGGCATATTTCTTCTTCAATGAAATGATAATCGGTAACTGTTGTTATTTCTAGTGCGACTTTGAGCGTTTCTAGTGCGACTCTGGGCGACCTTCTCGATTCAGAACTTAACCGATTTCGGAATCATGTGAATTCGTAGCGTGGTGTGTTGACCCACGATATTCGGGGAGACACTATTAGTGGTGTGCTTTCTGTGTAAGCGACTCCCACGGTGCATTATTGTACGTGTGATAGCTAAGTACACGTGGCATTCGGTCATTCGACCACCACTTAGCTGCTTTGATTGTGCTTTGCATAAATAGACAGTTTTTTAGCATAGAAAATCATTTTCACAGAGAGGGAGTAAAGACAATGCTTTATTACACTAGGGACAGTCTGTCCAAAATAACACCTTGTATATTTCCAACTTCTGCAATGGATTAGTGAAAGCCTTCTACATTATTTTCTACGCATGTGAATGCCCACTACTCTTTCCCTCTCCTACTTCCAGCAATTTCTACTTCTGTAACTTTTCTGAGATCGGATCTGTGTTTCTTGATCCTGATCGGACGTACGTTGTCTCAAGCTCCCTCAATTACCCGCAATGGCCGAGCCTAGATTTTAGGCTACGGGCCCGCACAACAATCTTGATAAGTCCAATTGACTTCGTGGAACGAGGTGGTTGAGGCTCTCTTGAATGAGTTCAACACCCAGATCATGTCCAATTGTGAGCTCATTGCGGAAAGCTCTACATTCTCATCTGGAAAGGGAAAGATAAGGGAGAGATTGCCAACAAAGAGGGAAAGATTCCCAACAAAGACAGGCGGGACAGTCAAGATAAGAAAGAAATGTTGCTCTGCAGCAACAGGGACACTGGACACTACCAGAGGACACGACACTACAAGAACCTGCAGAGCCACCCATTTAGTTCAGCAAAAACATCCCAAGAGTACCACACAAATGGCCTACTTCAACCAGGTGACACTCAACACAACAAAAGCCACTTAGACTCATAACACAGCTCACTTAGAGCTAATACTTAACACAACATACTGACAGAGTTTCATACACAAACTCTGATCAGTCACAAAGTGACATACACACAAAGACAGCCTTAAAAGTCACTTTCCTTTAGTGAACTTGTACAAGTACAAATAAGTCTTTCTAACTACCTAACTACCAATCAGATCACTGTATCATACACTATCGGCTACATTACCTGGTACATTTAATCCTAAGTACTGTTCTCTGCTAAGGCCAACCCTGATTTGTCCCTGAACTATTCAGACTGAACTGTACAACTTAACTACTACGGCGAAAAGTACGGCGAAAAGTACTTGGTGGAAACATATCACCGACCATTGTATCTTCTGTACATTTATGACTTTAGAAATGTTACTGCGTATGCCCAAAAATGTTTATTCACCGTCCTGCGAATTTTCATGTTTGTCCGTCCGTCAAATCCACGTTGTTTTCAATCGTAGGATGTAACTCAATGTTTCAGATCAAGCACCTTTAGAGTTCCTCTTTCTCCAACTGACGCGTGGAATATTGTGACACCGCCAAAATAATAGTTTCGATATTACTTCGTTGCTGGTTATCGCTACTCCAGCGACGAGATTATCTCATCCCTTTCTTACTGATGGCTCACTGAGAGTCCATAGTTTTCCAAAAACAATACTCCCCCAAAACTTTGGACTTTTAGTCACTTAGACCACAAGCTTCTCTACAATAAGCTAATTTTGGAGCAGGTAAAGCTTTAGTTGCCACCATCTTGGAATCTGGTAAATATTGCAATTTTATTATTTTTGAGAAGACATTTTCTCTAACGAAATACAGCCTAATGTCCATGTGTTTGGTCTTGAAGTGGCGACTAGGATTGGAAGCAATTGAAATAGCTGCCAGATTATCACACTATGGGCCGATAAATCCCAGTTCTTGTAGAATTGATTTCACCCATAACAATTCTTTTAATGCAGCGCTTGCTGCCATGATTCTGCCTCCATCGTTGATTGGGTAGTAACCTCGTTGATTGGGTAGTAACCTTTTGAAGTTTGCTGCTTCAGCAGCACGTTCCATTTCCAATCTGCAACACATATCCGGTAGTTCATTTCCGGCTAGGGATGTCCCCTGCCAAGTATAGACAAAACATAATAATTAGGTTGACATAGAAGGAACCCATAGGAAACATGTTAGAAAAATTTAAAATGTTAGATGCAAAAGATAGTTTAACGCCAATGGAAAACAGACAAAAGTAAAAAGGACAGGCAACTTCCTCTGGAGTTTTGATAAAAGATGAATCAAAATAAGAAAATTTGAGTGATATTCCTTATAGGCAAATACGTTGTAGCCTAATTTATTTTATGAATTGTACTCGTCCAGACATTGCTGCTGCTGTAGGAGTTCTTAGTAGACAGCAGCAAGAGTACTTAGTACAACTCTACAGAACTCGAAAAAGACAAACTGGGATTCAGCAAAAAAAGTCCTAAGATATCTTGCTGGGACAAGAAATTTATATCTAAACTTGGGAGAACAGAAGTCAAGATCAACACCTGGAGCGATGCCAGTTATGGTGACATACCAAGCAGAAAATCAACAACCGGATATGTGTTGCAGATTAGGACAAAAACTTGTTGTTGGAGTAGCAAGCTCCAAAAGGTCACGGCTCAATCAACTATGGAAGCTGAGTATATGGCAGCAAGCGCTACAGTAAAGTAATTATTATGGGTTAAGTCGATTTTGTAAGAGTTGTGATTCATGCAGAACGGAGCAGAGTTGTCTAGTGTGACAATCAAGCAGCCATATATATTGCATCCAATCCAAGCCACCATTTTAAGAGCAAACACATGGAAATACGGCTGCATTTTGTCTGGAAAAAAAAAATTCCAATGTCATAAAACTCCAATACCTGTCAGGTTTGAAGATTGGTTCCCGACATGTTAACAAAGACATAACCTGCTCCAAAATTATTGCACAGAAGCATGTGGTCTAAAAGAGTGGAGTTCAAAGTTTAGGGGGGGTATTATTTTAAAACAATAAACTCTCAGAGAGTCATCTGTGAGAGAGGGTAATGAGATGATCTCGTTGCTGAGGCAGCGATGACCAGCGATGAAGAAGTATCACTTTTATATGTCAACGGCGTCACAGTATTCCACGCGTCAGTCGGAGATATCCAAATACTAAAAGGTATTCGTGCAAACTAATTTGGAACATCGGTTTTATCCTACGATCAGAAATCAGCGCAAATTTGACAGACAGACCGCATGAAGATTCGATGGTCGGCGAACAAACATTTTATTGGTGTAGGGGAAAGTTGGTGGTAAATTTATCACTAGTTATATTCTGTCATAATAGTTAAAGTTGTATTGTTCAGTTTGAATAGTTTAGGGACAAACCAGGGTTATCCGTGGCAAAGAATTGTACTTAGGATTAATTGTACCATGTAGTAAAACCAGACAGTACAATAGTGTACCTACAATGATCCTATTGGTAGTTAGGTAGTTAGATAGGTGTATTTGTATAAATTAAGACTTAGACGTTTTGTGAGATAACTTGTACAAGTTCACTAGAGGAAAGTGACATTGAAGGCTGTCTTTGTGCGAAGCGTCACTTTGTGACGCATCAGAGTTTGTGTATGAAACTCTATCAGTATGTTGAGTTAAATGTGAGCTCTAAGTCAGTTGTGTTTAGAGTCAAAGGGACTCATTGGTGTTTAAGTATTACTTGATGAAAACTCACTGTTTGTGAGGTACTTTTGGGTGGTCTTTTGGTGAACTAAATGGGTGACTCTGTAGGTTCTGGTAGTGGTAGTGATCATGTTGATACAGAGCAACAAGTTATGGGCCCGCAACCCATAGTACCTAGGTTTGATAGAGACAACTATCTATACTGGAGAGAAATCATGAAGCTCTACTTTGTCGAAAGAGAGCTCAAGCTCTACTTTGTCAAAAGAGAGCTCATGAATGTCGTGGACGGTTCCCTTGCCGAGTCGGATCCTACATGGAGCAAGAAGAATACACTGTGTGTCAGTGCAGTGCACTCATGCAGGCACTCTCTTGGGAAATTGGAATGGCACACATTCAGATGGTCAAGGCGAAAGAAATCTGGACATCTTTAGATGAAATGTATCAACAGACCAATGTTCAACAACCAATGATAACTGCTACAAAATATTTTGAGTATAAGTACAATGGTGGTCGAATCTCAAATTATTATTATGGTATTAGGAAGTTGTTCTTAGAAAATGCATGCTTAGGAGGTGTTTTTCCAGATGCACAAGAAGCCATGTTACTTAGGAGAGGATTGCCTAACGCTATAAAGGCGCCTCTAATGCACTAAAGAAACTAGATCAGTCATCATGGAATCTCACAATGGCAATTCAATTAGTATAAGAAAGAAGAATCTACTAATCTAGCAATAAAAGGAAGTAAGACAAGACAAGTACTTAACACTCGGTTTCAGAATAGAAATCAGTATCAGACAGGTCGATCAACTAACAACACATGGGCATGTTTTTACTGTTAAAATAAGGGTCATTTGATACGAGAATGTCCATCTTTGAAAAAAGACACTTTCACATGAAATTTTCGAGAGGATGGAACAACAACCGGCACTCTTCACACGAAGGACAACACTATAAGCAACCAGAAAAGGCAGCTGCTTTTCTGCCGAAACTGATAATTCCCCACGAGAACAAGGAGACAAAACTGATAGATGAGTAGTTTTCCAATTGTGATAGGAAAGGAAATGTTCGCAACGACAAGTGCAAGAGTCGAACAAAAGGAGAACACTCGGATTATAGACACGCGAGCATCAGCTCACATGTGCGGTGACAGGGAGCTATTCGGAAATCTTGAGCCCATCTCACCACAAAACATCTACTATGCAGATGAGAGTTATGTAGTAGCAAGCTCGAAAGAAAAGGTGAATCTTAAACTCAAAATAGACGGTCAGACGGTAGACATGACTCTGAATGATGTGTTATATATTCCAGAGTTCAGTAAGAATTTGTTTAGCACATCTTTGGTAGAGAGCAAAGGATTTGAAGTAAGTTTGAAGCATTGAAAACATTTAGTCATTATGAATGGATTTATTGCAGTTATAGGAACGAGAGGAGAAAATATGAGGTATACAAATTTAATGGAAAGAAAGTTCTCTACTCAGCTGTAACAAATGATAATGATATATCGCACAAAAGGCTGGGGCATGTTCATCGAGAAAGATTAGGGAAAATGGTGAAAAATAATATAATCAAAGGAGTAAAATTGTCACAAGTTAAATCAAATGAGTTATGTGATGGATGTGGTTTAGGAAAGATTCACAAATTACCATTTCCTGCTGAAATTAGTCATAGAGCTAAGACAGTTTGAGAATTAATTCATTCGGATGTTTTTTCTTCAAATTTACCTTCCATGGGGGGAGTTCAATATGTGCTTACACTAACGGATGACTTTTCGACATATACTAAGGTGTATTTTTTGAGAAAAAAGAGTGAAGTTTTTGATTGCTTCGGAGAATAAAAAATCTGGAGCGAAAAGATACTTGGAGTTCCTATCCTAAATCATAGATCAGATAACGGCGGAGAGTATGTCTCACAGGTGTTTTCAGATTTTCTCAAAAAATATAGAATTCCATGCTAGCTGACGGATCACGTAACGGCCGAGAGTATGTCTCACAGGTGTTTTCAGATTTTCTCAAAGAATATAGAATTCCATGCCAGCTGACGGTTCCATACTCCCGTGAACAGAATGGAGTTGCGGAAAGATTAAATAGAGCACTAATAGAATGTGCTCAAACTATGCTTGTAGATAAATGATTAAGTGTGATATTTTGGGCATAGACCTTGAATTGTGCTCCTTATATTAAGAACAAGCTAGAAAGTAAAGTAACTCTAAGAAAAACACCTTATGAACTATGGACAAAAGACAAACCAGATGTTAGTCATTTTAGATTATTTGGGAGTAAAGTATTTATACTTAACAATGATCCAAGTACATGGAAAATGGAGCCAAAAAGAATGCCTGGCATCCTACTAGGATATGATAATAATGCAAAAAATATATAAAGTTAACATACTAGGCAATGACAAAATTGTAGTCGCTAGAAATATCCTTGTGAAAGATAAATCAGATTCATTAGATGTATTTGCTCTTACTCTCAACAAAAGATCCAAAAGGGAGATGGAATATGTTATCATCGACGAAGTCGGACAAGTGGTTGAAGAACAGTCCACCACTACCGAAACAGAAATAGATGGATCTACAACTACCCAAACAGAAACAAATGGATCTACAGATGCGGGGACGGATAACTCTGATCTTCTTGCCGATACAAGAAGAACCTCAAGCAGAGAACCCTCGATTCCGACATCAAATTTTATAGGGGGGGGAGGACTAGCACAAGAGAGAAAATAATAAGTTCGAGACTAAGGGATTCAACGACACTGTACGCAAATTCGGGAGCATCCCAAGAACCCTTAACCATTCAAGAAGCATTTTCTGTATTAGAAAAAAAACATTCGATATAAGCGGTGAATGACGAAATGAAGTCGATTATGGCGGCCAAAACTTGGGAACTAGTTGAGCTTCCACCAGATCGGAGAGCCATCGGATGTAAGTGGGTATTTAAGAAAAAATTAAACCCAGACAATACGATTGAAAAATACAAAGCTAGGCTAGTTGCTAAGGGTTATAATCAAAACGAAGAAATTGGCTTGGAAGAAATGTTTTCACTGGTAGTCAGATTTCCCAGCGTTAGAATTTTGCTTACCTTCGAAAATATAGAAGATATGGAAATTCACCAGAAAGACGTTAAACAGCCTTTTTACACATGGAATTAAAGGAGGTTATCTTTATGAGCAACCAAAAATGTACGAAGAAAAAGGAAAAGAAAGCATTGTTTGTAAATAACTAAAATCATTATATGGACTAAAACAGGCCCCACGTCAATGGAACATTAAGTTGGATGAATTCCTTACTAAGGTAGGATTTGTCAAAATTAGCATAGACCACTCTGTCTACATTATCGAAGGAGATGATAGGGTGATTTACACAGCACTATATCTAGATGATATGAGCAAATCACTGAGAGAAATAAACAAAGTAAAGAGGGATTTGAATACTAGGTTTGAAATGAAAGACTTAAGAGAAGCAAAATATATCGTGGGAATACAAGTGGATAGGGATAGACAAAACAAAATAATTAGGTTGACATAGAAGGAAGCCATAAGAAACATGTTAGAAAAATTTGAAAAGTCAGATGCAAAAGGTAGTTTAACGCCCATGGAAAACAGACAATAGTCAAAAGGACAACTTCCTCTGGAGTTTTGATAAAAGAAGAAGAAAATTTGAGTGATATTTTTTATAGGCAAATAGGAATTTGAGTGATATTCCTTATAGGCAAATAGGTTGTAGCCTAATTTATTTTAAGAATTGTACTCGTCCAGACATTGCTGTTGCTGTAGAAGACCCGAAAAAGACAGATTGGGATGCTACAAAAAGAGTCCTAAGATATCTAGCTGGGACAAAAAATTTATATCGAAACTTCGGAAAACAGAAATCAAGATCAACACCTGGAGCAACGCCAGTTATGGTGACATACCAAGCAGAAAATCAACAATCGGATATGAAATCAACAATATGTGTTGCAGATTGGGACAAGAACTTGTTGTTGGAGTAGCAAGCTCCAAAAGGTCACATCTCAATCACCTATGGAAGTTGAGTTTATGGCAGCAAGCGCAAGACAGACTCGGATGCTGCAAAAAGAGTCCTACGATATCTGGCTGGGACAAGAAATTTATATCGAAACTTCAGAAAACAGAAATCAAGATCAACACCTGGAGCGACGCCAGTTATGGTGACATACCAAGCAGAAAATCAACAATGAGATATGTGTTGCAGATTGGGACAAGAACTTGCTGTTGGAGTAGCAAGCTCCAAAAGGTCACGGCTCAATCACCTATGGAAGTTGAGTTTATGGTAGCAAGCGCTACAGTAAAGGAATTATTATGGGTTAAGTCGATTTTGTAAGAGTTAGGATTCATGTAGAACTAAGTAAAAGTTGTCTAGTGTGACAATCAGGCAGCCATATATATTCCATTTAATCCAAGCCACCATTTTAAGAGCAAACATATGGAAATACGACTGCATTTTGTCTAGGATTCCAAAGTCATAAAACTCCAATACCTGTCGCGTTCAAAGATTGGTTGTCGACATGTTAACAAATGCATTACCTACTCCAAAATAATTGCAGGGAAGCATGTGGTCTAAGAGACAAAGAGTTCAAAGTTTAGGGGGAGTATTATTTTTAAACAATGATCTATTAGTTAGTCATCTGTGAGAGAGGGCAATGTGATGATCTCGTCGCTAAGGTAGCGATGACCAGCGACGAAGAAGTATCACTTTTATTATGTCAACGGCGTCACAATATTCCACGCATCAGTCGAAGACAGCCAAATACTAAAAGTTATCCGTGCAAACTAATTTGAAACATCGGTTTTATCCTACGATCAAAAATCAGCGCGGATTTGACGTACAGACCGCATGCAGATTCGATTGTCGGCGAACAAACATTTTATTGGTGTAAGGGAAAGTTGGTGGTAAATTTATCACCAGGTATATTATGTCATAATAGTTAAAGTTGTACTGTTCACTTTGAATAGTTTAGGGACAAACCAGGGTTATCCGCGATAGAGAATTGTACTTAGGATTAATTGAACCAGGTAGTAAAATCGGACAATACAATAGTGTACCTACAGTGATCCTATTCGTAGTTAGGTAGTTATATAGGTGTATTTGAATAAATTAAGACTTAGACGTTTTGTGAGATAACTTGTACAAGTTCACTAGAGGAAAATGACATTGATGGCTGTCTTTGTGCGAAGTGTCACTTTGTGACTGATCACAGTTTGTGTATGAAACTTTGTCAATATGTTGAGTTATATGTGAGCTCTAAGTGAGCTTTGTTTAGAGTTAAAAGGACTCATTGGTGTTTAAGTATTACTTTATCAAAACTCACTGTTTGTGAGGTACTTTTAGGTGGTCTTTTGCTGAACTAAATGGGTGACTCTGCAGCTTTCGGTAGTGTTCCTTTTGCTGCAGCTTTCGGTAGTGTTCCTTTTGCTGCACAAGAACAAAATAACTGTTACTTTAACACATGGGAAAGTGCCCTAAAATAAAAGTTAACCGAAACTCGATTTCTTGCGACTATCCATACTCGGTCGTACCCGAATATGTACAAAATTAATGTTACATCTCCTTCATACCTTCCACGATACCAAGAGTAGAAAGTACAATAATGTTGGATATTATGGACAGTACAAAACCTTCACTTTTTTTCGTTTTTTGCCTACCCTACCTTACCCAATTTTTTTTTTTTTTTTTGTGAATCACCTGCCCGAATGTGACTGCCCCCAAAATTTGGCACCCGCATCCGTTTCGGATCCGATGCGGCCAGTCGGGTAACGGTCGGGTACTGATTTGGGTACCCGATTACGACCTCTGACCGCAATCTAAAAAAGATTATGTCGGGGAAAATTGCCTATATTTATCGTGACTATTTTCAAACTCACGATTTTTGACCTGACGATTTTCGTCAGTCAGGACAATTCTCTTTTGTCGAGAAGACGGCCGTTTTTTTGAAAGAAATACTAACAGCTATCCTTTATTAGAAACCTGACGATATCGTTTGTCGTTAAACAGTCTATTTTTCACCGTCAAGGAAACTGGCGATTTTCGTTTTCGGAAAAATTGACATTTATCGTGGTGTAAATATCCTTTCGCAACCACAACTTTCATCCTTTCAGTTCCTTAGGCTACTTTTCCTCACCATTCACTATCTTCCACAGATTTTTTAGAATCACCCGTCCTTTAATGTAGTTTTTCCACACAAAATAATTAGAACCATTGAATAAGACTGTTTTCCCGACCATCCGAAAATCATCGTCGCTTTCCACATCACTTTTAACATCCAAATCTTTGTCCTCTACCTTTTCTTTGCCTTTACATGTCTATTTTTCTTTGCCTGTTCGTCTTCACTGTTTTCTGGGCTCTCCGAATCGTCAATAATATTGACGTTGGTACTCGGCTCCTTCACTTTTTTCATCCATTTTTTGACATTCTTCCCTACATTGCTTTTCTCATCTACTACATTGCTTTTCTCATCTACTACCTGCAGCCACTCATCGAAAGTATAACGAGGACTGATCTTAAAACTGGTGTTTTTCTTTGGCACGTTAGAAATCCTAGGATAGTGCATAGTCAGCCACTTTTTGTACAATCAACACTAAAATGCCCATCGCTATTGGTGTTTAACATTTTTCAAGCAGGAAAAGTCTTCTAACTCAGTGACCAAATGCTGGATTTTGTTTTTGAGCCTGCCAATGGAAAGCCAGCGATCTCACCTTCCGATCATGACCAGAAACGGAAACTTATGTGGCGACAGAAGTTACTTTGACTCCCCGAGAAATGTTTACCACTAATGGCGTTGGGCAGTCCACTGGAAACTTTTTGCAGGTGAAACAACAACATTGTGGAATGTATTTCCTGTTTTTCAAAGCATTTGTATTCCATTTAGCGGCATTTCGTGTTCGAGAATTTTAAGCTCTTTGTTGTCTGCTAAAAAAAATGATTTCTATTTGATTACCAGAGAAAGTAGAGAGTAATACCAAACTCAAAAAAATCAAATAAAAGGGAGATTATCAAGTAAACGAAGCGGAAACCACAAACCAGAACCTAGGAAAAGGATCCACCGAAAAAAGCTGCAAAAGACACAAAATCAAAACATTGTTCGCAGTAAAAAATGAATGGCAGCACAAAATTACATAATTTCGCAGGATTTTCAAATTAAACCAGAAATCATTCCTCTATACATCTGGTTGGCTCGAACAACATAACTATTTTCACCCACTAATTTTATATTTAACTACATTATGTTCATTACACAAAATTGTTAGGATATTGTCATTTTCGCGACATCTTGCGAAGCGTCATACCAACATTTATTTGTTGGACGTGAAGTGTCACGTCATCATTCAAAGTGTACGACGTTGTTTCACGGCGGTACTTTTGTTATCCGCGAACGAAATGTACTTTTTCGTTTCGCGTCACTTTTTTGTTTTCATGCGCAGGTGTCACATTTTGCGTGCAGGTGTTTTCGTGTGACGACACGTGTTTAAGTCAACGTTTGGAGCTAGTCGTTTCGAAGGAAGAGAACACGTGCTACTTTCTTCGTGGAAACGTCCTTGCAGTGTGCACAGTCAGCTAGGGACAGACATCGTCGCTACGCTAAGTTTTGCTTGTCTTACCTTGTTGTCTCTTAGTGCAAAGTAGCGAGTATATAGGCAGCAGTATATATGTGCATAACATATTCTGTTATATTGAATCTTATTAATCAATCTATCTTAGATGATTAATCTAGGAGTAGAGATTACTTGAGAAGAGAGAGAAGAGAGAGAAGAGAGAGAAGAGTGAAGAGAGATGATGTAAAGAGGTTTCGGCCAAGAACACTTATAAATCTTTTTGGCTGAATATTCCTCTTGTCTTTTATAAGCTTTCGATGTGTAATGTTTTATGTTTTGTGAATTATTAAGAGTGAATGTCTTTTGCTCAAGATCCTACAATTGGTATCACAGCAAGTGCTTCGGAGATAGAGAGAGAGAGAATGGGGAGGAAGAAGAATAGAAATACTCTTTCCCCCATGTCAACTTCAGAGAGAGCAAGAGAGTTCAGTTTTTCGGGTTCTCAATTTGAGGAGACCCGGAATACGGTGAGAAAATTTGAAGAAATGTTTGATACACTTATAAGATATGTAGATTCCCATTTTCAAAATCAACCGAGTGAGAGCAAAGAAAACATTTTTTTCCGGTTACTGATCCATTCATTGGAGGAGCTAATGAGAGTGAGAGAAAAGAGAGGATTAGGAAGGGAAAGTCGAAGATAAAAGAAGAAGAGTCTGAGTTTGACGAAGGATTGGAAAACGAAGAAAATTATCAAATCTAAAATTTATGACCAATGTATAGCGAATATAATTCGTGTGTCGATTTATTTCGCAAGAATATCGTTTCCTTATTTGTGTTATTTATTCTTTACATTATTATTTCCTCCATTGTACGGCTGGACTTCAAGAAAAACAGTCTGCATCAATCGACTAAAAATTTACCAAAAAAATAAAATTAGATTAATATTTAAATCCGGGGAATATACAGTAAATAGAAAAAGTACAAAACAGATGCTTCTCTGTAAAATAGTAAAAGGAAAAAAAAAAAAACTCAGTTTTTGACCCAATAAAAAAAAAACAATCTCCTACATTTTAAGATGTTAGAAACTTCGCTGAAGCTCCCGATTAAAATGCGGGATAGACCCACTGTAGAAAGAGGGAAGCGAGAGGAGACAGAAAAATAAGGCCGGAGGGAGAAAATCGGAAGAGAAAAGGGAGAGGGAGAGGGAGAGCGAAAGGAAGAAGGAGAGGAACACTGCCCAACTTTTAGGTCGAAAAGTGGGGTGCTGTACGGTAGTTTGCAAATATCCGCGCCTATCCGTACCAATCCGCATTGCTTATTTTGTTTAACATTCCAAAGAATCTTGCCAACACTCTCGGAACGTTTGGGGGATAAAAATTGCAACACGCAACACGCAACACGCAAAAACAACACGCAACGCAACATAAGACAACGCAACAACAAGTAACACGTTGGAACACGTTGGATTATGAAGCTACGTGTCAGAATGGACTACCAACGAAATTCACAAAATTTGCACATGATATGTACAGTACACCGCGCATCGTTATTAGTGTCAACGTTTAAATGGTGTGGAAGTAAATATACCGTCATTGACGCTAATTAAGATTTTTTTTTTTTTTTTTAAAAAGGTGTATTTTAATTTCGGCGTTTATGCTAATTTGGGAACAACAAAAATGGAATATTCGTTGTACGATTATATACATTAATATATGTATCCGTACAAAATATTAAAAATCGTACGCCGTCGTGAAATTTAAATATCCGTACATGTAAGACTAAGGGTGCGTCTCTGTGTGCCTAAGTAAGGGTTTTTTTCTGTCGTTTTCCTGTAAAACTTAGAGCCGTACCGCGTAAGTTTCAACCGTACAATAAAATAGAAAAAAAGAGAAGTACATTTTGCGTCATCATCGAATTTAAAATGTACTACATCTTGTCGTCTTGTGTTCTTCGACCCACTTCGACGACAAAAAACGTCATCTTCAACCTTATCTTTAAAATACAGGGCCGATGTGTTTTAAAAATTAGGGATTTTCTATAAACAAATAGGAACAAGTATTCGCACGTGTAATGTTTTGTTCAAAAAATTCAAACGATTTCAAGCGACGTGGAAGTGTAGACGATTCGCTATGTTTTGTCCGTTTTTGTTTAATACGACAAATAGAAGTACACAATTTGTTTTGTTCTGTCCGTTTCCATCCGGTACGGGATTTTTTTTTGCAGGGGTCTCAAGGTTCCGATGCCATTTCACGTCGAGCCGACAATAGACGCAAAGTCAAAACGCATCTTCTTCAACCGTGAAACGGCACAGGCTGGAGGGCGGTAGGTCTACAATGTCACGAAAAGTCACGCGACGTCACAAGCAGTTACGAAAAATAACGTGCGTCATCACAGATTGTAGACGTTGACAGCCGTCACGCGCATTGTCGACGTATACAATCGTCACGCCCTAAGTGACAATTTCGTTTGGTACACATAGGGACACCCGAAATCCGGGTCCGCCGGATCTGCGCTAAAAAACAAAAAAAAATCTCTAAGTTTGAAGTACATAGAGACGCACCCTAATTTACGTGTCAGAACAATCCCGTTTTTTTAGCGCACGATCCTATGCGTGCGCGTCTGATTTAACTCATTTTTTGTAACATTTTCACTTGAAAAGGTACATTTATGTACGGTCTGACATCGACCGCACACCACACTATTTAGATATTATTGTAATTCGTCCTTTACGCTATTTTGTACGGTACCTTAATTAACGTCAAGGAAAAATTAAAATCATGTATCCTATTTGAGGAAAAAAATCAAAATTTTAAGAACCCAAATTAGTGTCGTTGACACTAATAACGATGCGCGGTGTACTCTATTGCACACTATTTAAAAATCGTCCAAATTAGTGTCATCGAGGCTAGTTAAACTGAACCTAAATTAGCGCAAATGAAAGAATATAATTATAAATTCTATTTTAGGTTCAAGGGTCAAAATTTAGGGGCGCAAAATTCTAATAAGCTATTCAGGTGTACACCGAGCCGTGCCATATGAGCATGGAGAAAAATATAATATTACAATTTTTATTTTTGGTTCAAGTTCGCAGTTTAGGGGCGCCGACATTTCTTTTCAAACTCTAAAAACGATTAACGGGGGTGTACTATACCGGTATGAATACAGTACACGACAAATAAAAATGACACGTGTATAAGACACGGTATATTTCTCCCGGGAAAGTGCGTTTTCATATCTATTATTCTGGAAGTACAAAAGCGCGTTTTTCGTACCAATTATTCTAGCAGTACAGTGCAGTACACCGTCGATCGTATTTAGCGTGTAGAAATTATTAGTGTGTAGAATAATTTAGTGTCATGTACACTAATTTTGACTTCGAAAAATTTCGAAAAAAAAGTTATACACTAGTTTTTCAACGAACGCCAATATGGGTACAGCTGATTTGTCGAGAAGATATTCGCAGTAATATAGGTAAAAGTACAAATTCTGACAATTCGTACATTGTCGCATACTTTCACTCTAATTAATTCCTAACTCTACGCGACAAATAAATGTACACTAAAACAGATACAAGTACGAAATCTTTTATATCGTACACCAAATCGTGGTTGTATCCAATTTAGGATTAACTCACAGGGCAATTTTTCGTGTGATAAAAAATATTTATTAAGATATCCGTACTTGTATAATTAAAAAGCACATTTTTATACGCACCGACACGTTCCGTACTCCACACTAATAAAATGATACATAAATTAAAATGGTGTACACTAATTGTTCTTCTCATAATTAGCGTACAGGAAAAATTAGTATCATTTACCCTATTTTAGGTAAAACCCTCAAAATTTTGGGGCGCCGAATTAGTGATCAACACGCTAAATACGATCGACGGTGTAGTTTGTCGTATGGTCGGTGTCGCCGTGTGAAGCTGGTCGGCAATTCCCAAAAAAATAATAATAAAAAAGGCAGATTTTTTTTTTTAAACATAACACGTCACACTAAACTTCCCTGAGCCGCCCCATCGCATGTTCAGATGACGCGGAAGACGACAAATCCACCAAAATCTCGTAACTTTCATTGGTTTCAATTTTCATCGCGAGATCTACAAGACAAAGATTTTCCATCGTTCCGTACTCTAGTAGAAAACGCTGACCAAGCACGGTATGCGTTTTCGTCCCGCGTTTGGCACCGCGTGTACTTTTCTGAATCAAAGGGAAGATCCGTTTCGTATGCTGATTTGGCGGTTGTTGGTTCGCCGCCACGTCAACCGTGTTTTCCTTCGCAAGTCAAACTCCAGAAACGTGCACACCAGATAAAAGAAAAGCAATCCTTCGCTCTCAAAGTAGAAAGGCTGTTTCCTTCCGTGTTATTTAAACGCTGTCTGTCTGACACGCGGCGTTACAGTTGGCAACCACAGGAAGATCTCCATTGGGCTCATATATATTTATTATTTTATATTTTCAGAAATATTTCCGCATCCCTTCGCAAGTGAAACTCTAGAAACGTGCACACCAGATAAGAAAAAAAGCAATCCTTCACTTTCAAAGAAGAAAGGCTGTGGAGGAGCTCTGACTCTGAGAGAAGAACCACACCATGGAATGTTAAGAATAGGTCTAGAAATCCTGCTTTGTCACGTGTAGAACTTCTGATTGGCTGGTTGAGGTTCTCCAAACCTTTTAGGGTTTTGAATATTTAAGCGTTTTTAACACTGGAAAACCCCACTAATATGACGACAACAGCCTCATCTTTAATCACAGATTTAAAAAAAAAAGTTGGAAAAGGTTTTGTAAAAGCCACCGGGTATTTTAGTAACCTTATTATAGTAAGGTATACAGATACCCATTCTAATAAATCATGCGAAGTTGTCTTTCAGCTTATAAAGGACGGAGAAAATACTCGTCTTTTCAAGCGGAAGAGATCGTGCACCAATCTTGGGCGGAAAAACCATCTGTACGTTTTCCCTTCAAAGCTCCCGATTTTTGAAGGAGAAAAAATCGGAAATCGGTAAAATTGGACCGGTACAAGGATTTTAGCTAAAATGAAAGAAGAAGGATTTGTAACGGAGGACTGTCAATACATTGACGCGACATTCGCCGACATTATTCATTTCATGGCGAGATCTCTCCCGAATCCCGATTGGACCGGTTTGGTGGCAAAATGACAAAAAGACAAACTTACAGAAGTTCGCTGTGACAGAATGAATGGTATCTGGAATCTGGACGCTTTGAAGAAGGAATTAGAACATTGCAGAAAGAAAGGAGGGGAAGGTTTGAAAGCTGAAATTTGGTACAAAAGTAAACTCGACTTTTCCATTTCCGAGAAAAATTTGCCTCCTCTGAGGAATTTGAAATTTCCTAAAACGTTTTTGATGCCGGCTAGGTTATAAAGTCCAAAATCAAACGAGGAAAACTGACAAGAAAATCCCGTTTTTTGTCAGAATGCTGACGTACTTTTAAAGTGCGAGCAACTAATTTTTTAGTGCGCACCGCACTCAACGAGAAATTAGTGCTTTTGGCGCTTTTAGGGATTCTGGAATTTTGCAGTCAATCAAGGTTTTGTAGCTATGGAGGACAGAATTTTTTGGTTGAAGTGATTTTTGTAGGATCTTAAGCAAAGACATTCACTCAAAATAAATTCACAAAACATAAACCATTTACACAGCGGAAGCTCATAATAAACAAGAGGAATATTCAGCCAAAAAGATTTATAAGTGTTCTTGGCCGAAGCCTCTTTACATAATCTCTCTTCTCTCTTCTCTCTCTTCACTCTCTTCTTTAAATAATCTCTACTTCAAGATTAATCATATAAGATAGATTAATTAATTCATTCAATACTCTGCACATGTACACTGCTGCCTTTGTACTCGCTACTCTGCAATAAGAGACAAGGTAAGACCACTAAGAGACAAGGTAAGACAAACAAGACTTAGCGTAGCGACGAAGTCTGTCCCTAGCTGACTGTGCACACTGCAATGAAAGTTCCACGAAGGTAGGCGCACACGCTTTCTTCCTTCGAAACGACAACTCCAAACGTTGACTTAAACACGTGTCGTCACACAAAAACACCTGCACGCAAAATGTGACACCTGCGCACGAAAACAAAAAAGTGACGCGCAACGAAATAGTACATTTCGTTCGCGGATAACAAAAGTACCGCCGCGAAACAACGTCGTACATTTTGAATGATGACGTGACACTTCACGTCCAACAAATAAATGTTGGTATGACGCTTCGCAAAATGTCGCGAAAACGACAACATCCCAACAATCCCCCTCTTATTGTCGAAATCGCCAAAACTCCTCAACATAGTCCAAGTTTCGGTCGCCCCCTCTCAAATACATCATGCGTAGGAGCTTTCCTCAGCAAATCTGCCGCCTCCTCTTTTGTCGGTACGTACAAAAATACAATCTCATTCGTCGTCACCAAATCTCTTACAAAATGCCATTGGATCCTGATGTGTTTCGTCCTCTTGTGAAACACTGGATTTTTCGCCAACGCCATCGAACTCATGCTGTCAGAATAAATCGTCATACAACCGATAGGAATGCTTAACTCACGTAACATCTACTTAATCCAAATCGAAGCCTTAGATGCATGACACGCAGACATATACTCAGATTCTGTGGAACTCAACGCAACCGTAGGTTTTAGCCTAGAACTCCACGAGATCGCGGCTCCTCCAAAAATAAATGCGTACCCTGAGGTGGACTTACTTGAATCAAAATCGCCTTTTTTCCATCCGGTAATTTTACTTCGTCAAAAGTTCGATTATCAACCACCGATATAATTTTTTCTCCCACGCCGGTTTCCATTTACTCTCCCAATCGGCTGACCTCCTTGTCTCGACATAAGAGTGAGGGTCGCCGGTCATATTTTTCGTAAGTGATTGCTATAAAAGAAACTCCGTCTCTTTAGCATCGGAAAGAAAATAATGTGAATTCGATGCATTTTCCCCTTTTCGATCGTAAGTGAGTTTCTCCGGTTTCTTCCCCTTTGTACTCCGAGAGCTCCTTTTAAGAACTTGCTCGTCCTCCTTTTCTTCTTTCTCTTCCTCGGATTTGATTTCAATTTCCTTCTCTCTTGATTTAGAACTCGATTTCGAGCTTTGAGATTTCTGAATGTTTGACGGCACCCAGGAATCCAAAGATCCGTTTCTCTTTCTTTCAAATTCAATTTCAACCGATTTCCCCAATTTCTTTTTCTGACTTTTTACATTCGGTCCCTCATCGGATTCTGAATCTCCAATGTACGGAAAACTCTCAATTTCACTCTCCTCTAAAAATCCAAATTCTCTTTAAATTTCCCAACGGAATTCATGGCGGATTTGAGATCCTCATGAAAATCTACATTCCGAGATTCCTCCACGGTGTGACGAGCCGCATCATATACTCGGTACAAATTCCCCTTCGTACTATAACCAACAAAAATTCCCGGACAACACCTTGGTGCAAATTTCTCTTTCCTCTTAATTGATTCCACATAAATCGTGGCATGACACCCCGAAATTCTCAAAAGGAGAACCGTGGGCTTTCTCCCAATCCATAACTCCTCTGGTGTTTTACTTCCGGAAACCGAAGTGAGTCTTCGGTTACAAATATAATTCGCCGTAAGAATCGCATCTCCCCACAAAAACATCTATCGTCCGGAGCTATGAACCATCGCACGTACCATTTCTTGTAAGGTACGATTCTTCCTTTTGGCCACTCCATTTGACTTCGGAGAATAAGGCGCCATGAATTGATGCCTTATCCCCCACTCCTTACAATACCCCTCAAAATCTACAAACTCCCCTCCATTGTCCGAACGAATGGACTTAAGCTTCTTATCAATTCGCCTTTCGGCCATCACATGCCATTCTTAAATTTTTCAATTGCATCCGATTTCTTTTTCAATAAATACACCCATGACTTCTGAGAGAAGTCATCAATAATTACCAAAGTATACTTATTACCTCCAATTGTCTCGGGTTTAATATGTCTACAAAGATCAATGTGGACAACCTCCAAAGGTCTTTGAGCTCGATGCTTGATGTCTTTATTCGGATGGGATTTCCGAATTTGACGTCCTTTGCTACATCATCCGCATCCGTTCACCTTCTCACCGGATGCGAGGTCCAAACCCCTCACCGAAAAATGATGAATCATCTTCTTCAAACTTACCTCGGATGTGTGACACATCCGATGATGCCATAAGGTAAGATCATCTTTCAACTCCGAAATTTGATGTGAAATTCCCTCGGTGGGAACTTTAGATTTCGGCCTCCTCCATAAGAGCCGACTATGATTTGCATCCGTTACAACTCCTTCTCCAATTACATTCCCCTTCTCATTCCAAATCTCAATAGATTGATCACCTCTCGCAAGTAAGCTTCCACCACTCTTTTGGATTTGTGGAACGCTTAACAAATTAACCGAACCGTCCGGAATATAAAGAGTATTTTGTAGACGATACTCTTTCGATCTCTCTTTCCCATCATTATCCCATTAAAGAAGATCAAGCCGAACCATGCCAACTGTACCAACCGAAATGACATGGCCGCTTGCAACCGTAATAAACTTTGGAACCGTGAGTTCCCTCATATCATCAAAGAAGGTAGCATCCGTGCAAACATGGTGAGATGCCCCCGTATCAATAATCCACTCTTTCTCCAAATTTCCTCAACTACTTACCGAATCAAGGGTAAGATTAAGAACCGGAAAATCATCACCGCTTTCATTACCATAGTCAAAGTAATTTGCATTACCGTAACCATGACCACCACCGCGGCGTTCTCATCGACCGCCACCTCGGGCGCCTCTATCACCTCCTCTACCTCCTCTTCCACTTCCGGAATATCCACTCTTTGCATAACATTGAGGGATCCTATGCCCCCACTTACCGCAAAAATGGCATTGCTTATCTTTATCCGGACAAGATGAAGACAAATGTCCAAGCCGGTTACACCGGTAGCATGTCACATTGGAAAGATCCTAAGGGACCTTCGGTGGACGGCCTTGATCCCTCTTGTTGCCTCGGCCGCCACCACCACCTCTCGGGCCACCTCCTCTACCACCTCCTCTACCACCGGCATAGTTAAGATCCGGGGTTTCGGGAGTAGTAGAGTTGAGAACTCCTCCTCCTCCACTTGAAGAAGCCGATGGAGTTCCCTCCGACATTTTCATAAAATTGACGGTGAATCCGAAGGTGTTATCCGCCTTCGCTCGTAAAATAACTTTAAGATGCGAAAGGTTCTCCGGTAAAGCATTAAGGAAAACGCTTAATTTACCCGCATCCAAGATAACTCGGCCATTGTTGATTAATTGCTCGAGTATAATATTGAAGCGCTTCACGGCATCATCCATTAATTCATTTGACTTGATTTTAAAATTCATAAAGTCGGTATAAACACATTGACCTTTGTTCTCAACGCCTTTCTCATATTGCTCCTTAAGTGCTTGCCAACACTCATGGGCCGTACCGTGAGCGAGAAAATGATCAAGCACGGAAAAAGTGCAATTCTTCATCATATCGGTCGTTGCCGCAATATTCTTCAACCTTCATTGAGCACGTGCCTTACTCTCCAGTGGCATTTTCTCTTCTCCGTTGACAATTCTCCAAAGCGTCTTGAGAATAAGTTGGCCTGAAATAACCTTCTCCCAAACGACATAATTGGAACCATTAAAGGCCAAGGATTTCCCCAACATCAAACCTAACGAGTCGGCGACTATATGGAACTTGAGGCTGCGTGGGAGTGTACGGAGGAGGACAAACTGTACCATTTTGAGGTTCACCGAGCAAGTGTACGGAGAAAGCGAAGGGGAAACTCAGTCTGGTAGATGCCGGGCTGAATGATTTCCCTCGGGTTGATTTAGGACGCGGGAATTTACAAAGGGGAAAAGTCAGCGACCGTACGGCAAAAACAAAATCCTTCCTATTTTTACCAAGGAAGAGCTCGTGAAGGAGAAGACAAAAAACCCTAAAAAACCCTAAAACCCTAAAAACCCTAAAAATTCTTCCTATTTTTATCAAGAAAGAGCTCGTGAAGGAGAATATGTTAGGATTATTGGAAGAATCGGCGGTTGATATGTGGAGAAGTGGTTGTCCGCGAGTTCGTTGATGTTTTGGTTCGCGTGGCGCGATTCGATCTTGAGTATGGTTTCGCGATTTGCATCGGAGTACTTTTGGTTCATTCAATGTACGGCGGTTATGTACCTGCCGGTACATAGAGTATTTACGTATAGTGGTTCAGTTTGGGTTTTGTCTGTTTTGTATTGTCTTGTACGGCATGTATGTTATTTAGTGCGTTGTCTGTATTATGTTCGTTTTAGTGCACGCCATTCTATTTCGGCGCTATAATGTTTTGTTAGGCGCACGTCCGCCTGTGGACTTCGGCGCCCTTCTACTTGTGTTTAGTTGTCTTCAGTTGGTGGTGTTAGTGGTTGTTAGTTGTCGGTGTTAGTAAAGTATTTTAGTGAGTGTTTTCCATCAGTTTTGTATGCAGTCTGGGGAGATGCATCATGCAGTCTTTAGGAAGAGATGCATCATGTGTCTGCAGGGAGACACATTAAGAAGTGAGAGAGGGAGAGGTTGTATTGAAAAGCTTCGGTTTAATATATTGATATTTGGCCGACATGCTTTTTGTGAGCTGTGAGTATTTTATGTGTAAGAGTGTTTATTCAAAGCTTCCGCTGTGAAATTTGAGTTTGTTATTTATGAGCATCTATCGGAGCACTTGATCGATTTTTAACAGAATAGACTTCCATAATCTGGTATAGCACAATACTGCAGATTCCGGGTAGGTGTAAAAGAGAATGTGGCATTGTGGCTTTATATATTCGTCTCTCCTTCTGTACCGCAATCTAAAAGAAAGACGCAGTTTTCATTTGTTCGGGAAAACGAACAGTTTCTCGAACAGTTTTACTCTGTGTTGGTTTTGGACGATCTTTGGCGATCCATCGATTCTGACGCACCTTACCGATTCACGTATTATGCAGCGTGACGTGACGCGACGCGACGGATCGGGGCGTACGGAATTGAAACAAACATGTACACGATTTAACTAATGTTTGTGTACGGAATTGCCTTGGACAGACGTGCGGCAATTCTCGGTGGAAAGTGGAAATTCAGTGTGTACATAAGTTTTCACTGGACCACATTATCAGTGCATTTAGTGTAGACTATTTGCTTTAGAGTACAAAAAGACACTCGGAAAAGTCAGAAAAATACCCTTCATCCATGAAATTAGACAAAGGAATTGAAACATTTAGAAGGATGCAAGAATAGAATTAATTTGGCTTTATTAGGAAGTCCATGACTTTGTAACATCTTGTCCAAAGGACCATTTAATGAAAGCTACAAGCTCCTTGAAATTGTATTGCTCCTGTCTACTTGTGTAATTACTACATTTCTCTCCCTACTCTCTACCTCTCCTATCTCTATCTATTTCTTGTGACTCCTCTAAGCGCCCATTCCGTGTTGATCTATAGCCGATCCAAATCGTTTGTGGTTACGGGGAACTCTTCCTGTTACCTCTAAAGAGTGACCTGGCTTTACACTCTTACTGAGAAAAGTGACGATTTTTATCTATCGGAAAAACTGACAGTTTTCCTTTGTTGGGAAAACTGACTGCTTGGTTCTTGTCGCCTTTGCAGGGTGCACTTTTTATTCCACACTGGATTTAAAGTGGCGAGTTTACGAGGGCCGAAGAAATCAAAGCATTGGGAAATAAAAACATGTTGGGCAGGAAGGGTTAAGACATTTTGCCTTTTGAACTCTGGAGTGCACCAAGAATGTTTCAACTCGTAACAGGTGAAGCTCTAAGAAGAGGAGTTGACAAAAGGAAATTCTTAAAGGATAAAGACAGGCGCTCAATAGCTGTATATAAAAAGGCTTTATACATATATAATTTTTGGATTCTTTATTGTCTAAATTTTGCTATTATTATGGTTTAGTTTTTAGCAGTTTGTTTTGTTTTGTTATAAAGGATAAAGATAGGTGATCAACAGTTAAATAAAAAATTGTATTTAACACAATCTTTAGTACAACACATGTAGAGCGAGGACTGAGCTTAAAACTGGTGTTTTTCTTTTGCTCGTTAGAAATCCTAGGACAGTGCACAGTCAGCCACTTTTTGTACAATCAACACTATATTGCCCTTCGCTATTGGTGCTGAACATTTTCAGGCAGGGTAAGTCTTCTGACTCAGTGACCGACTGCTGGATTTTGTTTCTGAGCCAGCCAATGCAAAGCTAGCGGTCTCACCTTCCGATCATGACCGGAAACTGAAACATACAATGGAGTTTGATGATGACAGAAGTTACTTTCACTGCCCGAAAAATGTTTACTACTGATGGCGACAGGCAGTGCACTTGAAAAGTTTTACAGGTGAAACAACAACATTATGGAATGTATTTCTTGCTTTCTAAAGCATTTAAATTGCGTTTAGCGGCATTTCCTGTTGGCAAATTTTGGCTCTTTGTTTTGTGCTTTAAAAAATGATTTTTATTCGATAACCAGAGAAGGCAGAGAATAATACAAGACTCAAAATAAGCAAATACGAGGCAGAAAATTAGACAAACGGAGCGGAAATGACTAAAAAGAAATTTGGAACAGAAACCACAGAGAGAAGATGCGAAAGACACAAAATCGATGCAAAAGACACAAAATCAAAACATAGTTCGCAATAAAAAAAGAATGGCAGCGCATAATTAAATAGTTCCGCAGGATTTACAAATGAAACCAGAAACCATTCCACCATACATTTGGTTGGCTCAAACAACATAACTGTTTTCACACACTAATTTCATATTTAACTACATTAGAAAAATTACACAAATTCACTTCAACCAAAAAATTCTGTACCCCATATCTTGCATAACCTTGATTGACTGCAAAATTCCAGAAGCCCTAAAAGCGCCAAAAGCACAAATTTCTCGTCTTGTGCGGTGCGCACTAAAAAATTAGTTGCTCGCACTTTAAAAGTACGTCTGCATTTTGACAAAAAACGGGATTTTCTAGTTAGTAATCCTTGTTCGATGTCGGACTTAAAAACATAGCCGGCATCGAAAACGTTTTTGGAGTTTTTAGATTCCTCAGACTTAGCTAATTTTTCCGGTAATGGAACAGTCGAGTTTACTTTTGTCCCAAATTTTTGCTTTCAAACCTTCCCTCTTTTTCTTTTTGCAATGCTCTAATTCCTTCTTCAAAGTGTCCAGATTCCAATTTCGATTCATTTCGTCACAACAAACTTCTGTATGTCCGTCTTTTTGTCGTTTTGCCACCAAACCTGTCCAATAAAGATTCGCGAGCGATCTCGCCATGAAATGAACAATGTCGTGACAATGTAATGATAGTCCTACTTTATAAATCCTTCATCTTTCATTTTATCTGAAAACCTTGTACCGGTCCAATCTGACCGATTTCCGATATTTTCTCCTTCAAAAATAGGGAGCTTTGAAGGGAAAACGTACAGATTATTTTTCCGCCCAAGATTGGTGCACGATCTCGCCGCTTGAAAAGACAAGTATCTTCTCCGTCCTTTTAAGCTGAAAGACAGGTTAGTACAATTTACTAGAATGGGTATCTGTATTCCTTACTATAATAAAGTTTCTAAAATACCCAGTGGCTTTTACCATACCTTTTCCAACATCTTTTCTAAAATCTGTGATTAAAGTCGCCGCGGATGAGGCTGCTGTCATCATATTATTGGGGTTTCCTGATATGATTGAATAATAAAACCCAGAGTGCAAATTCGAGCGAAAGCATAAATGACAAAACACACACAAGAGAAAGATAACCCCAAGGAAACCAATATATTCCACGGAGAATTTTCTTACATAATTTCCTCACACCCTAAAAAAATTCTCACTTCTTACTCCTCTTACTCCTCAAACTCTACAAAGCTATCAAGCTCCTTCCATTCCTCTAACTCCTTGATAAACTATAAAGAGGATCAACTCTAACTCAATTGATGAAAACCTCTCTCTCACTACGCCTCAATATACTCCTTCAAACGTCACGTAACAATACCAACCAAACCTTACATATAATACACACTAAGCTCTACCCAATAAAACTACACCAATACGTAACACAACAAAGTACCGAAAGTACACTTCAAGCATAGTCAACTACAAAAGTCTTGACCGCCACAAAACACAATCGGAATAAGTATCACGTGCAACTCTGTTTGCCCACACACAGAAATCGCAGATCCAAAAGAAGCTTATCTAGATAGTGCCGACTCCAAGTTGATATAAACCCAAATGAGTGACCCCTTGACAATCAGAGACCCATTATAGTTTCACCCTTGTGAAATAAGACTTTATGTGTTCTCAGTTCCACCACAGAATGCAAAGTTAGAATATGAGTTTTGGACACATTCACCCACTTTGACTTTCCCTTAGAAATGCAGCCACCCTGGCAGGCAAAAACTTTGACCGACTAAACCCCTTTGTAGCTTGGACTCCCTAGAGTCCGCAGCAAAAAGAATCACTTAAAATGGTTAAGTAAATTGGTAGTTATGATTGGCCAATGTTTGCCATTTATACAATGTGCTCTCTGGGAGAGGCAGCTACCTACCATAAATATTCTAAGTCCTATCTCTCTCTAAACTCTATCTACTGACGTACGGAACCAATCAAATTACTGTGTCGTACAGAAAAGTATAGGTGCCGGTGTACTTTTTGTACGGCCATCGTACGACATGGCCAAAATGTCAACACATGTCATCTCCAGATTTGTTCACGTAATCCTCGGAGACGTTGCGATCCAATGTCATTTTTCCACGTGTCATCTTGCGTGGAGATGATCGCAAACCGCCGAAATCTTCTTTCGCGATCTCGGCATCCAATTCCGTCCATCCGATCGAAACCAGTTTTCGATCGTAGCCGTCATAAATACGTGCGCGGTATTTGTTTCGTGTTCGAAACAAATGCGCGGTATTTATTTCGCGTTCGAAACAAATGCGCGGTATCCGTTTGATAAAATACTTTAAACCGTACTCTGTACTATACAAAACGTTATCTATGCATTACACATCTATCTCCCGTTAAACGAACTTGTCTACATGTAACAATTTAAATACTTGTCAAACCTGTAGTATTTCAACACTGTTCCTAGACTTGTAAGCTAGAGCTAACGGCTAGTTTGACCGACGCCAGGTACCAAGATCAAATCCTGGTGCGGTCAATCATTTTAGATAACTCTATTAAGATTTGCCTTTCTGACCTCTTTGGACAGCCTAGGCAGCCATGGATCTAACTCCTCTTGAAGTCTTCAGTGACTGCGACAAGTGTGGGCCCTTGAGTGAAGAGTTAGAGGCAGGTTGTCAGTGTCCGCCTTTTTTTATTGCCTTTTATTTTACAATCTCTAGACCTACAAAATACTTATATTTCAACACTCCCCTTATTTTCTAGTCTACTTTACTTTCAACTCCCATCAAAAACAACAAATAGATATATATAAATATATATATATATAGATATATAAATATATATATATATATATATGTTTTCTCTTTCATTTTTCCTTTTTCCTTCATGAAGCTTCAAGCGAATACCTTTATATTTAAGAAAGTATATTAGATGACCAAAAATAATTTCATCTTGTCGATCATACATTTTATTATGCATACCGCTTTTCATAAATCTGAGCAAAGATTTTATGCACCTTCTTCCCTTTTCATCCAACCAAAATCCACTTTCCCTTTTGCATTTCCAACAGCCAGCCCCATCCCAAATCTGCAACACATACCCGGATGATAACCCTTTTATAGGCACATCTTCACAAGCGACATCACACCAAGTAGTGATGTCAAATCCATCCACCCCCAAATATTCCCAAAAAACACTAGTCCCCACTAAGTTCCTCATAAGATCTACATCTTTCGTACTCATATTTTTATCCATGATAATTACCCCATTTTCTGAACTTCCCTCACTCTCTCCCATGGAATTCTTTCCACTATCACTTTCTAATTTAATTCCCAATAAATATTTTTTTTCTCCCCTATGTTTTAAAACCTCTTCGATTTTCACTTCTCCCCTTTCCTCGGAATCCGTTGAAGTCTCCCTTTCCGACCAGTTTTCTGGTTCCCTATTATCTATAAAATTATCCTGATTAATTTTATCTTTCCCGTTTTCACTTATGGATCCTAGAACTGACTTTCTCATTTCTAAGTCATACACTCTACACTCCTCGACATCCTCAAGTACCTCCTCTCTCTTTACTTCCCTTATACCTCCAAAAGCACACTGTTGCCTTCGTGCAATTACTGTGTGCTTTTCTCTCTTCCCCATACTACTAATCTGGAGAAGCTCTAAAATATCTTCATCCTCTTTCTCCTCTTCCCCTTCTTCCTCCTCATCCACATTCCAACTTCTAAGTTTTTCCAAACAAGGGCATTCCTCCATATAATGACCCGGTTCCCTACAAAAGAAGCAAACCCCCTTTTTCAAAGCTCCCCTTTCTTTTCCTCTCCCTCTCTTTCCACCAAAGTTTCGATAAGGTTTACCTTTGTCTTTCTTCCTCTCATCACGCTTCCGCTCGTCACCACCGTTCCTCTCATCACGCTTCCGCCAATCACCACCAGCTGTAAATGCATTCACCCTGTCACTTCCCCGACGAAGCTACAAATTGCTTTCCCTCACAAGAATTATCCCCATGGTAAAGCTCCAAGTCCATGAGGAACCATCAATTGCCTGCATACGACAAATGATGTTTTCGTACTCATCTGGGAGTTTCACGAGTAGTGTATTAATCTTTCTCCCCTCAGATTCTACATTTTCCGCACTAGCAAGCTCAACATATAACGCAACAATATCATTGCAAAACTCTATCATGTTACCGCCTTTATAAACATAGGCCTTTATTTCCTATTTTACTAAGTGCTGCCTCTGAATAGTCTCACTCTTATAAATCTGAATTAGTGCTTCCCATATCTCTGAAGACTTGCTTAGACTTAAAAGAGTGATAGCTATGGACTTAGACACATATCTAAGTATTAGATGTTTTGCTATAGTGTTTTTGTATTCCCATATTTTTATGTCATTTTCTTCAATTTTAATCCCTACAAGTGGTACCATAGCTGAGAGCCTAGCTCCCCTCACCATAGGTTCCCTTTTTTCCTTCTCCCCTATTTCCCCATCCACGGAAAGGTTTTTCCCTTCACCTTCTGTTGCATCTAAACTCCGGTTGATATTTTGGGTAGCCTCAGATTATTCTCCATAGTAAGCTCCTTCAAAGCCAAGTGGCGGACATCTCACTTGTCCCGAAACAATTCCCCATAAGTGTTTCTCGAAAAGCAATCCCTCCGTAGTAAACTCCCAATAAGTAAAGTCTGTTCCATCGAATATAGGCACCCTAGAGGGAGGGCCCATAACCTGAAACTTTGTGTGTTCCATTCCCCACAGAAATCGCAGATCCAAAAGAAGCTTATCTAGATAGTGCCGACTCCAAGTTGATATAAACCCAAATGAATGACCCCTTGACAATCAGAGACCCATTATAGTTTCACCCTGTGAAATAAGACTTTTGTGTGCTCGATTCCACCACAGAATGCAAAGTTAGAATATGAGTTTTGGACACATCCACCCACTTTGACTTTCCCTTAGAAATGTAGCCACCCTGGCAGGCAAAAACTCTGACGGACTATAACCCTGTGTAGCGTGGACTCCTCAGAGTCCGCAACAAAAAGATCCAGTGAAAATGGTTAAGTAAATTGATAGTTATGATTGGCCAAAGTTTGCCATTTATACAAGGTGCTCTCTGGGAGAGGCAGCTACCTACCAGAAATATTCTAAGTCCTATCTCTCTCTAAAATCTATCTACTGCCGTATGGCGCCAATCAAATTACCGTGTCGTATAGAAAAGTGCAGGTGCCGGTGTACTTTATACACGGCCATCGTACAACATAGCCAAAATGTCGACACATGTCATCTCCAAATTCGTTCACGTAATCCTCGGAGACGCCGCGATCTAATGTCATTTTGCCACGTGTCATCCTGCGTGGAGATGAATGCAAACCGCCAAAATCTTCTTCCGCGATCTCGGCATCCGTTTCCGTCTATCCGATCGATTCAGTTTTTGATCGTAGCCGTCATAAATACGTGCGCGGTATTTGTTTCGTGTTCGAAACAAATGCGCGGTATTTGTTTCGCGTTCATACAAATGCGCGGTATCCGTTTCATAAAATACTTTAAACCGTACTCCGCACTATACAAAACGGTATCTATGCATTACGCATCTATCTGCTGTTAAACGAATTTGTCTACGTGTAACAATTTAAATACTTGTCAAACCTGTAGTATTTCAACACTGTTCCAAGACTTATACGCTAGAGCTAACGGCTAGTTTGATGGACGCTAGGTACCAGGATCAAATCTTGGGGCTGTATATCCTTTTAGATAACTCTATCAAGATTTGCCTTTCTGTCCTCTTTGGACAGCCTAGGCAGCCATGGATCTAACTCCTCTTCAACTCTTCAGTGACTGCGGCAAGTATGGGGACTTGAGTGAAGAGTTATGGGGACTTGAGTGAAGAGTTAGAGGCGGGTTGTCATTGTCCCCCTTTTTTTTTTGCCTTTTATTTTATAATCTCTAGACCTAGAAAATACTTATATTTCAACACTCCCCTTATTTTCTAGTCTACTTTACTTTCAACTCCTATCAAAAAAAACAAATAGATATATATATATATATATATTTTTTTTCTCTTTCCTTTTTCCTTTTTCCTTCATGAAGCTTCTCAGAACCTATCAATCCCCCTCTCAATGTGGGAATTGACGAACCGCTACCTCAACTCCAATATAACGTAAACAAACTTACACGAAACAACAAAACACAAACTTGACGGCCGCGCGATAGACACGCGAAGGCCGATTCGCGATGGCCGATTACAAATTTAAATCTAACAATCCCCCTCACAAACTTGTAATCATAACTCCAATCAAAACTTAAGACTCCCCTCTGTAGAACACCATGAGACATACTAAAAACGACAAATTTTAACACCAGATTAATGTACGAAACAAAACAACAAATGTTAGACGTACGAAATAATAATTCCTCCACGCGACTTTGTTATAAATGCCAAAACAAATAATCCTCCGACAGAATCCTCGAAAACTCCAATCGCCTCCAAATGCCGTAGCCACCTCTCCAACGAAACAAAAAAAACAATGCATCCCTAACTTCGCGCGTCAAAATTCACGCATATGCCACATGGCGCCTATCCATTTGTACCAAGAAAAACAAAACTGCTGCTCCACACGAAAATGTAACGGGACGGTGAAATTTTCGAAATCAAAAACGAAAGTTCATGCCTCCAATCCACGTCACCTCCATCATAATAAATTTGTTAAATAATAATCTCTTTGTCAACTGATCACCGTCACATCCACATGGTACCATAAGGTACGAGAAGATTAGCGTAAACGGATTTCGCAGAACTCTGAAAAAAAAAAGTGACGAAGACCAAAAGCAACCGCCAAAATAGCCTGCAAAGTAATATCCGCAAACTCTAAAGTTCAAGAGGCATTAACTCCCCGTACGAAACAATCACTCCTCTTTCCATAGATACGTCAGAATAAAATTTTGTAAATTCAACTCCAAATCTCAACCACCAGTAATAATTCACGTAGCGATTTAGGTAACCGCTGCACCAGTAATAATCCACATGACGATTTAGGTAACCGCCGCACCACTTTAGGCTTCACTGTAACAATAGAACAGATTGCCGTACAAAACTTCACTTCAAAATTACACTATATTCCAATGTTGAACTAAAAAAGTACCAACGGAAAAAAAAAAAACATAACGACAACACAAAAGGTCGGCGTTAGACAACGTCAAAAAAACGACCGTAAGAGCCGGTGAAAATACCGGTTTCGTTCCAACACGGAACGTCACTTCTTCCTCCTCCTCTTTGTCATAAATTGACCAAAAAACAGCCGGTAAAGATATCGGTTTTGTTCCAACACGGAACTCCTCCTCTTCTTCCTCTAAACATGGAAACATTAAAATTTAACATCACCAAAATTCACAACTTTAGTCATCCAAGACAAGAATCAAATAAATTTGTTTACATCCGAAATGCGAACAGAAATTGAAAATGCCAAACTTGAATGACGCTTCTTCCAAACTGATCGGCGATTTAGGTAATCGCAACACCATTCACCTCGATTCACTTCGATTCACTTCTTCAATAAATAAACGTACAAAAGTACGAAATAGAACTCCCTCGAAAAATAGATCTTCAAAACGTCGAGCTTCATTTTCAACTCACGACGACACACTCACTTTATTCTTCATAAACCACTCCTTTACACCTCAATCAATATACCACATCAGCAACTTCATTTCTCCTCCAAAAAAAAACTTTTTCTTCTTCTCTTCACTCTTTTTTCCACTCTTCTTTGCTCTCATCAAACCACTCTTCTTAATACACTTCTCATCACATTTTTCTTCACTCCTCTCTTCAGTTTTTAATTCACTCTTCTCTCTTTCACCTTCTTTGACTACTTCGGATTCTTCATCTTCGACTTCAAAATAAAAATCCCCTCCATCCGGATGGAGATCCGGTTCACTCTACAAAGGACAACAGGACAACAGCCTTTTATTCCTCTCATCTCAATCTGAATTTTCACATCGACATAAAGGGTAAACTTGTAGAACAAGTCACACAACACCTCCGCCGAACTTCTTTCACCTCCGAATTTATCTCGGCCAAAAGGACGAGTAGGAAAGGCCGCCTCATATTGAGCCCCTCTAAATTTGAATGACGACAAATCATCTTCCTTCCTTCCATCTCTCCATCATCCTAACACTCATGGAGCACTACATCCTGCTCCGATACCACTTGAAAGGATCTTTACAATAAAATAAAACTGAGATTGCAAATGCAAGCGGAAGCATAAAAGATAAAACACACACAAGAGAAAGATAACCCCAAGGAAGCGAATATATTCCACGGAGAACTTTTCTTACATAATCTCCTCACACCCTCTAAACACTCACTTCTAACTCCTCTAACTCCTCAAACTCTACTAAGCTATCAAACTCCTTCCATTCCTCTAACTCCTAAAGTACCAAGCATACGCGCGAACCGACAAATGTATCGAACGAAACAAAACGTTAACTGACGCGAACCGAACATAACATTTACACCGCGATTTCGGCCGACGCCGATTCGCCCAATATCCTAATCGATTTGACGGTCAATCTGATGGATAGTTATGATTTGCGAGACATGGTAACAACCGGTTACAATTTTGACTCGCTTATGAACGTCGTTCGTCATAAGAAAATCAACAATTCACATGGCCGGCCAATAATTACGGTAGCGAAACTGCGGCAACCTCATGAACATAAAAGTGTTGGCGCAGACACTTTCTCACTTTACGTGAGCTCCACTTTGAGAGCAAAATATTTGCGCTGTTAAATAATGTGGCTTGATTTGGTCGCGCGCGACGACGATTTTACAAAACGACCAATTTCACTGCATAAAATCAATTTTCGTACCATATATTTGTTTACCAGGTACAATGTACTTTGCGCACATGTCATTGTACCACAGAAATCCTTGCTCTTTGCGCGGGAATCCGCGAAGCTGAAGGTTGCCAGAAAGAGCGCGACGAAAGAAAAGTTACGAACAATTACGAATATTTCGGCAAAGATTTTCGGTTCAATTTTGGTGGACTCGCTTCCACCTTTGACCGAAGGCACATGACCTGTGCGACCTGGGATAATTTTGGTGGTTCCCCGTTGTTACACGTGTATCAATTCAAAGCGTGTTATAATTTAACACGTTTTGTAGTTGACCACTGTAGCTACCTCCCCCAGGTGGGCAGCCAAATAGAGAACTGCGTGGAGCGGTTTTTCCGCGGATGAGTAATCACACGGAATAAAGTACGCAGTCACCTCGAAATATCATTGCTCGCCGTACACGATCAAAAGGTACGTAAGCGAAGGTCAACCAAAACTCCACGACAAAGTAAAACGATGTCGGCCGTACAAATGTACGCCGCAACCGAAAGGACGAATCTCCACATTGAACCGAAATAGAATCGTGCGTCGCGAAGCGAAACATGCGAACGCCCGATTCTCCAATGAAACGTCACAGTACCTCAATCCTCAAACGAACCGACAAGTACCGAAGTACAAATAAACCAATCAACCGCGGCGCGCGAAACGCGCGCCGGCAACGTACTACGACAAAGTACTAGCACAGAACAAAAGAGCACTACGATCACTACGACACAAAACCGTACAGTGACCAAACAATAACTGAACCGGGTCGTCGCAAGACCGAATCTATGCGAGACCAAAAAATCTACGAAACAACCTACAAAATATAATAAGACAGAATCAGGACCACACGCTTGACAAAAAGACAACTAGCCGTACAAGCACTTCAATAAGACAAGAAACAAATAACATCGACACACAAATACAAATCCCACAATGTAAAAACCTAACAGGGCCAGTAACAAACTTTCTTCAATTATGATTGGCGCCACATAGATTAGAGTCCAGATTCATAAAATCTTAAAAAAATCTTCAAACGGAAAGTCAGAAAGAAATATTTGTACGACCGGAGGTAGTTAATGATTCGTACGTAAAGTTTGCGGCCAGATTTTGATTTTGAAAATGGAAATCAAAATTTCGAAACGGAATGGCAAAAAAACGCGGCAAACTTTGAAAGTCGCGGCATACTTTGAATGTCGGTGGATGTCAGACGGAGCGTGCGAGGATATTTCCAGCTCACCTGCATCCATCGTGGCAGGCGGTACATTGCATGTAGGACATACGCACATGGCCTGTAGGACGTGTAGGCCTCTAATCGCTTGCTCAAAGTGGATATTTTTCTGCTTTTTAACGTGTACCAATGGTACACGACCTTACCATGACCAGTATCGTACAACTCTCCTCGCGAGGAGAGTCCGTGACACTGGACGATGTGCGCGATTGCTTCGCGGATCTGAAAAAGTGGAATATCCAACGGCCAGGAATTACACCTACATCATTGGAGCCTCCCGACAGCTTTCCAATAAGGATGTTTCGGCTGACAAAAAAAATATTAAGGTACGGCTTTGTACGGCGATGCATGAAAACGTACGGCATCCAGTAACGAACCCCACTTTTCGTCTAATGGAATTCTACCCTAAAACACATAGATAAACAATACGTTATGGTACGAAAACTTACGGATTTTTGTGAACAAGTTGTACTTTTCGTCTGATGCAACTTTAGCCTTAGTACTGCTGGACTCTCCTTCGTGGAAAGTTCCGTTCACTTTTTCCTTTCGTCCTTTGACCTCTCTTTGACTCTTTCACCTCCATTACCTCTCCCTTTTCCTCTTCCTTTCTTGTCTATACCTTCCCCTTTTCCTTTCTTTTTTGTAAATTTATCTCTTCTCTTTCCTTTTACATTCCTCCTCCTTTTCCTTTCTTACATACACCTTCTCCTTTTCCTTTCTTATTTACAACTTTATCCCTTCTCTTTACTTTGCACATTCCTTCATTCTTTGATTGTATTTTTATTTTGTCCCTTCTCCTTTACCTTTGTTTAGCCATGGAGTCCATGGATCAAGTAGTCCACGATTCCAATCTCCTCTCTCACATCACTTCTTTCCTTGAAAGCCACGACAACCTCCTCAACTTTTCACTAGTGTCCAAATTTCATCGTCAAATCGTACTTGGTTCCGTACAACGAATTACGTGTCGACACATGGACAAGATCGAGGAAATACCCAAAAACTTTCCTTGTTTAACGAAACTTGACCTCCGCCCGATTGCGAAAAATATCGACGATTCCGTTTTTCCAATTATTAGTAAACTACCCAATTTGCAAGTTTTGCAAATAGGTGACACTTGTAGTGATTTGCTTCCTTGTTATTTAGAAAAAAGACCAATATCGGCTTGTGTAAAATCTTTGTCTCAATTGAGAGTATTGCATCTCTATGGGGTATTTTTGGACGACGAAATTGCAGCGCAGATAGGACAAAGTTGTAAGCTCTTACAAGATTTGTCTCTTATAGCGTGCAGCGGTGATCTTAGTAATAAGGGTCTAAGCGATCTCCTTTTGAATTCTTCTTTTGGACTACGTCGACTATCTCTTTCTTGTAATTATTTTTACGAAGATCCAATGTTAGTTGTCGTAAAATGTTCAACTCTAACATTTTTGTTAATTGAGGATTATGAGGATTTTAACCATGAGACTTCAGACTTCGAGGAAGATCATAGCTCTACGGGCTTCAAAATGAATCATCTTCGTGAGTTACATGTTAATTTTCTGGATTTTGACGATCATTCGAATTATGTTTTGGATCATTTTATTCAATCACTTGTTGAGACAGGTTCTCCTTTGGAAGATGTGGTAATCAGGATTGCGAAATGCAACAGTTTTTCTAATTGGAATCGAATGAAAAATATCAAGGATGACGAAGTGGATGAGGCTCGTATTCGCGAGACACTTTCTAATTGCAAAACTTTCAAGTCCATACTCGTTCTCCCGTTGTGAACCTAAACCTAAACCATCAGACGAGGACAAAGGCCTTTTTGGAGAAATTATGTCAACAATAATTATGGAGTTATTTCTCTCCAATCGTCCGATTCACAACCGCAAGTGCAAAAATCCATGGTGGAGAGGATCTTGTCAATGGAGGGAACAAGGGATGGAAGGGACCAAAATATTGACAATGTAAATGTAAATGCAGTTTTGGTTTTTTTTTTCAAGAAACGATTTTGTATGTTTTTGATACCATTTCGGATTCAACCAAAAATCTTTGACGAGAGTACTGTTCTTACAAAAATTAAAATGGAGGGTATCTTTTCGGAGAAACTTCCTACGACGGTTTGTTCGAGTTTCTTTCAATTTGTACACTTCTTCAAAAAGTTCATCTCGTGTTTAATTCGAAAAGGAAACCAAATTTAGTGTTACGTAGAGCTTTGGAATCGCTAAGAGGACTTGAATAACTTTCATTTTGCACACATTTTCAAACATTACATATTGAAGGTTGCAACATTGGGGAATCTAGCTTAATTCACTTGGAAAAAAACGGTTTTTGTGGTTAAATAGTTTGGTAATTGTTACAAATCAAAACAGGATTGTGGGATTATCCAGAATTAGTCAAGATTTGGAGACTAGGGATTGTCAAGAGTTGGGGACACTAGTTCTAAAACCGCAGGGAGAGGGAGAGGGAGAGGGAGAGGGAGAGGGAGAGGGAGAGGGAGAGGGAGAGGGAGAGGGAGAGGGAGAGGGAGAGGGTGAGGGATACGATCAAAAGGTGAAATTGTTATTTTTTTATTGTTATGAACTGTTCAGGCTGCGCCTTCTTAACTCTCTCTCTGAATGTAAGTAACCTCTATGTGCTCTGCTCCCCTTCCCTTCCCTTCTCTCCCCTGCCCATTTGCCTCCACTCTTGGCCGCCCTCTTATTTCTATCCTCTGCCGCTCTGTCTTCCTTTCTCCTCTCCTTGTGCCTCCCTCGTTCCTTCTCGGACGTGACTAGGTATCTCTCTCTCTCCCTCTCTCTCTCCCCCCTCTCTTTTTCTCTCCCCCTCTCTGTCCCACTCTTTCTCCCTCCCCCTCTATCTTCCCCTCTTCCTCTCTGTGTCCCCCTCTCCCGTCCTCTCCTACTCTCCCTCTTGCTCTCTCCCAGTCCCCCTCTCTCTCTATCTTCCTCTTTCTTTCACTCTCCCGTTGCTTTTTTGGCCCTATATTCGTTCTACTTCACACTCATTTTTTATTTTTTACTATCTTTAAATCAATTTCCTTTTTCTCTTTTGCTAATTTTGTGCTTGAATTATTGCACTGTCAATCGATATATAAATATAACTGCCATTTTAGACTGCTTTGTCACGTGTCACGTATGTTCATCAGTCTTTTGCTGCGATACAATTGTACATTTTGCTGCATTACATGTGGTCGCTGGAGTCATTGGGAAGGTGTGGTTTTACAAAGGAGTGGTTGACATCACATGCTCGCGGGCGTTACGGTTTAAAGTTCAGAAGATTTATTTCAAATGAGTGATGGTTAAACATATGAGGTTATAATTACTATGGTAAAAGATTTGTTTATGGTCTAAAGAAGACAAATGCGAGAAAGTGGGTGGAAATAATTACTCGTAGTTGTGTGAGTGTATGTAGCGATTTATGGTTGTTTAAAAAATATAAAATGATACACAAGTCAGTGTGAAGTTAACATTTTTTGAGTTCCAGAAAAAATTGTCAACAATAATAGTGATGGGTATCTCATAACAACTAAAGTTAGAGCTCATATTGACATATTCAACTGAAGCATATTTACCTGTCACATATATTTTAGTCAAACACATCTCCTTCACATTACTGTTGGGTATCGGGTAAATTCATATCGCGATAATTTCGATATTCGATATATCGAATATCGATCGAGCAAACTCCTCAGTATATCGTACCGGGGCCAATATTTAGCTTCTTGGTACATGGTCGCAATATATCGATTATCGGCAACCTAAAATTCGATATATATCGAATATTGGCAATAGGTCCTCGATACCCAACACTAAACATTTATTTGCCACGCTTGTGCATGTCATTGAATCATTAACTACAATGCACTACACCATGTATCGTTTAATAGTGTTAAAGTTTTTCAGTTTTCCCTTTTCCCGTTTCCTTTACTTTGTTCCCATGTATTCATATAATCGACCATCACACTCTCTTTATAAAGCTCAATTTTCTTACAACTGCAGGATTTTAGTTGAGCTTTTGTTCTTGTTTTGGATTTTTTTTTAATGTTTTTTGTTCCAGGTACTCAGATGGTTCCCCATCACACTTTTTTAATGGTCTTATTATTTTTGGAAATGAATGGAAATCATTATGGGGTATGTGTAAAAAGGTTTTCAATATGTGAATTCACGTCGACAACAAAGTTTGGCTGCCCAGACCAACAAAATATCGAAACATCAAAAAACAAATTGATGAAATAGTAAAATAAAAATACAAACAAAACAACATGACAAATGGTCAAATATGTCGTTTTTTTCACCGAAAAACATGCTTCCAACCATAACCTACCCTTGCAATATTGGCGAATAATTATTATTGAGATATGGGCGAAGGAAAACGGCCTTCTAGATGGGGATTAATTACAGCCATAAAAGGAATCTTTAAAAAGTAAACATACCACAAATTCAAACCAACAATATTATTCACAATAACAATCGATTCATTTAAGACCTATACTACCCATGATACAAAATTAAATAGTGAAAATTGACAATCGAACACTCAAATTCACATGACAGCTCTCCCTTGAACCTCGGCCTGGAAACAAAGAAATGATTTGGTCTTCATGTACAAAAAAAAAAATTAGTGATCTACAATTGCCGACAAAATTCATTACTTGTTCAACTTGTTTCGTCAAACCAAGTGCTTGCATCCTATTGGTTCCGCAAGTACAAGACTAGCTTTGACTTGAGTTCAGTGGGCATCCTGACAGGGCGGTACCTCTTGTCGAGGAAAACCACGGTGGCTTTTGCTTCGAGCACCACCTGCACGTGTTTCAGCAAAACAGCTCAGTTTCAGTTAGATCTATGTTGGTTCAGTTAGAACTGTGCAGTTTCAATTAAACTGTGTAGATTCAGTTAGAACTGTGTAATTTCAGTTAGTACTGTGTAGTTTAAGTTGGGACAGAGCAGTTTCAGTTAGAACTGGTAGTTCCAGATAGAACTGTGTAGTTGCAGTTAAAACTGCGTACTAGCAGTTAAAACTGTGTAGTTTCAGATAGAACTGTGCAGTTACAGTTAGAACTGGTAGTTTCAGTTATAACTCCCTAGTTTCAGTTAGAACTGTGTCATTTCAGTTAGGATAGCAATGTAGTTTCAATTAGAACCGTGCAGTTTCAGTTATTAAAATAACAATGTCGTTTCTATAGCGTGGTTTCAATTAGAACAACAACGAAGTTTCGGTTTAGAACCGCATATTGTAGTTACAACTGCGTGGTTTTCTTTGGAAATGTGTAGTTTCGGTTCGAACTGCGCAGTTTCAGTAAAAGCCTTGGTTGTATCAGTTGTATACAGAATCCATCATTTCCTCACAACAAATATCACACAGTCCAGATGAATGACAACTTTCCAAACCAGTTATATAAAGAGATAATCAACCGGCACAAAATGATAGGGACATCACGCAAAAGGCTTAATCTCGTTTCAAGAGTGAACAGTAAAATATCGATTCTGTTTACCAGTTTCTGTATGTTAACCGGAAACAGTTGTGCCTGAAGCAGTTATGGTGTAACAGAGTAACGTGGATAGTTTAAGACTACGCAATTTTAAACTTGACTTTTTAGGTGAAAAGATAAGATTAGTATGAATTTTAACCTTGGTAAAGCTAGTCGATATTAAAGTTCGAGCGGTGCATGACCAGTGAAAAAACACTTACACATAGCCTGTACTGTTCACTTACTTCCGTTCTAATGTGATCACCCATTATTTCAATTCTTTGTAAAGAGGTGTGACAAATGGACTTTTTACCGGTACTTGTTAACCAGACTCTACAATAACCATCAAAGGAAAGAAAGTGCGGTAAATCTTACAGCATTGACATAAACCAACAATCTGAAACATGCATCAGACACATTTAGATCCTCTTTTCCCATATGTTGCTTTCATGTCACTCACTGCAAAAAATAAAAAAATCGCATACGAATACTCGACATCTAGATCCTCTTCCAACCATACTCATATATTCTCTCAGCCATCGAAGAATCTTAAAGCATTAAAAAATGAAAAAAGAAACCACGAAAACGTGTTGCTATAAGAAAAAGGTGAAGTACAAAGGTGTAGGGGTTGTTATCACCCTTTTGATGCTAATTTGAACTTCAATGTATCTCACCTTGTCCGACATTTATAACTTTGATTGACATCCTTTGGCATGGATGGATAGGAAACCGCTTACCTCTCTCTCAGGCAGGCTGTATATAAATTGTTCAAAGAAAACCCTAGCCGGGGATGACCCGGCTACTCGAGCTGTCACAATGAACTCTTCACCACTCTGTCTGCGTCTCCCACCTCACAAGGCTTCAGTTCGACATCAAAACAAACCCCAATTCCTTTTTATTTTTCTTTTTCCCCAATAGTACACTTTGCTGTATACAAGCTTCAATCTGTCTACGTTTCATATTTTGCTATGGTAGGAAGCACCCAAAACGTAATTAGAAGTAGAGTTCACTCGTTCATCATGTTTCAATGCTTTTGTTAAATCACATAACAACTTAGAAATCTGCTTCCACATGTGATTGTATTACACAACACACAAAGGTTTAGCAACGACATACAAAAACAACAACGACAACGAAGACAACAAAACAACAACACAACAACACAACAACAACATAATAAGAAGGTTTAGCTCATATATGAGTACCCGGAGGGGTTTCACGTATTTGAAGGAAATGTCGGAAAGCGCCAAAGCTTCCCCCTTTCGAGCAAAAGAATCGGCAGACACTCCAATTGCTTCCAAAAACTCATGACGAGCTGTATAACCCAGTCCATCAACTATATTCATACATCTATTTTCTATAAAGTTGAAATTGCAACACAGATATACGATTGCTTTCTCGTTTTGTGTACTAACGACAATATAAAATCAGGAAGTCATTAAAAGCATAAACAATGCCAAACACATCGGGCTTAACCATTCTAATAGTGCTTTAACAAACAAGGAGGTCAAACTGAAAGAGAGGTGCTTTAAAAATCTTTCAGATTCCTGAAAAAATCCTATTTACATCCAGTGACAAGATTCTCAAATTTGCTCAAATCCGTACTCGCAAGTACAACAAAACCCCATCATGCACTCGATGCACTTTAGAAGTCAAGACTTAATTCAAAAAATGTCCATAATAACCAAAAGTGTTTCCACATTCATTTTTTTCCAAAAATGTCCAACCAGGAAAGGAAAAGGGAGAAGGGGGAAGGAAGAGTGAGAGAAAGGAAGAGAGAGGGGAGGGCAGGCAGCCAGATGGGAAGAAGAGAGAGGCGAAAAATATAGAAGGGGTAAGAAGGGAACGAAGAAAGTAGCTTTCTAAAATCAACTTCTCTCTTACTTCTCATTAGGAAAAAAAGGAGAACGTAGCAACCATGGAAAAGATGAGGCAAGAGTAAGGAGAATAAGTGTACTCACCATGTTGACAATAATTAGCATACACTGCATTATTCACAACACCATATTGGTCCAATTCATAATCGCGTACTTTTAGTTGTACTTCAAATGGGGTAGACATTCTGCGGCCGCAAAATGACAAACGAATGAATTAAACACAGCACATTACTCAATAATTACTGAAAAATGAAGATTGAACACTGAGTTTGTGTCACATCTTGTGAAAAGAAAAGCCTATCACTAACGATGTTGAGACACTAGAACAAAAAGAGGATGTTGACTAACTCCTTGACTATAATTTGTGAAAAAATAAAAAATTTAATGACAGAAATGTTCAAACAAATCATGGTTACCGCAACGATTTTTTTGTGCATCGATATTACATTCAATAGCAGAAAAAAAACATACACACAAATTCATAATATACATATTGTATACACACGCACACGCACACACACACACCACACACCACACACCACACCACACACACACCACACACACCACACACCACACACCACACACCACACACACACCACACACACCACACCACACACACACCACACACACCACACACACACCACACACACCACACACACACCACACACACCACACCACACACACACACCACACACACACACCACACACACACCACACACACCACACACACCACACACCCACACCACACACCCACACCACACCCACACCCACACCGCACCCACACCGCACCCACACCGCACCCACACCCCACCCACACCCCACCCGCACCCCACCCACACCCCACCCCACCCGCACCCCACCCACACCCACCCCACACCCACCCCACACCCACCCCACACCCACCCCACACCCACCCCACACCCACCCCACACACACACACGTGTGTGTGTATGTGTGTGTGTGCCTCTGTGTGTGTGTATGTATGTATAGCATGACATCGATTTAATGGGCAAAGTCAAAACATTAAAAAAGTTGCACAAATTAACGTCGATTCAGAAAAAAAATGGAGAGCAGAAGGAGAATCAAGAATTCAAATCAAAAGTAGAAACAACAAAAAAAACGGCTAGCAAACGCAATAGTAAATAAACAGTAGGACAAGCAAACATGAATCATAAAAGATACAAATCTTTGAGCACTAACAGAAAAACTCAGCAACCCTCCACAATCCTCAGCAGCCGAAATAAAGAAAACCAAAACGTACAAACTAATAACCTAACAGAAATAGCCATAGGATTTCTAACTCATGCAGAAGACTTCTGCTGTTATGACAGAAGTTATGCAAAGCCTAAAACCAATTTAAAAACTTTTAACTTATTCACAAGAGGCTTGCAGATCGGACAAAAAATTTGCAAATCCTAAAACCAGGGAAGCAAACAATAACAATCCCTTGATATAATAATAGGATCTTGATATGATAATAACATCTTCATATGATAAAAATACCTAAAATAAAAATATCTTGATATGATTATAACATAATGATATAATAATATTACCTAGACATGAAAATCATACCTCGATATGATAAAAATATCTTGAATATAATAAGAATACCTTGAATATAATAAGAATATCTTGAATATAATAATAACATCTTAACGCTAATATTGAGGTCCTACACACACTTGTGTCCTCCAAAGAAGGCCGCGGCTCCCATCTCCTCACCAAACCCTAAAAACTGCGCAGTCGCAAAAGCCGTCGGCTTGCCACGTGGACAACCATGATTGGCGCTCGGACTCAACAACAAAGAAACTCCATTCTTACAAAACAGTGAAGACTTGCTAAAAGAAAAACTTGACTGCGAGAACAGAAGTTGCTTAGGAAGTTGGAGAGCTGGAGATTGTACGGAACATAGAGGTGGTAATACTCTTGTAGTGACAGGGATGAGGGCAGAAAGAGAGGAGGGAGTGAAAATAGAAGCCTGAGAGAGAGGGAGATGGATGGCATTCATGGAAGCCATGGGAGAGGAAGTGATTCAAAATTAAATGGCTTAAAGCAGAAGATTTTATTGTGGTAAAACAATATAAGTATGAAGCATGATTGAGGGTACCAAGTAATAAGATGGCTAAGGAAATAGAAAAGCTCATGAAATGAAAGAATAGAAAAGGTGACCGTTGTATCATAGTTCAAAACTTCAAATCATACATAAAAATTGCGTGCAAACGATATAATATCATCTGGTTGCTCCGTATTTTATACGCATTTTTATGAGTATAAAATTATAAATATGCGTTATAGTACGGGACTATAGTACAGTACCCGATGGGTTTTCGCACTTTTTAAGTATGGTTGAAAACTTGAAATGTGCGAAGACAGTTGGCAACGCTATATGTAGTTTTCCCGTGCAATACGCAAACCTTAGTAGTCTAGGTTACGGTCAAATTGTGACGTGTAAGGGTGGACTTCCATTAGCGAAAAAGTGAGGTTTTTTACTGAGGGCCGTACCGTTTCGTACAGGTTCGTACAGAATCTTATTTTTTTCAACGAAAACAACATTACAGAAAATTGTCCAAGGTTGTAGGCGTAAATTAGGACCGTCCGATTTTTATTACACTTTTTATCCGTGACGCCACGTCATCAACCTACAGTTTTCTAAGACCGTGCACAGTGAGGACAATTCTCGAATACAGAACGTGTAAAAATAGGCCGCGTGGAAAAGGTATATAGAATCCACGATGAGCGCACGCGTATGTGCGTACACGTCGCAAGGGCCATGTGCCTTCCGCCAGGGTGGCTGCGAATCCGCCGAAATTATTCCGTCACGCTCCCCACCATCAAAGTTTGCCGCCGCCTTTTTGTCGTTGCGTTTTGAAATTTTGGGTAGTACATTTAATGCCCTCTGTACGAGTCATTAATTACCTCCGCTGGTACAGATATTATCTCTGCTGGTACAGATATTACTTCCACTCGTACAGATATTGCGTTCTGACATTGCATTCGAAGATTCTTTCTAGATTTTAAGCATCGAATATTAACCTACGTGTTACCAACCAGAATGAGCCACGCAGGTTTACAGACGCGACCTAATGGAAGGCACGCCCTTCAGTAAAATTTTCCGTACAATTACTGGGACGTCTAATGGAAGTCCACCCTAAATGTGTAATACAAGTCTATGAGTTTACCGCATATAGCGTTTCCGATTTATGAGCTACATCCTCACGGGGCTGCTTTTTTCTCTACCGACGAGCCATAAAACGACAAAGAGCAAAGATAAAACCGCACGTAAAGAAAAAAAAATAATATAGAGACCGAGACATAAAACATAGAAGAGATAGTAAGGCTAAGGGCGTGTCCCCATGTGTTCACGTAAGGGTTTTTTCCGTCGTTTACACAGAAAATGGGACTTCCTACTTGAAAATATTACGCCGTACTAAAAATGGGCAAAAACTCAAATACATTTTGCGTCATCTTGGAACTTGAAAGGTACGGCGATTTGGCAGTATTATCATCGCGACCCACTTCCAGCTCATCTTCACACTTGCATTGAAATCAAATCGACCTGCTTTTAATCAAAATACTACCCTATTGACGAATAGAAAGCCTGGGTTGCACGCGTCAAAAGTTTTCATTTGTTTCTTTGCAGTTGGGAGAATACACGAAAAAAAATTGTTTGTCCGTTTGCTTATGTTGTCCATTTGTGGGCGTCGTTCACGTGTGGGCGTCAACAAATGACAGTTGGCGTCGACAATTGTCCCAGTATGTCAAGAGCTCTTTGCGGCGTACAAATGTCCGCAGTTTGTTCCGAGATCGTTGGCGTCTACAAATGTCAGCAGTTTGTCGGCGTCTACAGGTGTCGCAAGTATTGGCGACGTGTACAACTGCCACATATTCAAAACAATGAACACGCAAGTACACCGCGCATCGTTATTAGTGTCAACGACACTAATTTGGGTTCTTAAAATTTTGATTTTTTCCTCAAATAGGATATATGATTTTAATTTTTCCTTCACGTTAATTACGGTACCGTACATAATAGCGTAAAAGACGAATTGCAACAAAAATATAAATAGTGTGGTGTACGGTCGATATCATACCGTACATAAATGTACCTTTTCAAGTGAAAATTTTACAAAAAATGAGTTAAATCAGACGCGCACGCATAGGATCATGCGCTAAAAAAACGGGATTGTTCTGACACGTAAATTAGTCTTACATGTACGGATATTTAAATTTCACGACGGCGTACGATTTTTAATATTTTGTACGGATACATACATTAATGTATATAATCGTACGACGAATATTCCATTTTTGCTGTTCCCAAATTAGCATAAACGCCGAAATTAAAATACACCTTTTTAAAAAAAAAAAAAATTCTTAATTAGCGTCAATGACGGTATAGTTACTTCCACACTATTTAAAATTTGACACTAATAACGATGCGCGGTGTAACGATTGACATAGGCACACTTTGAAAAGTACACCGTAAAATCAGCGGTAAATTCCAAAATAACGTTTCAAAATATTGGTTACATGGGGACACGCCCTAAGGGTGGCGTTCAATCAGGATTTTCTGTAATTGTACCGCTAACATTACAGGATGCTACACCGCGAATCGTAATTAGAGTAAATTACTCTAATTCGGTCGCTCGAAATTTTGACTCTATCACATCAAATAGAGTAATCGATTCTAATTTTTTCATTATTATAATTTAGGTAAGGTTTAATTAGCGTTTTTAATTCTAATATATGTTCTTTTTAAATAGTGTGGAGTACGGACGACGTCCGACCGTGCAAAGCTGTACTTTTATAAGTAAAAAAGTACAAATAATGATTTAATACAGGCCATTATCATGTAACTGCGTTTTAACAAAACGCGTAGTGCGAACGTCATAGTGACGATAAACTGTACGTTTTGTCAGATTCTGTACGAATACCTTATTTACACTAGAGGATATTAACTTGCCAAATTAGAGTACACCGCATAAATTAGAGTAAATTCCTTTTTGAAACAGCTCTATCACATAAATTAGAGTAAATTACTCTAATTAATTTTTTATCTTTTTTTACTCTAATTTTTTCATTACTCTAATTACGATGCGCGGTGTACATTTGAACGAAGTTCTATCGCGTAGAGCCTGTAATCCACGTGCTCGGGAATGAGTGGTACCACGAAAGATAAGATCGTATAATTAAAATCGTCAAATATTTTTTACACCGACCAACTTCAACTCGAAAACATCATCATTTGCAAGTACGTGCGGACCTGGGCATCGTACCGCACAAATTTTGTACTCTTTGCAAACGCTTGTCAGATGCCAGCTCATTTTTTTAGGGTTTCTGGCTTTCTGCTTTTTCGCGTGACGAATGAGCGCTGCCGCAAATAGTGTTACGAATGCGTGGTAACAAAAATAGCGCGACGAAAGTTCGTTACGAAATTACTTTTGTGATTTTGGTTGGATTTTTGAATGTATATATCATGTGCGAAATTTTTCGATTCCCGTTGGTTGCCGTCCTGATACGTATATTCATTATCCAGCGTGTCGTCGCTCAAATTTTTCTGGGAGGTACATCACCATTTACAAAAACTTTGGAAGCGAATGCTTCGCGGAAAAAAATCCAACGGTCATTATTACCTCCTAGACATTTAGAGAATATTGGCAAGATTCTTTATAATGTTGTTCGCGAATAAAAACAAAATAAGAGGTACAGCGTAGTACGGAGAGGTTCGGATTTCCGTAAACAACCTCACTTTTCGTGTGATGCAACGTCACCCCAAATCATTTACGTTGTTCACACTTGGAAAAATGGGAAAACGATGTCATAAATTTTGGGATCCGTACGCCAGATATCATAAAATGACAAAAAACGCGGCGGTGACGGTTGGGGCGGTTGGTTTCGACCATTTTGGAGCGTAGCTGCGGACAAATGATGCAGTTTTATGCGTAAAAAATAGAGAACTGCGTAAAGCAAACGGCAACTGCCGTTCGCCATCGGACATCATGTTCGGAATGCACTTTTTCGTTTTTGAAGAATTACGAAACGAAGCGCACGGACGTGAACCGTACAAGAATTCATTCCGTCGCAAACTTATGAATAAACTAGGGGACCAATCAGATAAGAGAACACGTGATGTCACCCTAAAAAAAACACCGATGGAAAAAAAAAAAAAAGGCATGTCCAAAGTTCCTTCGCGGTTATTTTCGGTCTGTACAAACGCTTGCGTGGCAGTACATTTTGGTTTAAAAGGGTTCGTACATATCATGTCCGCAAAGAGTTTCCTTTTTCGTACGGACAAGTGGCTCGTATCACGACACGCTAGTTGACGTAGGCTAGCGTCACGTGCCAGTTCACGGCGGACAAAAAAAAGTACCGTTTTCATACCATACCGTTTCCCCCTTTTTCAAGTGTGAACAACGCAATGTTGTTCAAATCGCGCGATATTTTTATTTTTTCGGATTTTTACGTATTATTCGTGACTTTTGAAAAAATCGCAAAAAAACGCAATGCACTTTCTGTCTGGTAAACTGGAAGAACAATTTACGGGAACTGTACGCTATTTTACGGTAGCTGTACGGTTTTTTACTGGGAATGTACAGAATTTGACGAAAAGATACGCTGCACGTATTAGCATTTCTGTCCGGTAAACTGAACAGGAATTTCACGGATAATGTACGGAATTCTATTGTTCAAGTACGGACAATTTCAAAAAGAGACGTTGCAGCGTCACACTATTTGCGCGTTGTAAGTTTAAAATGTGTACGAACGTCTTTTTCAAATTCGTATGAAGACATGATGGACTTCGATGTAGGGGAAGAAGATTTAGAGTAAAGATAGATGAAGAAGATATATGTAATTCTTTTTTGGTTTAATGTGATTGTTTTTTTTTTTTTTATTATTTAATTATTAACATATTACGTCGTGCAATGGTGAATGATGAAAAATGTCATCTGCATATGGACTGTACTTTGTTTTTTTGCAGTCGCATGCTCTCGGAGGGGTAGAGAGAGAAGGTCATGGCTGCCTATCAAATAGTTTGAGACAGACAGACAATATTATTCTGACAAAAAGGAAGCGTTATCCAAATTTTAAACTTGGCTCTACAGATTGTCATAATATCCTCGAAGAGCGTCGTCCGTAACCAGTTGGTATAAATGTTCCAATACACACATGGAGGGTAATAAGCATTTAAATCGTTAAATGTTTTTACCGCTCATTTAAGGGGAAACGTACGGTACATGTTCAATACTTCAATTCATTTTTTTTTACATGTACGGAATTGTACGGACAGAAATTCATTAACGATTTTTACTATTGTTTCAAATCGACCTCTTCGATCTCTACGTATTATTTGCGCGTTTGAATCGTGCGTAAAATACGTTTTGAACAACTATGGGCTAAATTAAATATAGTACGTACGATACGCATTAACGCGTCTACTGACATGTACGAAATTTCAAGGTAGTTAAGATAACAAATATGCCAATGACAAACCACGGCAAAAATTTCACTTTTGAAGAAGATTGTATATTTTTAGTGTAGAACAAGCTATATAGTAAACCATCTGTGTCAAAATAAGAAGCGAGAAAATTATTTTTTGAGGACAAATAAAGGCTAAAGAAACAAAAGTTTTTCAAACTATAAGTGAAACGAAAACTAATTACAATCGATTTTAGTGACAATGACTAATGGATAAGCAACTTTATTTTACCACAATATTTTCTAAAAAAAAGCACTAATGTCTACTAATCAATAACCAGATAAAAAATTCAGCTATGCAAAGCTAAAACTATTTTCCTTTGAACCAGAAGTCAACCTATTTGTCATATATAACAAAGGTAGCATATTATTGAAGCGTGTCTTTTTAACAGGCATACATTCTCCAATCAGAAAGAGCCACATCAGACTCGAATTCATGTACAAAAACAATGAATAAAAAAAGTTGTGTGACGCAAAGAAAATAAAAGATAAACAAATCCCCAGGTAAAGAAGCTCTTTCCCGTTTTCTTGCATAATCTAAGAACACATTGAATCATATAGAGCATTTTTTTGTAATATTTTACTGAATATTCTATACCAGTTTGTATCCAATTTAAGGTGAAATAATTGCAAATACACCTACAAAATGAAATCGAACCCAAGGTAGTTGAGAGCCTCGACTAAATAGACAACTCAAATCGGTGTTTTGCCTTAAAGAAATATATGTCCTTGCAGTTAACAGAACTTAACCTGGATTTCGTCTGTTTGTAACTAATTTCACATGTTTTAGGGATGACAATAGGAAATGGAAAAATGAACCTTAAACTTCGTCTTTTCTATTTAAAATGGAGCTTTAGGACAGAGCTATGCAATTTCCACACGTAGTTGCTATGCTCGTCAACAAAACCACCCATGAAAACCCATATGTTCAATGTGTAAAACCGGATGCGAATAGTATATACTGAAAGCCCGTACAATTCACAAATTGCAAGGAATTCTGTGAATAGTACACATACTGTACAGGGTCACAATACATAGCATTTCAAATTGTTTTCGCACATTAAAACTGTGGAAAAGACAATGAAGATTCGCCGGTTCAAGGATTGCCGCCTCCCAAAGATGAAATAAAGAAGTGAAACAATCGGTGCAAAAAAACAGAGACATTGTATTCATTGTGTTACAAACTTCAATAGAACCTTCTTCATTGATTTCTTATCGGAATATTGCATAGCGAGTAAAATCACAAATTTGAAAAAATCACACAGCAATTGGCTACCAAATGTCACCTTCACGTATTTTCACTTCCTAAAACCTTTAAGTGTGAGAAGCAGAAACACTACTCTTGTGCTCAGAAAGTACCATAGTCGACGCTTACTACCTCGAAACCTACCCGTGCAAAAAACGAAAAAACCCACAAACGGACCTTATTTGAAAAGAACAAAACTGGGACTATTTATCAACTTAAACGACCAAAATTGCAACGAAATACACGTCTACAACGAAACAGACAGCAAAAATTTGTTCAAAAACAACATGTCGGTACAAAAATTGTGAGAATTTTAGGGAGCCTTGTTGTCTATGTTGAGCTTTCACTGCTTCTATCTGTCGTGGTTTTTCTTGCCGATCTGAAACCATTTTGGGATCACATCTAAGATCTTATTTGACACAAAAGACTAACCGCACACGTTCAAGCCTTCCACCTCCATGTTCTCTAACCAATTTTCAGCAGATACAACTCATGTACCTCTTCTTGTACCTCATGAACCTTTTCCCATCCGTAATGCTTCAATCATGGCCTCTCCAGCATCTTCGTACGCTAGGTGACGAGATATTAGTGTCTGAACTGAATCTCCTAACCCTTTGATTGCCCCTCGTCCACTTGTATCCAATTCGTCTTCAGGGAACAACGGCAAAACCGCTTCAAACGGTTCGCCAATCCGAAAAGATTCCTTTCCGTAACAGCATTTCGATGCATGGAACAATGCCGTTCCCCGTAACATCTCCTCGTACTGTTCTTCACTCCATCCTTCAACCTCGTATCGCATTTTGAGGTCAATCCAAGAGTCGAGGTCGACTGCATAGAGCCATGCTTGCTCTAATAAGACCTTAGAAAATCTTCTCATTTCCGACCCTCCCAAAGCAAATACATCAAAAGCACGAAGTTGAAGGGCCCGGTTTCCTCTCAAACAGGCTTCGGCAAGTTGAGTTGGTCCCACCACATCAATACTCACCAATCCAGATCGGACAGCCATTTCTTGTATCTTCAACAATTCTAGATGTGCGTCAATCTCAGTCGCAGCTTCCTGCTTGTCTTCCCCATTGTTTACGAGTATTGAAAGTTTAGCCAGAGCTAGCAATTGCTTCCTTGTTCCAAAAGATAACCGTATCCTCTTTTCCTTCTCCATGCTCCCTTCTTCGACCATATTGCTCTCATCCCTTCCTGAACCATCTTTTGCTAAAGCTTGTTGTTTCAGAGTGTTGGCCGCAGATCCATAATTTTGCAAAAGCAACTCATGGAGCCACCTCAAACTTTTGATATCTCGCAGAAAGTCCGAGAGTTCATCAGGAAACCTGGACCCAAAGGTCAGTAAGAAGCCATGCGATCCTCGTTCATAAAATCGTTGAAAAACGAAGTGGCAAAATCGGCCTTCTCTCCCTCTTGCACTGGGCTGTTCCATCAAATGGAGAAGAACATCCCAATCTTGGAGCTCTTCACACATGGTCAACATAGCATCATACATACAATGTCGCTTTGCAATATGAATTGTGACATTGTAATTAGTCAGGAGATTCACGCGAACTTGGCTCTTATCTCCTATAATCTGTTGGCCCGCAAAACAATTTCTTTGATTAGATACATGTGCAATCTGTCTCCTGACAAGGACACTCAAAGTGCTTCTTTTCATTACAGAGTTTTCTGATTTTCAAACGTGACATCACGACCGAAAGGTAAGATCGCGGTTCATCAAACAAAAAAATTCCAGCAGTTGACCAATTAGTTTGACTGCCCAAAAAATGTTGAAGACTAATAACGACGAGCATAGCGATAGCGATGATGCAGAAAATCCACCTATCTACCAGCAGCTCCATGAAATTATATGCAAAACAGAGAGCGCAAGTTTCAATACACACATACTATTCAGAAAAGTAAGCATCATCCAAAGTTTAACTTGATTTGCTGCCCAGAAGTTACACGGTAAGCCAAACATGCACAAACTAATGACAACATGAGCCTCGTACCTAAAATGAATATGCCGCATTTACAACTTATTTTCAACTCCAGAAACCTGTACTCATGAGGCGATTGCAATAAAGACCGTCTGACTCCGGACCCCTAACTTCAAATATCTAACTGCCTCTTTCCAAATTTGGTGAATCACTTTTCACAAACAGAAGCCTTTTGTGCCGGAGTTCAACAAACAAAAGAAAAAATACGCATTTTAGGAAATCACAAAATTAAAGATTTTCAAATCCCGCATTCATAAGTTCTTTGGGAATAAGTATAATGAAGACATCGCAACAGAAAAGAGAAGAGACAAACCTGTGCCAATCGGTATGCTTCTTCACGACCATTCTTTACCAGCTCCTTCACAAGCATCTCACTTCTTTTTCTATACTCCAATTCCAAAACTGCAAAATCTTCACCGCTCCTTTCCTTTGCACTGATTGCATGAACATACATATCTAGAAGAAGGCAGGAAACTGCTTGAAAAGCTCTTATAAAAGCTGGTATAAGTGATGGTTCAGAAGATATAACTTCGCCCCTGCACGAGAAATCCTTTGTCAAGACAATGAGCAAAGGAGAATATGAAATACACTCTAATAATACTAGCCACAGTTGCAACATTCCCCGTTGAAGTGTCCTGAAGGTAATGTAATTGAGCAACTACAAATATGTCATTTCACATTCTTTATCATGGAGAAGAAAGCTACAACCAAGAAAACTGTTGCTCGCGTGTGGATGTGCAGAGATATTTTACTTGCAGATATGGAACTTAAGTCAGAAAAAATCAAGAATAAATAATGAAAATTACACAATACTTCATGGGACAACTTCATGCACGCGATAATACGTCAATTCACCACTCCATTCTGAAATCTTTTCAGATTTTCAAGTCACTCGACCTCTAATTCACCACACAAATATAGAGTCACATCAACATTCCCCTGACCCTCTTCCAAAAGCTCTCCTTCCCTGAGTTGTTCTTACCTTAGCTCCAAAAACAAATTGGCAAGGCGCCAAAATCCTCCCCTTAGAGGCCCACTAGACAGCCATGACTCCGGCTCCTCCAACGAACTTACATCCACGTCCACATCATCTGGATATTGTTCTTCATTTGGATACCACTCTTTATGAGTAATCTTATAGTTCTGGGCAGCTTCTAATGCACTTTGCAAAGAATTTGACAACTGACACAATCGTTCCACTTGGACTCCCACAGGTAAAGGGAGGTGGGACCCACTCTTGTCCAAAGTTCCATGTTGACCCACTTTCCTTCCTATCACAACTTCTGCATGTTGTTGGACTATAATGAAGAGTTCGGTCACCTGAGAGACTCTTGTATAGAAAACATCTCCCTGTTCCCTCCCAAGAAGATAGACATTGGCATGACGTATCCTATCGCCTGTCAACTGGACAGTTTCCCACAAAGGATTTGGCCTACTCCAGTTTCCCGGTTTTCGAGAGCTGTCGAAGGAAGTTATTTGATTTCCTTGCTTATTGTGTAATTCTCGTAAATGCAAAACGGCTGCAAGCTTCTCTCCATCTTCCATGATAGCAGCCAAAACATGTTCTGTCAAGAATCACATAGATAGTAGTGTATGAGTGATGAGCTCTCAACTATTCTTTTACATCAACCGCATGTCTGCTGGTCACTGACACCAATTCCATACTATGGTTCCCGATTCCCAACTCTTGTTTAAGATACTTCCCTTTTTCAAATTAAATGACCATATAATGGAACAACAACAATCTGTGACAAGAAGGCCACAGAGGAAGCAGACTCTAGCTTGACCTTGTGGTAAAAGCTTAAGTAAGACTCCTGAAAACATTCTCTTCTATTCGTCTTGCCTGATTTTACCAAATCCATAAACACACGCATAATTAACACATTATACGTTTAATGATTTTACCAAAAACCTGATTGCCAGGTTGTGCTAGTTCAAATATTAGTACAGAAAAAGCATGTACTGCCGCTGCAGCAAGAATAGCACAAATATAGAAATGCTAAAATAAGCGTGTTTAAATTTTCGATTTATGGAATTGAAATGTTTTTTACTCTGTGAGTTACAAACACTTAAAAAGCCACCAAAAGAAAGGTCATCGTAAAGTGCCTCTCTTAACATCCCTTAGACAATCGCAAAAAAACCAAAGAAAAAAAAACTCCCCTCCCCCCAACCTTGCCTTGAATGCACTTTTACAAAACCACCATAGTATTTACACCTACTAATAGCGGCTACTGCAAAATCCTCCCAGGATTAAGCAAACAGAATAGCCTCTAGACTAAAATAAAAAAATAGGGACCCCTTCACACATTAAAAAAAAAAAAAAAAAAATCAGAGGGTCCAGGCTCCTTGACAAAAAAAGAAAACAGAAGGTGACATACTTTGAAGTTTCTGCAGCTCCTGGTGGCAACCCGTACGAGACAGGTACTCTAAATAGTGTTGATGTCGCCTCTGTTTTTCTCCCAACTGAGCAGAGAGAAGAGTCAAATGCCCCGTCATACCCTCCCCTCCAACAGCTTTTCCCCACTGTTTGGGAAGTGTATCGACAATTGCCCGACTTGCCTTCGCAAGTACATTTCTCCGTCCTCCCACTTCAAAAGCTCCAGAATTCCTCAGCATTTGAAGGAAACCAACTATGTCTCCGATGGTAAAAGCGTCCATTATCTTCTCCACTCCCTCCATTGAGGATTCCTGTTCCATTGCTTCAATGACTAAACTCCTGTCTCTCCCGATTCTGTGACCAGCCCTTGTTGTCAGATTCCCTTCGTCGAATCCCTCAATAGACATACCTTCTCTGTCTTCCACTTGTCTCTCTCTTGTTGTCTCAAGTTGATTCAGAGAGGTTGTTGAACTTTGTCGTCCCACTCCCACATTTTGGAAATCAGGACTAAGACCGGTCGTGGGTACATCTCCTTCCTCCCATTTTTGAACGTTAGGACCCTTCATTCCTAACAACAATTTGACACCACCTTCAGCCCCAGTTTCGAATCCCCCCTCCATTTTTTGTCCTCTGCTATCCCTCTTACGCAGCCTTCCAAAAGAATCGACTGCCTTCTCAAAAATCTCCTCCTCTGGCAAAACCCATACACCTCCTCTTTCGGTCAACAGGGCCCATTCTCGTCCAGCCTCACCTCTTGGGCCTTCTCTCACTGTCCCTGTACTCCCTTGTTCATCAAACAACCTACCAGAGGACAAGTTCCCAAACCTCAAGCTCCCGAACCCCATTTCCTGGGCACCTCCTTCGAACTCTTTTGCCCTATTCTCCCCCGGAGACTTCTCTTCCGGAAAACCTTCCCTGGTTAAAATACTTCCCGAGGTCCACCGAGGCAAATAACCGACTCCCAAGACTCGACCGGCCGGCCAATTGGGATCTGCCTGGTACAATAAAGGCTCTCCCTTATCAAAAACTGCCACTGTGGCAGTTCCATCACTTGCCAAAACCACAGCAGAATCTTTCGGTTTTCCTCCTAAAGTCAAATGTAGAAGTAACATAGTCTCTTCGTCCTCCACACGTGCTTTAGGGACAAATATTCGAGCTGGTCTTTTTCGTTCCAGTCTAAACGCTGGAGCTACACTGTTTTCTTTAGAGGAGCCTGGAGTTGATTTCTGGCTTGATGAAGATCGAATAGATGGAGTGGAGGGACGGGAAGTGGGAGGAGAAGGGGTAGGAGATGCCAGGGCTTGTGGGGGCTGAGTTAGAGGCTTAGTAAGAGGCTGAAGAGATGATTTCGGAGGGAGAATGAATGACAGCAGCCAATACTGGGTGTTGTAACTACTTACTGAGGCACGATCTTTGCAAAGAGAAGCCAAAAGAACTATCACTGAATCGCATTCGACTGAAAGGGCGAGGTCTAAGAGCCAGACCTGTTTCTGTCCCGCAAGATCCATATGTACCGCTGAGTCTCCCAGGATATCATAAGCCCAGGCAAGACTCGCCTTACCACCAGGCTGCATTTGCAAAGCCCATGCTTCTAAACCTGCTGCTGTAAGCAATAAAAACCGGCACATAGATCTTCCCCCTCTCTCCATGTCCTCTGCAGCTTGTTGAATATTCTCCTTCTCCTGTCTCTCAAGCTCCTGTTGTTGTACATGTTGCTGTTGTTGCTGTTTTTTCTGCTTACTCTTCTGTCTGAATCCCGAGAATCCCGCTTGTCCTAAGGATCGACTTCCTCCAGAAGCAAGACCTCCCTCATCTGATGGACTTCGTTCCTGTATTCCCCACATTCCCATGGGACTTGGTTGCTTGGAACCCGAAAAGTCAGATTGACTGTTGACTGGCACAACAGGAGTATCCGGAAGAACAACGATCCCACGAACTGTCGCTGGAGCCTGTGAACTTCTTCCAAACGCCAACATTCCAAAGGTAGCCGACCGAGAATTCGATGCGTCAGCTTCTCGACCAAGTCGCAATCGACGAACTCCTTGCGTTGAGCAGTCAAGCCTCCATAGTTCTCCACTATTACAGCCGACCACTAATATGCAACCGGGCGGCTCTTCCCTTACCTCCATACCCACATTGGCCCCTTGCTTTTCACTGACGCCCCCTCCTGTCAGCTCCCCACTGCTAGGTTCACCGTTTTGTAAGATATCACCTTCATCTGTGCTTTTCTCTGTACACTTCCCAATAGCAATGACAGCTGTCACAAAATCGGAGTGCTTCACACGGCTACCAAAACTGCCGCTAGGACGAAGACCAGAACCATGTGGAAGGACCCATTCTTCATTAACTCGACCAACAACCATACCCCCCCCATCCGCATGGGTGATATCTGGCCAATAGACGACTGCCATAGTTTTCTTATGCAACACAGCTATGCCAATATTTCCTCCAGACAGACTATCTGTTTTCCCTGGTGAGCTTTCTTCCGAAATCCCCCCTTCAGAAGTGTTAGTTGTAGCAAAGGCAAAGGACTTTTGGCGTTTAGGGGTAGACGAGTCCACGCTCCCAGAAGTGTCCGAAGGCGAGACAACTTGAACGAACCATTGGACTGCGACAATGCTTCCTCCTGTGTCCGCCTTTGTGAAGCTTGAAGGAAAATCCAAGATGGTACATTGTTGTGGATGTAAAGAGGCGACGTAGTTCCACACATATAGTTTGGAGCCAAACAACATCCACGCGATGCCAGTAGTCGGGTCAAGTCCTCCATTAACCTCTACAAGGTCATCTGCAAGCAGTGCAAAGTGGACACCTATAGTGGCTTACTAACATTGAACTGGCTCACTAGTTGATTGCCTCTATGATATGCTCATACAGCACAAGAATATTCTGTGATGTAGAAAACAGGCAGTTATATGTGGAAAACTATAAGCGGTGAGACGTGCATTTCCACATTATAATATACATCTATACAGACGTTGCACTCCTTTGTAAAGTACAATTTAATAAGGTCAAACGTCATTACGTCGGAAGTGCAACAGCAAAACCAATAACAATTACAACAGGACCATGTAACATGAGGATGATCAATACTGTGGAGCAAGGTGCCACGATAGGAAAACTGGTTACCCGTAACAACACAGAATTTGAACCACAATTGACAGTTCAAAATTATTTTCTCTTGCCCGGTTATTTGAACCAAGTGCCAATTACGAGATGAACAAAGCCAAAATAATTTTGTTGTAATTTGTACCGCACATATTACTGTAAACAGGAAATGTATGTAAATGCAGTTAAAGTACAAATGTAGCACAAACAAATCACATATAAGTACAAATAAGTACAAATGAAAGACATGCAAAGAAAAACAAAACAACTTAAATTAAGAAATATGGATACACAACACGCACACAGAAAAAAAAACAAGAAGTGTGAAGTGCAACTGAAATAAAACACTTTACAGTGCATTTTTTAACTTCAGTCTACAATGGAGTGTAACAGAAATCCGTTTTTCTTTTTTTGGGTTGTATTGTAGTACGGCTGACATTAAAATATTTCCGTCGTTTGAACCATAGTTCAAGCATGCAAAAACGATTGGAAACGCTATCTCTGGTCGCCTACTTTACGCATAGTACACCGTATGATACGCGTACAGTATGGGATTACCACATATAGAGTTTCCATTCTTTTCACAGATTTTAACTGTGATTTGGACCGCTTGTTTTGAGTTTTCTTAGAGTTTGAACTTTTCTCCAAATTACACATTGTACTTCTCAGAATAACTATCTAAAGTTCAAATAATTTGTTGTTATGGTAAAGTGACAACTATTCAAGAAAGTTATTCTGCAACCACAAGTCGTCGTGTTCATAAACTTGGGTGGATAACCGTACATTACGAGTTGTTTACTGTGAAAACCAGAACCAAGAAGATGTCATTTATTTTTTTTCAGTCAAAATCATTAACTTAGCCATTTTTGTGCAGAAGTGCATCTCTGAAAGTGTTCACGCCGGATGTAAGTGTAAACTTATAGGTACTAAGGCAGTTGAACCTGACCATTCATACAACTTTGAAGCAAGAAATAAAAAGTTTCTTGCTAACAAATGAACCTGGGTATGTCTCATCACGAATCATCTTCACCAATAACTTGTTAAAGCCATTTGACTACTACTACTACTTTGGTGCAAGTTTTTTAACCAAAAATCACAAAACAGTGTTAATAACAATATTAAAGGGAGTGTTCTTACACTAAATTGCTGTATGCATTCTACTTGATAGCGATGCGCAGTGTACACTGCCTGTTGCTATTTGAGTAAAATAATATTTTGGTGTAAATGAGGAATTAGAATGAATAATACTAATGTAGTATAAAGAGACATGGCCCCTTGTAGTCCACTCCCTTAAAAGAGTTATTAACATATTGTTGTGATTTTCGGTTACAAAAAGCCACCATCGAATAAGCGTTATTAACACTAATAATAGCGATGGGCAATCGTCAAAGGGAAAAGATTAAAAAGAGTGAGGTGCTGACCTGTTTCCAAATTTCTAAGAGCTGCCTCTTGTGCCACCCGAAGAGCTTGTGGCAGGTGGCACAAAAGAACCGGTCCTCTTTCCGACCTTTTTTTCTTGTCCTCGGGATGGACAGCTGGTGAAACCCTGTGGATAATAAAAAATATATCATTAGGAGCACACAAGGAGGCATAGACATAGCCTGTCTTTGTTCTCTACACAGTTTTTTTTGCTAAAGAACTCAGAAAATGTGGTAAAAATGTACAACTGACGGACAGCTTCCATCAAGGACATGTCTTAACGATAGTTCTAAATGCAGAAACGAGTGGAAACTTTAAATCCGGACACCCTGTATTATTTACATAACATATGGGTTTAACGGGTATACTACGGGTATAGTGTGGTGAAAACACAGGTAACGTGTCATACTTTTCACACTTTAAAACAATGGTCCGAAGAAGACATTGAAGGGGAAGAAAAAAGAAGTAAGAAAGGCATTTAATGGAAACAGGAAAAAAAAAAGTCAAAACCAGGAGGGGGAGAAGTTCCATAATGCACAAACCAAAGTCCTAAAGGATTTACAACTTCATGTGTAAAATAACAAAGGCGATAAATTGATCTAATGGAAATAATTTAAATTTTGAGTGCCACGTCATTTAGGACTGATTGGGAATTAATAACTCTAATAAACTCCATCGTTATAATTCCTTGACGCTAACAACAATACACGTCGCAATCTTATTGAAACCAATTTCGCTTTAGTACTAATAATTCCTTTACACAAATAGCAAGGGAGTGCTTTCTCTTCACCACATATTCACTGCTCCAAATTTGGCTCCTCGCCACACTATTTCTGATGTCAGCTTTTATTACAATTGCTCTACAATTATGCTCTACGACATCCTAGCCACTAATATCGAAGAGCAAGGAAAACAATTAAAAACAATTGAAAAGCAATCAATTTTACTTGATTTATTAAACTTCCTGCAGCTACCCTTGCAATTTACCGAAGAGAAAGGACATTTCTAGCCACGAGGATAGGTACATGTTAAACCTTTGTTAAGTCTTCAGCATATAAAACAAGCTCGCAATAATGCGTAATACATTTGTCATGAAACCTACATTTACATAGATTTTAGATACTTGCAGTGTATAGAAGCAAGAATCACGATCAAACTATAGCATAGAACCCTAATTCTAAACCGTAAATTTTACCCTCACCTAATGACCTTCTACCGAATCCATGGATCCACCGAAGAAATAAGATGAGACAATTTTGCTAAACAAATCATAAGTGCAACGACAATTGGAAACACTACATGTATTCACCCCATGCTATACAGTATTATACTCGGAAAAATCGTAAAACACGCGTATAGTACGGGGAAACCGCAAATAGAGTTTCCAATTGTAATCACACGATTTGAACTATGGAATAAATGATGATTTATTTCTAGAAACAGCTCATGGCTTCACAAAACTGTATGTCAATTTATTCATAAATGGAATCCATGGCTTCCACAAATCATTCACCTAGCGAGAGGAACTGTACGGCCTTGCCACCAAGGAGAATCTGGAGTTCCAGTAGGAGCGAAGCTTAATGCCGAAGGTATAGGCTGAGGAGAGCTCTGCTCACGCCGCGTGGCAGGAGCGCCGCTGCCTGCAGAAGAAAACATCACGACATACACGTGGCAACGACGTTTGGCAGAGAGAGAACTCCTTCAGGTGCCACGTGGCTGACAATAAAGTTGTGGAAAAAAGTGCAAACTGTTATTAGAGTGACTACGCGCGAAGGCTCGTCTGAAGTTTTAAACTTTTGAATGCAGTCAAACCGGCTGTCGTTTCTTTGTTACTACACCGTGAATTGCTACCAGTACACCGTGAATCGCTATTAGCGTCAATATTTTTTTCGACACTTAGAACATCTTTTCTCCGTACACACTTGTCTGATTGTGGATCTGACGGTTGCGATTGAAAGGTAACATTCTCAGCTTCCGATTGGCGGTCTCCAATTGAAAATTCGACAAGTGTGTACGGGAAAAGATGTTTTAAGTGGCGAAAAAAACATTGACGCTAATAGCGATTCACGGTGTACTGTACTAAATTCGATGTTTTAATCGCCATATTTTCTCCGTGCACACTCTTAATTTTTAATCCAATGGAAAAGCCGAAAAAGGTAAAGGATCTGAAAAGGTACAGTACGGTACTCTACGTTTCTATGGCAATCCTACAAATTAACCGTGGTAAAAAAACATAATTTAAATGTTATCTCGTGTCCGTAACAGTCGATCTGCTGAATGAAAAGTTCGACCGTAGAGGAACTTGACAATTTTGGACGAATAAAAACATGAGCGTTCTATTAAACGTTCACGTTTTAGTTTTACCGGTTTAATTTTGTTACATCGAACTTACAATTGTTGCATTTAACACGGGGACGTAACATACTGAATTTTCTCGATAGATATCGCAATATTTTTTGTTATTTTCTTGCCACATCGATGACATCAACATGAGGAATCAATTGAGCCGCTCACTTTTGCCAAACTCCAAATCTGTCTTAAAACTAAAAGTAGTGTCTAATGTACTCAATACGAGCTTTTTCCTTGCTTATCTTTTTTGTTTGCTTCCCTCCACGTGTAGCTTATTAGTTTTTGCATTGCTGCATCTTTGTGCATCCCACGGACTCACGGACTCAGATGGCTTACCATTGCGCTTTTAATAAAATCGGTATGTTTTTTTTCTTAATATAGCCTCAACTTAGGTTACTATATAGTAGTGTTGTGTATCGGCTAAAAATTTATCGTGATAACACCAATACCGATAGTTATCGGTTATCGAACGGTCAGAGATACTGATATATCGGTCGGAGACCAACAAATTCCATATCGGCGATAACTTTTAAAACATATAGTATGCATACAATAGTACTATATAACATACTGTATTATATTATGTACTTTATATAGCGTGGTATGCCGTATAATGTATCTGTTCCGTATCTGTTTAACTAAAATATATTACGGACAACGCAGCACATAAACGTCAATAAATTTAAAACAATACTTTATAGTTCAAAAACTATAATATTGAAACGAACAAATTAAATTACATTGTAAAATTTTAAATCAAACTTTTTCGAAAAACAAACGTACAGACGAACAGATCAAACGAGCACATCTGTCAGACTGCCGCCATTTACTGCAGCTTACTGCCACCATCTTTTGACGATTCAGGGGCACTTATTTGAGGAAATATTAGTTTTTATAAAATAGTAAAAATATATATTTATTCATTGGGATTTTGGGGTCCGCGGCGCGTCCGGGGAATAACACGTACAGTTGAGTGTACTAGCCGTACATTTATCTGTGCGGTCCGTACAGATATCGCCGATAGTTATCGATACCGGTGTTATCGCCGATAATAACCGATAAATATCGGTTATTTATCGGCGATAACACCGATAACGATATATCGTACCAGTATATCGATTATCGGCTACCCGAAAAAAGACCCATATCGGTTACCGGCAAATCCTTACCGATACACAACACTACTATATAGGTGCCTCCAACTTTTAAAATTAGCACATATAATAGTTTCGTGAAACTATTTCTTTCACCTTAACGTTGCTTCTTTAAACGATGGAGAATCGAGCACCTCACTCGAAATAGACTTAGAATTCATAACACTAATATAAAACCCAGAAACAATATATTTACCCAAACAAGGATACCACGTGTACTATTCCATAGCAAGAGCCCTACATTGACATTCAATGGCAAAATTCGTATGTTTTATAACCGAGGAAAACAAATTTTTTTAAATAAAATCCTGCATAGCATGTATCAACACGTGGCGTGTATCCAATCAAGGAAGGTCTCACTCTTCGGGAATTGAAAACCCAAAAGAGCAAATTATGTAGTATTACAAATATCTTTGGGAATAACTCCATTAAGAAAGCACAACGGTAAAGGGTACGAGAACATGTGAGGAAAAAAGGCACGCGAAAACGAAACTGAAAAACTGAAAAATAGAACACCGGTGCGAGAAGGCTAAAATGAAAAACATTGTGAACGAAAGTGACACACAAACGAGGCAATCCAACATTGAAAGGAACACCGAGACAAAAGCAACAACAAATTAGCCTACTTAAAGGGAAAACTACCTAACCAAGCCTTGACATAGCCAAAGAAATACTAAAACCAACCCCTGAAATCCCTCAAGCTAACCACAGCACGGAGTTCGGGAACACGTCGACAATCCATAACAACAATGGAAGACCAAGGGAGGAAAGAAGCTTGCGAACATTGTACAAGAGATAAAGAGAAGCAAAAGCAGGAGGGCTTCCATGGCCCCTCCTCTTGAAAGAACGCCAACCACAAGTAAAGAGGAATGCATCTAAAGCAACTCCCAAACAACCAAATCTCTTGACCACCATCGGATTAAAGTCATCCATAAGACTGCGGTGCGCAAAATCACGTATCTTTTTTCTTAGCAACGTCACGCTCGGCTACTCCAACATGTTGAGCTACCTCATGAACGATTTTAACCGAGGCAAGGTTTGCCAAAACAAAGTCACCAAAATCCGACGGGCGCCGTTAAGCGGAAAGGTGAAATTCTATGGGCTCCATTGCCACACAGAATTCGCAGGTCCAAAGGAAGCTAATCTAGATAGTGCCGACTCCAACTTGATATAAACCCAAATGATTGACCCCTTGACAATCAGAACCCCAATATAGCTTCACCCTTGTGAATTAACACTTTCTGTGTGCTCAGTTCCACCACAGAATGCAAAGTTAGAATATGAGATTTGGACACATTCACCCACTTTGACTTTCCCTAAGAAATGCAGCCACCCAGGCAGGCAAAGACTCTGACCGACTACACCCCTGTGTAGCCTGGACTCCCCTGAGTCCGCAGCAACAAGAATCACTGAATTTGGTCAATTGAATTGATAGTTATGGCTGGCCAAAGTTTGCCATTTATACAAGGTGCTCTCTGGGAGAGTCAGCTACCTACTCGAAATATTCTAAGTCCTAAACCCCTCTCTAAACCCTCTAGTACTGAGGTACGGACCAATCACATTACTGTATAGTACATAAAGGTACAAATGCCGGTGTACCTTTTGTACGGACATCGTACGACATGGCTAATAAGTCAACAAATGTCCTATCCGGATTCGCTCTTGTATTCTCCGGAATTCCTGCCTCCAAATCTTATCTCTCCATGTGGCGCCAGGTCATGCCGCGTCAGAAAACGGTACCGTACAAGAAAGTACAAGTGCCGGAGTACTTTCTGTACGTACATTGTACAATGTCGCCATAGTGCGACATTTGTCACTCCCGGATTTGTTTTCTGCCGTTCCGGAAATTCCGTAATCCCGTACGATGTTGCCACGTGTCATCCGGAGTGGCGGCGTCTGCAAACTGCCAAATTTTCCTTTCCGCGATGTCGGCGCTTACCACGGCCGTCCGATTTACATCGTAACTAAAACGGACCGTCGAAATAAATGTCCGTACTATTTATTTCGTCTGGTGCTAAAAAGTACAACTGTTTCTATGCCCTGAATACCGTAATCCAGTTTAATGAAATTCCCTATTTGTAACTATCTAAATATCTATCAAACCATATATGTCACAGCACTAGTCCTAGACTAAATGGACAAAGCTAACGACTACAGGACGGTTGACGGACTGTAAGTACCAGGATCAAATCCTAAGACCGTCAAATTCCTTTTTGGTAAATATACATAAATTAGCTATTCCTGTCTCTCTGGAGAGCTTAGGCACCCATGGCTCTAGCTCCCTTTCCAGCCTTCAGTGACTGCGACAAGTGTGGGGGCTTGGAGAAGGGAGTCAGGGGCAGACTGCCTCTACTCTTTTCTATCTAATAAAGACCTAGAAAATACCCAAATATCAACAAAAGGTACCGTTCTCATGTCCGGAATAATCTGTGAAACCTCCTAACGAAAATAATACCCACCCTCGTGGACTCAAATGGTCCGCCATCGCAACTTTTTCTTAATTAAATCGTGTCTCCTCTCAAAAGCAATAGTAAGCAACAGTGTCGTGAAGAGTATCGTGTGCTTGAATAAAGTCTCCCCAATGGAAACAACGAGGAAAATGGACTCCATCTAGCTGGACGACACCCACACGGTCCCACGAACAAACGAGAGTACTGAGTAAAGATGGCTGATGGAGGCGAAGGTCGAAATTGAGGGCGATGGTGAATTAAGCACTCGTGAATGCAGAGTAAAAATAGTAGGTGCATCAAAAAGCCAAGCTCCAAAATGACAGACCCCAAAAGAGTGAAAACAAGCACATGAAGAATCAAGGGGAAACGACAAAAGAAGGTCGACTGCATGGTGACAACAACCTTATCAGACATTAATTCTTGGACACACGTAACTTGCTTTGTAACAAGCGTAGAGAAAACATACATATCCGCTAAAGCAAAGGGAGGAGTAAAACAGTCCACCTCCAAATTAGAGTGGTCGACGGAGAAAACGCGGTCTCATACATTTCAAGCCCGACTACATCTTAAATATCATGATTCTCATGACCACACCCTTGTAATTAATACGCCAAATGGTGATTACGAACAACTGGTGAAATCTGAGAAATTCAAATGAAATACCAGAAATTGGTGTCACGGTCAGTTGAACCAATACACTGAAGCTTTTTCAGCGAGTTTCTTTTCAAAAGCGAGCACTCACTGATAGCCCATACAAAATACTTTCGGCTTTAAAAAAAAATTTTGAAGCTCGAAGCATGAACCTAAACATAACTGACAAATGATGACAAACATCATCATTATCATCATCATTATCATTACCATCATGCAAAAGAAAACAAAGACCAGGAAAAAGAACACATTTACAGGGCATAAAATAAAACATAAAAGTAACACACTACGTTTACAAAAAAAAACATACAAACTCTGGAACGGGAGACCAATGCTTACACATCAAATAAAAGTGTATAAAACACAACACAAAAGACAAATCAGTAAAATGTATCTAATCATAGAAACAGATAAAACTTAACAACAACACGAGAGAATGTTCAAACAATTAACGAACGAAATATCAGCTACTAGTACAAAAAAAAAAAAAAAAAAGAGTTTTGCACAGGAGAAATATTTAATATTTGAACAGCTCGATATTACATCACATAGTTAAGGAAAAACTAAATAACCAATGACGGAAAAAGGGAAAAAGGGAAAAAGTGAAAAGGGGGGAATAAAGAAAAGCGTATCCTAGACTAAGTAAAATTTTTGATTGGGGGACAAATTGGTGCGGAATTTGGTATCCCCAGTTTAAACATTTTTAATCATGTGTTTGTTTCTAATATTTTGTCGTTAATTATGTAAAAGTAATCGTCGCTTGACTTCGTAAAAACGCCGGAACTTGATCGAAAGTAATTTTCTCCATACGGGCGACCTATTTCATCATCATAATACAAACAAAAAAAAACACAGTAAAGAAAAAATAAACCACCGAAAGGAAAAAAACAAAGAAATCATAAAAGTTAATCGTCTTAAATTACTCAAATTCATTATGTCATTTTTAGTTCATAAGCTCTAATATGGACTAAATATCAACTTATGGTATATTTATAGATATGAACGGAAAATAGTAATAATAATAATAACATGATATGGGGGTTTACAAGGAATGACATAAACTTTTAATAATTTGAAAAGGGAGATACTTTCATGAAGGAAAATCATTAATATAAGAATAAGTAACACCCTAAAAATAAATAAAGAAACAAAGTTAAAACTGTTAACATGACAATATCAACGGAAGTACCCACACCAATATTGCCTTTCTCCTTTTACTCTTTCCATCCCTCCCTACCTTCCCCCTTCTTCCCACCTTAGTCCCAAACCTCTTTGCACTCTTCCCCACCTCTCCCTTCTCTCCCTGTTCTCTTTTCTCCCCACATTATTGCTCATTGTCACTATCTGATCTGATACTAGATCTGGCATAACGATCTCCTTTCCTCCTCCTCTCCTCTTCTGTGATCCTCCATTTATGAGCCAATATGTGGACTCAATTGTCTGGCGCAATTTCGATATTGGTCATTAGCACGATCGTTGGTCTTTATATTTCCATCCTTCCTACTACGGACCTTTACATTACCATCATTCATATGATCTGTTTTCACAATACCATTTTTACGATACTATGATCGGTTTTCACAATACCATTTTTACAATACTCATCTCCACATTACCATCATTCATATTACGACCTATGCACTATCATCACACATCGAATTACATTATCACCATTTTATTACTGACTATTACATTATCACCATTTTATTACTGACTATTACATTATCATCACCCACAATATTCGCCTTCACATTACCATCATGTGTATAAATGTGGTTATAAGTATTACACCTATTTATCATTGAACTGCTGCAATTAATTGTCATTAGTTGTACAACCACTAATATTATTTTCATCAGTTGGGACCCACCTCCTCCTGAAGCACGTTCCACTTAAAGTCGGCGAGCGACCTTTCACCAAATTTGGCCCAAGTCACACTGGCGGCCACCTGTATGAGAGGTACGAGAAGAGTAAGAGGGGGAGGGAGAGAGGGGGAAAGAGAGGGAGAGGGAGAGAGAGAGGGGAGGGGGGGAGAGAGAGAGGGGAGGGGGGGGGGA